>OZ012693.1:5985986-6055986 GCA_963942565.1 Maea johnstoni
CGACAACTTGATTTCCATTAGCTATTCTCATCCTTACATCCTAGCCCTTAACGATGAATTCATCACAGTACACAGGTAGGTGATTAACCATGGAAAAGGTGATACCCAGTGGTGAAAAGTATATGTTTACTTGCCCAGAAAGTCTACTAAATATTCTGACCACATTAATTTAGTAGGCATCACAGCCAGTTTCACATTTCTTCTACATTAGATTATAACTGTCACAATTCATAAATTAAGCACAAGTAACCATGAATGTTCAGTTATGAAATGGCTGTTGGCTACCACTTTGGTTATCAAAGTGATATGGACCACTGAACTATTCATTTTGATGGACCGTTTGACCACCAAGGCTTAGCAAACTGTTTTCAGCACTGGATACCTGGGGATATCTTTGTAATACAATAGAGATGATGGAAGATACTTATAATATGATAATTGTATACTTACAATATAAGTATTGTGGAGTGCTAGTGACATCTGCCAAATACACAAAGGAAGTATAATTGATGATGATGATGATGGTGATGTTGATGTTCTTAACGATGGTGGTTATATCTGTGCAGGGCTCGAAACAAAGTTTTTCTCCATGAAGCCCAATTTCATTTTCAAAAGCTATCTAAAGGTATAGTATATAGAAACCAGTAACTTATATGGCTCCCTGCCGAAATTTTAGGGAGCCGCAGGAGAATTTAATGGAGCCCTGGGCTCCTGGCACCCCCTAATTTCGAGCCCTGCTGTGAATTATCAGGCTTTCCAATAGACAACTGGTCTAAGCACTGTGCACAAACTGCTCTCCGTCTCTTACTACTGACTGAAACTTCAAATATAAATCTGTATATACATATATATATACTGTAGAACACGAAATTCACGCGTGTCCCAAGTATAGCGAATTTGGGAGTTTTGCGTCATAGCGTATCTTTATATTAGCATCTCTTTACCGTAGCCGCAGCCGCTGACAGCGCCATCTGTCGCAAAAAAGACGAACTAATTTGAGCAGAGAATGGCCTCTCCTGAATGTTCGTCAAATGCCTGTGCTAAAGGCATGCTAAAGGTGCCATTTGTTTTTTTTGTTTTGTTTTTAGATGGAATGTTTATTAATTCAATGGAATCATGAGCTAGTCCACAGGCCCAGAAACCGATTTTAAAAAAGGGTTCAGCAGGGCTACGTATCTTCTATTGGATTTACTAGTGGCGCTATCTAGCGGCCACCACTAAAACGAAAATAATGGCTGCACAAGAAACCTCCAATTCTTGCTTCAATGGGGACCGTCTCATTGACGTCAGCGCCACCAGTGGCTAAAAAGAAAGACAAAATTACAGCGTTTTTTTATATAGCGAAGCGGCACCAGACGCTAAGTACGCTATATATAAACACACGCGGAAATTTCGTGTTCTACAGTATATATATATATATATACATATATATACATATATATATATATATATATATATATATATATATATATATATATATATATATATATATATATATATATATATATATATATATATATATATATATATATATATATATATATATATATATATGGTCAGTGGTACACTTAATAATTCAAATTTCTATAGTTTCAAATCGTATTGGATATTTGGGATTTTGGGTATATTTTCAAAGTTTCAAACTTCGAAACCGTATTAGAAATTTGAAACTTTGGTTAAAGTTTCAAAGTTTCAAACTTCCATACTTTCAAATATCCAAATTTTCAAACTTCCAAAACGTGTTGGAAGTTTGAAACTTTGGTCAAAGTTTCAAAGTTTCAAAATTCCATACTTTCAAATATCCAAACTTTCAAACTTCCAAAACGTGTTGGAAGTTTGAAAGTTTGACATGGAACGTTTAATAATGTAAAATGTGAAACTTTCAAATATACGGTGATCGGGCTGCTAATAGAAGCTGCCTTAAGTTGCATACACGACCCGCATTTCGTCATTGTTATTATTTATCATCAAGACGCTGTTCTCATTAAGGCTATGAAATACGCATTTCTTTATTTCCTATATCTTCAAATATTGCAATTATGGATATTGATTATGCTTAAACTGTCATTGACGCTAATGAACATGAAAAGAGGAGTCTATTCTATTATTAGAAACGGCAGCTTCTAAAATGCGGAACCGGAATGTATGTAAAACTCGTGCCCATATGATGGACCATGAGTGAAGGAGGGAACAATGAAATTTATTTTCAAGACCGTCTTTTTGGGAGGGTAAATAGAACTTGTTCCCGACTTAACCGACCATTCTAGTGGATGAATATCGATCAATATACATTGTCTATCTACCTTTCTGTCTGTCTGTATATATATCTACTATCTATCAATCTATCTATCTTTTTATGTGTGAGAGCCTTCCCAGCGGGCACTGTACGTACAATGTACGTACATTGTACGTACAGTTGGTACAATGTACGTACATTGTACGTACAGTGCCCGCTGGGTTAGATAAATAAAATTCTTTTCTTCGTCTAATGTGAGAGCATCCACACACACACACACACACACATAAATGTATGTATGTGTGTGTGTGTGCGTATATAGATAGACAGAGAAATACGGAAAGACAGGCAGATGTGATTATATACTTCATTGATTCCATCATAACGTAGTTTATGAACCAATTCATGAACGCACACACACGCATGCATGCTCGCCCGCGCACAGTCGTTTATATACCACCCCCCCCCCCCCCCCCCCCCCCACGCCCCACGCACATAAGATCTAACTAATAAGTTATCGCATACTCTAGGGGGAGGAAAATAACACTGTTTTACCGGTAGGGTAAATAAAACTTTATTTCTTCCAGACCACTCCAGAGGAAGGGTAAATAAAACACATACGCACGCACACACATACATACATACATACATATATGTATATGTGTGTCTGTTCTCACTTTAGATGAAGAACAACATTTTATTTATATAAGGCTCTCACACATGAATAGATAGAAAGATTGATTGCTAGATAGTAGATAGATATATAGATAGACAGAAATACAGACAGACAGGTTAGATAGATGATATATATTGATAGATACCTATTCACTAGAGTGGTCGGGTAAGTCGGGAACAAATAAAGTTTTTTTATCCTGCCTATGGGTTAGTCGGGAACAAATAAAGTTCTATTTACCCTCCCCAGAAGAAGGTCTTGAAATTAAAGTTCTTTATTTGCTCTTTCACACTTGGTCCATCATATCGACACGAGTTTTACATAATTCCAGTTCCGCATTTTAGAAGCTGCCGTTCTAATAATAGATTAGACAAGTGGGTCACTCAGCCATTCTTGCTGCTTTGCGAAAATTATCCTTTTTTCTTATAATTGGCAATTTCCTTTGAAAAGTAACATTTGATATTGTTTTGATATTATACAATGTATAATATATCAACATAACATTGTAACAGAACTACTTGCGTGCCGCTAGGAAAGGTTTGGAAATTTGATTTATTAAGTGTGCCACTCTGCGGCTTTTCTAAACATGCAATAGTATAAATGTGTAAAGACTTTTGGAAGTTTGAAAGTATGGAAATACGGCTGTAATATCATATATTCAAACCTGTTTGAAAGTACGGAAGTTTGGATATATGGAAGTTTGAAAGTTTGAAAATACAGATATTTGAAAATTTGAATATCTGAAAGTTTGAATTATTAAGCGTACCACGGACCATATATATATATATATATATATATATATATATATATATATATATATATATATATATATATATATATATATATATATATATATATATATATATATATATATATATATATATATATATATATATATATATATATATATGATATCATTGTATTTGCAGTATTCTAGACCAACAGCAGAAACAGACGATACCATTCCAAGGAGGCAAGTATTTGGGGGACTTTGATGGTAGGATATTCGTGGCCTCATCCAAGGATATCTACTCTCTGGTACCTGTTGCCTGGGAGAAACAGGTAAGATGTGATACTTTTTCTCGTCTTTAGAATTATGACAATAGGTTTAAGATCCTTAATCAAATTTTCTCACCTAAACCTTAAATCATTGCTAATGGGGAGTGAGATTTCTTTTAGAGGAAGTGCATGTTTATTGAGATGTGCATCTTATAAAGATATCTAACTAGTATATCCTTAACCGCCCTAGTAGAGGTTTTCCAGCTTATATGATAATTGATAATTGATATTTCAGGGCTCGACCCTAACAATGAACCGCTATACCCAGGCCAGTGAAAATTCTGTTGCCTTTTAACGTTCAGACAGTGGGTCATGATAAATTGTCCAAAGTAAAAATGTTTATTGAGTTGTTCATGTTGTAGAGGTGTTCGAACTATAAACTTGTTCAGCTGATTAAGATTTTCAGTGTTGAAAGATTCCATTAATGTTGTGTTTATTTCAGACACATGCTCTGCTGGCTGATAAGAGGGTTGCGGAAGCCTTAGAACTTGCCAAGAATGCCAAACGAACAGGAATAACCAAAGAAAAATTTCTTAAAGTAAGTATTTTACTCACTTAGATTAACTAAAGGGCAGTATTGGCCTTTTTGTCAAGATATACATAAAACTTGGCAAACAACACAATGCCACCTTTGTTGTATGGGAGATGCTTATTTGTTAATAGATGGATTTCTGTCAATCGCAGTATGGATTTTATTAAGACACCCGCCAGAATTTTTTTTTCCTTCATCCATACCCCTGTTTCATTAAATAATGCAGTCACACCATTTTTGCATGGGGGATGCTCAGTTATTTTTAGATAGATTTCTGTCATTAGCCGTGCGGATTATTGAAGACACACACCAGAGAGAAGATAAAATTTTCTCCTTCTTCCAAACCTCCGTTTTATTATCTTACTCTTCTACCTATTGTTTTCTAGATCTACAAGCGTATACAGCAACAGGCAGGTTTCATAGAGTTTTCTCAGCAGAATTTTGATGAGGCTCGGGAGTTATTCCGAAATGGCCAAGTGGACGTTCGAGAGGTTTGTACTTTATTGTTAAAACATGTTCTGGTGAAAGTGAAACAGAGTTCAATTGTAATTTTTGGAATAAGGGGCCAGCTAGGCTCTTAAGTTAGGAAAATTAGGGCCCCAAAGAAATATTTATGGGCTTAGTAATAACTCATATTCAATTTTCTTTAAATATTACTGAAAACATAGTTGTATTTCATTGCGATTCATAGATAAAACTGTGAAAACTAAGTATAACAATTCTTGTTAAACATAACGCCTGTATCTAGTGGCCTTGAGGGCTTCTAAATATAAAGAACCAGGGGCGTAGAGCAATTCTTTAGTTGCTTAATCCCCTAAAACAGCTTTATAGCCAAACCATATAAAGCATTATTGTTTGAACTCTTTCCTGTAATAAGAACAGTGCAAGCTACTAACTATTTTATCCCATTTGTGTCTTCGATGTTTTAGGTAATCCATGTCTACCCATTTAGCATCAGAACAAAGGGGCACATTTAACAATACAAGTGATAATAAGCACTATATAAACTATTTATATCCGATTTGTGCATAGAGTTTTCGTTGATGTTTTCAGTTGATCCATGTCTACCCGTTTAGCATCAGAACAAAGAGGCACATGCAACAATACAATTGAGAAATAAACACTATACAAACTGCTAACTAATATATCCCATTTATGCATAGAGTTGGCCATGATGTTTTCAATTGATCCTCCCTTTCCTCCTCTATTTCTCCTCGTTTCTTCTTCCTCCTCCTCCTCCTCATGGTTAATCTCTTTTTTGATTTTTTTTTTCAGTTGATCCATGTCTACCCGTTACTGATGCCTGCCAGCACAAACTTCACCCGCTCTGTTCCTCTGCTTCACGACATCGCCGACATCAACCAACTCGCCAAGCTGGACCGCGCCGTCATCCGCCAGTACAAGGACTTCCTCATCTCATACCTAGAAGAAATACGCAACACAAGAGACGCTGTGGGCTGCATGACTGTGAGTTGCATTTTATTTGATAGATGCAATTAAAAGAAGGTGGTATTTTGACATCTTGGGTATAAGAAAGTTTTGTTTATGGAGTCCCTACAGTGTCATAAAATCGGCCCTTAGTCAAAAGTTTTTTTTATTGCTCAACAGTCATTTCTGCATTTCCCACCAGCTGCTAGAGAAGCAAGCGTTCAATTAGTTTGATAAAAGTAGCGATTGGATGTTTAATATTATGGAAGAGAGAGAAAAAACACCAACCTTTTCACATTATTCATAGGCTGACAACCGGAAACACCCACTTTGCGGACAAGATTGCAGAAGATTCACTTAAAGGAATTAATTTTAGTGTAAAAAAGTGTAAAAAAAGACAAATATTTGAGTATATTAAGTTGTAATATCAACTCATATTGATATCTTAATTGATGTTATCTCATTTTGATATTTTTGTTGATATCTTCATCTATATCATATCATCTTGATATGTTTATTGATATCTTTTTTGATATTATCATATTTTGGTGTCTTTATTTATGTGTTTAGACATATCTTATCACAGACTTATTCCATCTTGATTTGTGTATTCGTAGTAATTGATATAGTTATTAATGTTTTGTCAATTTGTCATTTTGGTATATATTTATTTGATTAACCGTATATATTCAATTTTTTCTGAGAGGTACACACAGCCCTAAGTTCTAGGAGATGAACTGTTATTGAGAAAGTGTTTTAACTGTATATATTATAGGAGGTGGACTCAGACCTGTTTGTATAAATTCAAATTATTCCAGTAGTGAACTCTGCTCAGAGATGAGTTCCTGTTGTGAAAGTTGTGAAAATTCTATAACTATATTTCCCATATTCTAGGAGGTGGACACAGCCCTCTTAAAGCTCTACTCAGAAGTGAACTTGCCTGAGTTGGTGACCCTGATAGCCTCAGAGAGCGCCTGTGATATTAAAGACTCTGTGGACACCCTCAAGAAGTATGAACGCTTCCACCCCCTGGGTCTGCTCTTTAAGTTCCATGGGGAACATGATAAGGCATTGCATATATGGACAAGGTATGTGAACACCACCATCTTCTTTTGTCCAAAGAAAAAGGATGCAAAATCTTTTGAAAATCATCCAAACCCAGTCATGTTGGTATTCATTAGCTCTCACAGATAACTCTCAGATGAGTACCCATGTGCCAGGGATTCAATCATTTTCAGGATTATTTGCATTATTTCGTATTGTCCAAATTAGCCACCAGCAGCATAAGGGTAAACCCATGCATGCTTCTAAGTCCTTCCTGGGTTTGTGATCTGGATCAATGCTACTTAAGGAAATAACCTTGTAGTTTGAATAAAGCAATTCAAAAGATATTAGAAGTAGAAGTGTAGTTTAATGAACTTATTTTCTTCAAGTATTTACTAAAATATGTTTTGTTGGAGAAATATCACCGAGATAGCCAAGTCTTTTTTTGCCGCTAAATACATGATTGGGTTATGGTTTCAAAGAGACGAAGGAACTTTCATTTAAGTCACTGGCAACTTTCTCACAATCCTCAAAAGAGAATTTAAACCATGAATCTTATGCATATTTGGAAGGGTATTTATGTAAACGTCACTACCTTGCACTTTTTTTTATTCAATTACTTAAAGCTCACAAATCACAATGGTTCTCTGGCATGATCATATTTTCATTGCATATTAGTTCTTATTTTTCCTGGTAGTTACTTTTTCTCTTTTCAGAATCGCTAATGGTGACATTGTAGATGAATCATTCCCAGGGCTAGAATTTGTAGTAGAATATTTAGCAAAGTAAGTAATATCTAAAAGATTCAAATAAAGTAGGATTTCTCAGTCTTCAATACACATATATCTTATCATCATAAGTGGGTCATTCATTTTTGATGATTAATATATGTTATCTTGCTATGTATGCCCTGACCATTTTTGACACATTTAATTGCAAAAAAGTGCAACTTGATTATTGTTTATTGTGTATTTAAAATTCTTATTTTGCTACCATCTTGCCTGAAACCCACTTTAGTTTTGCATTATACTAAGTCCTTTAGACTCAACTCGTTATGGTCAAATTTTCATCTTGGATGTAGGTATTGAGAAATATATGGTAATAAATAGAAATATATGGTAATTCATGTTTTTATCAAGCACTGTTGAATGGGCTAGAAAAGAATGAAAATGAATTTATATCTGGATCTATGTTGTTATCAAGTACTTTGGACTAGGTGAAAAACATACAAATGTATAATGCTTTCATGAACCATGTGTTTTTCCAGCACATTGTAATAAGGAAAGTTGATATTTATGTGCTATTAGAATGCTTTTCCAAGTATATTGTAATAAGGAAGTCATATTTGAAAAGATAGATTTCTTATTCTATTGGTCTCTTGCAGTTTAAGTGATCATGAATTAGTGTGGAAATATGTGGACTGGGCGCTAGAAAAGGATGAAGATTTAGCTGTAAAGGTAAGCAGTGATTCCAGCTTACTTCTGGTTACTTCTGGTCCTCTGATATTTTTAAAAATAACTTTGGAGTCACACGTGTATTCACATAATACTCAATACCATGTAAATATTGTGATATCCCTGGTGTATGCATTTATTGAACTGTGCATCCTTATTTGGACATCCGTTATACAGTAGAGGAGAGTTGTAGGTTGAGTTTTATGAATGTTGCTCTAGCAAACAATTTCCAAGTTATGCATTTGCCAAATTATGCATTTCCTTGACAAGTATCATCTTGACCTAAGGTACTTTTGAAAAATAACTTAGGAGTTAGTCATAACTTTGTAAAATATTTTAAGTAGAGTTTAGAGAAGGGGTATATTTCCCTCTTCACATACTCTCTGAATAAAGCTCTGGTCACAGAAATATAACCAAATAGATGATAGTATGTATGAGTTAAACCAAGGTTTGCCTGTCTTTCCTTATAAGTTGTACCATTTTTCACTGCAGATATTTACAGAGAGACCGTCAGAAGAGCCTGTCACGGAACGCATGAGACCGGACACAGTGGTTGATTATTTACATAGATATCCAAAGGCTGTTATCACATATCTGGAATATTTAGTCTTTCAAAAGAAATTAGAGGTAATTGTTTACCTTATCTAGAATATTAGATACTTATGATAACAAACTCTTTACAAGTACCACTGATGGCATGAGGTTAAACCATCCACATCTATAGTGTTCACATAATAATGAAATATTTTGATAACAAAACATTATACTTAACTGGAAGCTCTTCCTGTTTTGGTTTCATATAGTTTGTAAATATCACTCAAGTTCTATAGTGAAACATGTAGTAGTTTAATACCTGCAGCTCAAAAGAAATTTCAACATACACTGGTGTTCAGCTTAAAGAGATTCTTGATTATACACACAAAGTAAAAATGCAATTATGTTGGCCCAAATGAAGTATTTGACCTAGATTCACAATGGCTGGGACTTTGACTCTTGAGTAGCTGTTGTTCTCTGATTACAATTTTAGAATTCTCTCTATGTGGGGCTTTATGGCTCCTCTGCATATGACAGATGTTGAGCTATGTTCATGAATTTTCAGATAACCTTATGATTTTCTGTTCCCCAATTTAACGAAGTAATGGGCCATACTGTTTACATAACTGCTTATGTTTTTGCACAGAAAGAGAAGTTTCACACCCATCTGGCAGTGCTTTACCTGGACGCTGTCCTACAGCTGATGAAGAATCCACAGACTCCCAGAGAGGACGTGGAAGCTGCAAGGTGAGTCAACCCATTCATCGCACAGAGTTCTCTTTGAAAATGTTGTCTGCTTCTATGATACTTTTAGAAATGAATAGGAAATTAATTATCAATCCACTAAATATTTGAAGAAAAGTTGTTATTTAGAATCTGGCTAACATTTCTATTAGGGTTAGACATGGATTTTCGCTGGGTACGCTATTTCCTCTACCACATACAAATGACTTGATATTCTGCAATATTGCAATTCCAATTTATTACGTTATGTCCTTGAATTATTAGTGGCATGCTTTTGCTTGTTGTTTTAGGATGAATTTACGTCACATGCTCCAGACGTCTAGTCTCTACCGGGTTCAGCTGTTGATCGGCAAGGTCAGAGAGACAGAGATGCATGCCGAATGTGCAATACTCTATGCCAAGGTAGGTTATGGTCAAAGAAAGATGATCAAATATGATTATACTCAAAGAAAGATGGCCAAAAAATAGTCAGGGTCATAAAAAATGGCCAGAAAAGGTAAAGTTTATGAAAGTTTGCAAGAAATGGCCAGTGTCACTGAAAGTCATGGACAGAATTAAGCTCAAAGAGAGATGGCCAGAAATGGTGTAGGTAAATCAAAGATGAACATTAATGATGAGGGTCATTCAAAGATGTCAAGAAAAGGTCAGCCTCACACAATTTTTTTTATTTGCATGAAATAATATTTCAGTACTAGTATTACTCCCTCCTCTTTATCCTTTTATTGCCATTATCATCATCATCAGCATAATTGTTATTAGTTACCATAATTTTTCCCTATGTCTTAAGCTTGAGGAGCACGACAAAGCCTTAAGAATACTGGTGCACAAGCTGAAGGACTACAGTGCGGCAGAGAACTACTGTATGGTCAACTCCAAAGGCAAGGACTCCTCGTACAGGAAACGTCTGTTTCACATTCTCCTCAGCGTCTACCTGGATCCCAGCAACGAGTATGTAGATTACAGCATTAATGAAAAATAATATTGATAATAATAATCTTTATTTAAAGAGGGTAACTCAGTCCAATGGTAAGGATCTTCCCTGAGGCCCTCTGGCATGATAACAAGTAGCCTGAGGGCCCCAGGGTTACAAAGTAGTAGAGTACATTGCTTTTAGGTATCGAGACCATTCTTTTGTTTAGGCCTAAAAGTTGTTTGTTTCTTGTAACCCTACCCTATGAAGTTTTTACTCCAAAAAATACCTACCCCTACTTCCAATCAAATTAAAACATACCCCCCCCCCCCCCCCCCCCCAAAAAAAAAAAGAAGAAAATACCTCCCTATCCACCCTATTTTTTCGGAAAAAACATTTTTTACATGCCTTATAAACACGTTTGGAGTTGCCCTTGAAAATCATTGTCCAGATTTATGATACTTTTGGCGATGGTTAATCCAGCTTTGCATTTTTCAACTTAGGCTAAATTAACAAATGACTTGCAATTTTTACTGAGAATGGATGGAAGATAGTAGCCAAACATAATTTTGTTCCAAGTTTGAGAGGTATGCAAAATTTAAGCCCATTTTTTTGATGATATTAGTTTTCATTACAGATTTTAGAAAAGATTATTATTTGCATACAGTGCTATTTCTGTGAGTTCTGTGTTGGAAGAAATGTTATGTGAATCGGACCTAGGAGAGAGAGAGAGAGAGAACCATGAAGGAATGAAAATGTAGATAACACAAAGATGGCTTGGATAATTGTGCGCAACCTGACTCCATGAAAAGAATTCCAAATGATGCTTTTGCTAAGAACATACCACCGAAAGAGTTAAGGTTAAGAGCCTTTACACTGATGTAAGGCATGACATTTCCTATCTGGTTCTTTCTCTCAGAATTGTATGATTGAAAAGAATACCAAAAGATGATTTTACTTTGGATGTACCACAGAAAGAATTAAAAAAATAAGAGTCTTTACGTTGACGTAAGACATGGCATTCCCTCTCTGGTTCTTTCTCTCAGGCTGCATGTATTTGATTTAGAAGACTGTCTTGTCCATAATGTGTATAACCATTAAGAATGTTTGCTTTATTCTTCTACTAAACAGGGAAGAGTGAGTCTTTTTCTATTTCCCTGTCTGTTTTTTGCCTGGTTTGTGTGTCAGTGTGTTTGTATGTACATCTGTTTTAGACATTCACTGTGCACCCTTTCTTACTTGTACTGTTATCAGATGTAAAAGGTAATGTCTGCATGGACCAAAATTATTTTAAAAGTCTAATGCAATTCATTTTCAAAGTTATGATCTTTTTCAATTTGTTCAGAAGAAAATGTTTGAGAATGAGCAAAATGTGTTAACATCGGAAAATTATTGTATTTTGTCAAATGGTGCATAAAAGACTGCAATGTAATGATAAGCCACAGTGCACTAGTTGACTAAAAACTAGGAATTTCTTGTGATCATTTATAACAAATTCAAGTATAGTAGGATAAATGACAAAATTGTTAATTTATTATTGGAATTATGTGTCTCGAAAAACATGGATAACTGTTTAGGATAATATAAATGATATGTACCCTAAAAACCTTTCTGGTGAGTTAAGCCTCATATAAAAATTTCTATAAAATTGTTTTAAGTTAGCTTTGATATTGACCACCCTAATAAACTTATCTTTGATAAACATTGTGATAAGGCTCATCCAAATATTCCAATTAAGGTGCTTTTTAGGGTGGTACGCAACAACCTCACTCTCACTTTACTCCAAATTTCATGAGATTTACCTTTTGAAAGTATACTTCATCGAGATTCAACTAAAGATGGCAGTTGCTCCTGCTCAGACCCAGAGAGAAGGACAATGCGCTTTAACCGACGTTGGCTATGAGGTTACTCTTGTCGAAGTACAATTTTGAAAGGTAAAATCTTGTGAAAGTGGGAGTAAAGTGAGAGTGAGGTTGGTGCATACCGCCCTTAGTGTTATTATAAAGGTAGGCAACATGTGTATTATTATAAGTTTATACTCAATAAATGATGGGTCAAGTGCTAACCGCTAGGTTAAAGAGGGCTGCTTTATGGGTGGTTATAGAGTAAAGCTCCCCGTAAGTTTCAATAAGTGTGTCTTCTTTATAAGGCTTTGTGAAATAGATCCTCCTATTGAATTCCAATGTTCATTGTGTAAACCCATACCTAGAGGCCATATCAGTTTGAAGTAAGATATCTTATGGGCACCTGAAATGAAGACATTATATTTATAAGGAGTGCCTCTTTAAAAACTGATGTTTACTTGAGGGATTAATCAAGAGAAACCTCAGCCCTTAAGGAAACCTTAAGGGCTTCCTAACCTTGATATGTTTTTGCACCAGGCCCCAGACCTTGGGACAACTCTCACATATCTTACTTTGAACTGATAGAGCAGCGCTATGGAGGAGCGCAATGGTATTAACACCCTCCCCATTTGAAGAGCATTCGTAGAGCAGCTTCAAGTCACTCCCTTCCCATTCCATGTGTACTGATATTTATAGAGAGTTGTTGATATTTGATGCATGTATGTTGTATGAATTTTTGCTTGTGGGTTAGCTGGTTCTTTAGTTATTAGCTAACTAGCTTTTAAAATGTTATTTTTGTAACTGCGCACCCCTGGTTCCAATATTTATACCAGAAGTAGAACTGAAATCACTCTCATTGTCCTGTTATGGTTTAACTAACTCTATTGTTCTGAGAGCACTCTTTTTTAGATAGAGAATTTCATAGAAATAGAACTGAAATTACATACATTGTTTGTATGGCTCAGATGATACACTAATTAACATTTCCCTGTGAGGTTTTTAAAAAAAGTTAGATATAAAGATATAGTCAAAATAGGTTTTTTGGATGTAACAGGCATGTACGATTTGAAGCAGCCATTTGACAGAAAGTGACTATTCTTGGTCTGGAATATCCCCATTGTATTTCAATATTTTTTAGAATTTCTGCCTAGCCATATCAAAATTAAGTATTCTACAAGTTTGTGTTATCAGTAACAGTATATGATCATAAACTGTTGCTGGTGTGATATAAAGACTCTTAAAACTATAAATCCAAAAATTCAATTGCACAAATATGAGTAGGCAAAAACATTTGACATGATTGAAAAAATAATGAGTATTTTCATGCAGTAAATGGCTATGCCACACTATTGAGACAAGAAATTTAGGTCATAAACTTCAAGATAATTTCAAGAAAATTGAAAAGATATTACAAAATTAACATGAAATTGATTTGAGGTCTTAACCTAGAGATGGCTCCATAAAATTGAATAAATATTACTAGCTTATTGTGAAGTTGATTTGAGGTCTAAACCTAGAGATTGTTTCATAAAATTGAATAAATATTATAGCAAGCTTATCATGAAGTTGATTTGAGTTTTTTGTGGTTGACATTTTTAGGAGACGAGATTCGTTGATTGCTCCTGCTGTCAGTCTGCTCAACACTAACCAGGGAGACTTTGAGCTATCAAAAGTAAGTAGTCTTTTACGTTTTAACGCATTCATGCTTTGATTACTCCTTGCAAGTCATTGTCTGGGGGTACAATACCTTGATATTGTCTTAGGAATTCATAACATGTTTGAAAGAAACTCGTGATTTATAGGTTCTGGTCATATTCTCCTTGAAATATTTTCTGAAAGATGATTTTTTTAGAGAGATCAAATTTGCAGGCTGTTTTTGGGCTCTACAGGCAAGAGTGAGTTAACACAGTTATGTAGAGTTTCTTTTAAAATGTCATCTTCATTTAATTTATGATATATTTGAAGATAACTTTGGAATTCAGTTATATTTACAAAATTCTTTATACCATGTTAATTTTGCGTATATAAAGTAATACTCATCTGAGAGTACTCAGCAAGAGGTATCCAATGAATACCAAGATGACAGGGTTTAGATGGTTTTCAAAAATCTTTTTGTCCTCGTGCTTTGGACGGAAGTAGCCTCAGCATTGAAAGGTTTAAGATAGTCATCTTATGCTTTGTTCACCAGCTACTTGCCGTACCTCATATGAAATTCCTCTCTCTTGTAGGTACTTCAAATAATCCCAGACAACTGGTCTATAGGTTTGCTGTCACAGTTTCTCCTTCGGTCGACGCGAAGAAGTCTGCACAACACGAGGACCACGCACATTGAGAGGATGATGTCTCGGGGACATAACTTACAGCTTAAACAAACCAGCGTGGTCACCAATAGAGAACCTATATTCATGACAGAGAGCCGGTAAATACTTGATCTTTTTATTGTTTGCTAATAGAGAAAAATATATATGACAGAAAATCGGTAAATTGGTATATAAATATGATAATGTGATTTTTTATTTGTATACATATGAAGATTTAATTCTTTTCCAAAAATATATTCAGTTCAAAGCAATACTCTCGAAAAGTTTTGTTTACTGACTTTCAACCCTGCATTTTGTTCTTATACACCAATACCTCCCTTCCTTAGCATTGGCGTCAGTGAAGCATTCAAATTGTTTATTTTCGTTTTTTCTATGATATTAAGGCTAAACCATGAATATTGGTGAAAACCACTGTCTAACCGAAAGTCACCGGAATATTATTCATATGCCAAAGCAAAGTTTTGAGGGGAGACAAGAAGCAGTTAATAGCAATACTTTAGACAACTCAGCCTTTGGGACAGTCCCTGCGTAAGCTCACTGTTTTAACCTTTTTTCTGTTTTTCAGGCAATGTGCTGTGTGCAACCGAACATTCAACGAACCTACCTTTGTTCGCTATCCCAATGGCATCATAACACACGTTCATTGTGCTCGCAACAAAAATGTCTGTCCAATCACAGGCAAGCTCTTCAGTACGACAAAATGATCAGGATTTCTGCTGCATATGGAACACCATGTCTATGAGGATGGACAGAGACAATCGCTTGGAACCAACGCCTAGAGCTAGGCCTGATTGCATAAAACCTTTCAAGGATAACCCTTATGCTGCTTGTTGCTGATTTTGCTAATACAAAATGATGCAAAACAGCTGAAATGTGACTGAAACCCTGGCACATGGGTACTCATCTGAGAGTACTCAGTGTGAGCTATCTAATGAATACCAACATGACAGGGTTTTAGATGGTTTTCAAAAATCTTGCATCCTTGTGCTTTGGTTGAGAGTAGCATTGGGAGGGTTAGGAAAGCCTTTAACATTAAGGGCCATGGTTTCCCTAAGGGTTAACTGTATGATTACCTTTAAAATGAAATCAAGGGAAATCTTGGCCCTTGAGGAAACTTGAAGGGATTCACTACAAGTAGATTTTTATGCAACCAGGCCCAAAAGCTAAAAGCTAGAGCCAAGTTTATATCCAATTCTTCGCCCTTCCGATGCTGAGGCTACTTTCACCCAAAGCACAATGATGCAAAGATTTTTGAAAACTATCCAAACCCTATCACGTTGGTATTCATCGGTTAGCTCTCAATGAGAACTCAGATGAGTACCCATGTGCCAAGGTTTCAGTAATTTTTCAGGTTTTTTGCATCATTTTCTCTTGACCAAATTAGCCACCAGCAGCATAAGGGTCAGATTCTCTCTGAGAAGTCTCATCTGGATGCTGCAAAACTTATGAAAATAACTTAGGAATAAGGCACAAATTCACCTGAAAATATCAGGAGAGCCCTTAGTTGGTTCCTGGTTTACATTTCTTTGTTATCCAGATTTCTTTGGTATGTTCACCGATTGACTTCGGTAATGTCTCAATATTTTAAAAATATTTCTTAGGAAGATCATTTCCTAGGAAAGGGAACTGAACTTTCTGTCAACAATGGCTGTTAATTACTCATTGTTTTCATTAAATAATCTGTCGACAATTTATGTTTTAATGGGTGAGGTGTTGTATAGAAGCCTATTTTTGTACAATACCTAGTAATATTGCATCATATATTTATATCATGGCAATTTATCAAAATATCAAATCAGGTAATTTAACATGAAACTGATTTGAAGTACCTATGTTTTGCTGTAAGTACACGATGGTGTTATGTGGTGATCAGTCTAATAATATAGGTTTTTTTGTGTTTTTTTTACAAAACTGTATATTATTTGTAAAATCCCTGATGTAGGCCAATTCTGTATCCTTAGTTTATTTCAATGTTCATTTTTTTCGCAAGGAAGTTGTACCATCATGTTGCATCTGTTCCAGTTATAAGTGTATGGTGAGGAATTGTGGAATTATTTATTGCCATTTTACAGCTATAAAAGGTGTGTCTTGGCAAGTTGATGACACTTGTCAAGGAGATCTCCAGGCATGAACAAGTTGCTAATCATGGGCTGTTACTGGGTAGAAGTGTAGACTCTTCGGAGATTGTTTCCAGTTTTCTGTTGAATTGACATTTTGACTAAAAATCTCATTAATAAAATTGGGCAGTTATGATAGTCAGTTATACTTTCATGGGAGAAAATTAGGAAAAGGTGATCAACGATGAATATTGAACAAATGGATTCAAACCAGTCTCAAAATTGCTTTCTGAAGAATAGAAATATTTGCCAGATTAAAAAAAAATAATAATTCACTACTGTGAATGTTTCTTAATTTCATGTTATTTTGCTGAGGGGTGGAAAAATGGTCTAGCAGTCAAGTGAAATTAATTGGTTGAAACCAAGAAATTTATCACCAAGTATTGGTTACAACTCATCACACTCAATTGTTGCTTGTTCACATACACATTGTAGGTATGAATTATGATCTTTATGAACTTTATAGACCAATGCCTTCTTGTGAATTTCAGAAGAATGACCCAATTGAAGAGTATTTTGTAATAGAATAATATTGGTCAGTGTAACCATCATTTATCAATGGCATATCGCAACACAATGCTATGAAAATGTCCTCCTCCACCACCATGTTAAGGGATGGTTTTATAAAAGTTCTTTAGTAGAAGTAAGGTTAATACAATTTTATTTACCCATCCATGCTTGCAGTGGCCAAAAAGAGATCTGATTATTTAATATCTTCCTGAGAAAGTCTATTTGGAACAATTTATAAATCATGTTGGGTAAACAAAATGTCATCTGGACTGTCACTTTTTGAAATGTTTGGTAGTATCAAGTAATGTAATTGAAAGAGTTATAGAAAGCATTTTGGAAACTTTTCTTGCATATATTTAATTTCAAAACTTCTGTTCACAAAAATTACCTAAATATTCCACCCTTTTTGGCCCGCAGCATTTATGAAACAATTAACATATTTATAGGAGCAACATTTTACTATTTTCAGAGGTTATTCTGACTGCAATGCATAACAGCAACATTCAATCACACATAACTATTGACTATATTTTTGGCATTAAGTTCACCCATTTATGCCTGTATAGCAACCCGAAAATGTTTGATTAATTCATGCTCTATTCCAATTTTTTAAGCAATGTCATTTATCCAAAATCCCTTTTAAGTGAATGGGTTAAGGTTTTGAGACAGGTTTGGAGTCTATAAATGTATGATATTAGACTGTACAATAAAATGTTATAGAAGAAAGTGAAAAATCAGAATGTAAATATATACCTATATATATGACAATGTGTTGTTTTTCTTTTGTATTAAATTCATCTGTAGTATAGCAAATACTGCAATTTTCCAATTGATATTTTGAAAATCTAGTTATTTAGTACTTATAAATTTCTTAACAATCTTTCTCATAGCCTGTTCATGCTCTTTGTAGGTTCCCCGTGAAATTGTCCCTTGGATATCATTTTCTTGTTTATAAATAATTTTTTATGCATTAAGTATTAAGTAGTTCACTATCTTAAGGAGTTTTGCATGCAACCTGATTAATATATACCCATAAAACACTATCAATAGATGTTTTTTATTGAAAAAATATCACCAGGTATCAATAGGAAGGCAGCATGAATGGGCGAAATAAGACCAAATAACTTAATTGGCAATTTTTTATTTTTGGGGGGAAGGGGGGGGGGGGGGTAGAGTTAACCTAAGGTGAATATCATTTATCTGGTCCCCTCATCCTCCGCTAAAAAGTATAAGTGAAATTAGCAACAGAGACACAGATAATTGAAAATATTGGTAGTTTATTCATCTGTAATATATCAAAAGTACTTTCTAGGCAGTCTACATTATTAAGGCATCATTAGGTCAGTGAAGTTAGCTGAGATAGATTCTAGTTGTCTGTGGAGATATCTGACTAGAACAACATCAACCTTCCTCCCCTCCCCTGAAATACTGGTGGTCATATGATTACTTAGTCCCTTAAAGCTGACCTACCAAATTAAATTCAGGGGATCTTGAGGTGGAATTTGGAATTGACTTTTTTGTCACTTTTTCTGCCAGTTGTAAGTCAGGGGGGGTAGCCGATTCTTGTACCGTGTGCAAAAGAATTTCTTCAATGAACGCCTTTTAGCTCGGCCGTCACCTCGTAAAAAGCACCAACTTTCATTGGTCAATTTTCGACAGTTATTCTGTCAATATGAAATTGAAATTTGCACTACTTGTACATATCAAGTAGAAATGTTTATTTTTGTGTCCAGATTTCATGAAAAGTATAATTTAATGACACAATTTGAGCAAATTCTAAGGTCCTTTTTTGGTGTTGTTGTGATTATGCTAGTTGTAGGGACGTAGCGTTCGCTTATTTCGGCGTTCCCACACACGGAAACTGTCCGTAGTATTTGTTTAGGTCGTCTGCTACACGGTGGGCAAATTGATCCCCAATGAACCCCATGTTTTGAGAACATGGTATGTTGTATGCTACGAGCAGAGGTCCGTCTACCTCTACGGCCATGTTACAACTGCGATCGACTCGACGGCGCATTCGATAATATGCAATATTTTTGCACACGGCACAAGAATCCGTAACCCCCCCTGGTTGTAAGTGGTGCAGGAAACCTGAGTACCCGGTGAAAAAACCACCACCTAACCCCCAGTCACTGGCAACTTTTTCATGGCTAGTGGCCAGAGTAATTTGTAGTTAAATAAGGGAGAGGCACACCCAGGAATGGTATATAAGATGAGAACGGCTGCACCTGGACCTATATTTGGAACAAGATTACACACTCATGTCCTAGTTCATGTTGCCTGCTCTGGAATTTGGAATTTTGATTATCGTTCCTTTTTCTGTCAATTTTTAGGCTGGTTCATGATTAGCCAGTTGTAAATGTTTGAGGAAATCGGTCAAGTGACTGGCAACTTTCTCACATGCTGCCTGCTTTGCGGCCGAGCTCCCAATGAAAGGGCAAGACCTGAGGGTCTCGCCTTATATAGCAGTCAAGGGAGAGCCTCTCATATTGCATTAATAATTTAATATGGCTGCCATGCACAGGTTAGTACTCTGTACTATTCACTCAATATAAATTTGAAGGTTAGCTTTAAACTACTCCTGCCTGGAGGGCTCCCAGACTTTTGAATTGGTAATCCAAAACCTGGACAAAATTATGAAAGGAGAATTAAGAAATAAATTCATGTTTCTGAGAATGACATGGCAGTCTGTAGGTTTTGAGAATCTTCAGTTAAGAGTCATTGAAATATTGTTTATCAAGGAAAATCAAGATGGATATCAAAACAGCTTCTAGATAAAGTATTGATTATGCAATCCCATCAGAGGTTTTAATAAATGCCCTTGTTAAAAACATTCTATGCCTAGACCTGTAGTCTTATCCTTCACATACATACATTTGCAAAATCAAAGAGGCTACTTTTCATGTTTCTAAAGCAACAGCTAATTTTAGATAACTACATCAGAAAGCAACTTTTATAAAATATGCTTTATCTACTGTAAAAATTGGAGGGATGATCAACTTTTAGTGGAATATTTTTCAGATTGTTATAGAGATTATTATCCACATCTGGATGATTTAGTATGTGCTCCAGGAATAACTGGGAAAGGGTTTGCTAGGTAGTACAGGCAAGTCTGAGAAATAATCAATTTCATTAGACATCATGCATTTTCTTTGTAGAAAAGGCAAACAGAAATAGAGTTGTATACTAGTAATTTATATTTAGCACTGAAAGGTGAACTGTGCTGAGGAAATTGTTCGAAACAAAGCATAATTTGAAAAACATTTGAAGGAGAAACATCAGTAAAAGAATGCGCGACATATCCTCAACAACTTTTTTAATGAATCTGTATTTTTATCTTTAGAAATATCATAGATATTTGTCAAGAGGAACTTTAGATTCAAATGGGCTATGGCATATTTTTTCAAAGATAAGTAAAATATGTCTACATTGATAGATAAATTCAAATAAAACAACAAAATTCATGGGACGTGCATAGTATATAACTTAGAAGGAAAGTAAAGTAGAAATAAAGAACAGAAATGAAAATCAAATTGTTTATTACAAATTATACAAAGCTGAGGATGATTTTCTGAAAAATAGCTTGCAGGTACTGACATATTATTTCATGACTTATGATCTAGTGCTCAAAATACATGTATCTCTTGAATAGGCAACGGCTATAAGCTCCGACAATACTGCACATAATATATATTTCTATATATAATCAAATCTGGCAATACAATAACATATCTATTAAATGTTAGTGCTCAAAAGGCCTGCCCCTGGGCAGATGAATTAAGTCTAGGGAGAGACAAATCCCCCAGTTTGTTAATTCACATACTATATATTTGCTTCTATGAGGGATTCTACGTAAAGATCTCACTTAGTATACAATCAAACATATAATTATTCATAAACATTAGGATTTCATAACAGGAATGTGATACATCAACCTCATTTCCAAATGACCTTGACATTCTCAAGGTCAAGCATGGACACAAATGACCTTGACTTTCTCAAGGTCAAGCATGGACACAATTCTCCATAAGCTGCAAAGCATCCATGTGAACAACGCATAAAGATGCATTATCTCATCAAGAATCTTTAGATACATAATCCAAGACAAAGAAAAAAGTTCAAACAACTTAATAGAAATGATAGAATCTGGTTCTGTCTATTTCTAGTGTAGATGCAGTTATTGATGAGATGAAGAGGACAAGTGATATCAATAACATAAAAGATATGCTATCTTCGGCTAATGGAAATATACCAGTCACTGGAAATAAATTGGTACATGATCACAGAAAGCATTATATTGTTATTTTGCTTGGAATGGATACTATATAACTGATACCTTAATCTTCCAGCCAGTTGATTTAGATCAATGTGAGATATAATTGAATTCTGCCATTTCATACTACTGGCCTTAATGATTTAAAGGTTGTACATTGAAAGGTAAATTTCGGGTGGAATAGGTTGATAGGGTCTTCAACAATCATAAATTTTAATTACACAAATGTTTAATAACAGAGAAACCCAAAAATGTATACATATAAATTAACAGTTTGGATCATAGCATTGAATTTTAAGCTCTATTCTACTCAGATTATCATAGTTCATATTTTCTTTTATGCACAAATAAAATTTAATGGACTATAAATATAGCCAATCAAAAGTTGCGCTGGCCATCAGCTGCAGTATGAATGTGTATTTCCATTGGTTCCCTATTGACCAATTCCTACAAGGAGGATCAAGGTGAATAAACCAACACAAAAACTTCACAAACATTAGATGGACAGTATCTTCTCCTAGGAGGAGAAACAACATTCTTTCAAGTACTTTTTTCAATTTTGATTTAACCCATTAAAGCTCAAAGCGGCCTAAAGACCGTGACAGTTTTAGTGAAACCGTGTAGTCAAACCTGAGAGCAGTAGACAGGGAGTGGGCACTGTGCATGCGTCATCAAATTTCGCTGCCTCGGCAACCTATCTGACCTAGATAGGATGACAGTCTGTATACCTAGCCAGTCAGTCTCTCTGCTGCTTGCTTACTGCACAAATCACGTTACCAATACCTCCCCAGGCTTCACCGCGTAACCTGAGGCCCACATACCCTAGGTACTAGCATGCTGTGCCTATTGGGTTGCGGATCAAGGGGATGTATTTCTCTGGTCAAACACAAAGTTAGGAAAATACTTGGAGAAATATTTGTTAGATCACTGCCAACAACTCTTCTTCAAATATTTTGAAAAAATCATTTTCAATTCCCAAGTTATTGTCATAATAATCATAGATCCAGACGACAACTTCTAGAGGAACTTTTAAGCATTTAATGGGTTAAACCCCTTCACAATCATGCCCCTTTATGTTTGCTTTATCCTCCGCTCAATCTGATACTGAACATGAAATCATTCTCATCTAGTATCAATTACCACTAGCACAACTATTCCAGGCACTAAATTAGTGCATGTATTTGCTTACAGATAACATCCATTTATTTGATATAATACCACTTACTCCTTTTACTTAGCAAATAGGGCATAATATGACTGCTATATCTACAGGGATCAAAAGTAGTTCATTCAGAAAACTTTTGTAAAGAAGTCACATCATCAAGACTCAGAGGTGAGATCTACATCAGTTTATGGATGGCACCGAGTCCTTCAATCTATATTCCTGATTTTGATGTCTTTGATGCTGGTGGAAATGGTCAAATGTTTGGAACAAATTCTACATCAAAATTGTGGATGAAGAACACTAAAACATTCACAACAGAACAGCACAGAAAAGATCAGGTGATATTAAATGAAATGAAGTTTCGTTTTAACCCATTCATGCCCATAGTACCCAAAAATGCCCTGATTATTTGGTAATATCATAAATGTATATTTATGGTCAACAATGTAGTGATTTTAAGAAGTACTTAAATTCCAGATGACAGCTGATAGGGAAAACTCCAGGCATGAATGGGTTAACCTTTTCCATTCTGGGGCTACTTTTTTTCCAAGGCACAAGACTGCTAAGATTTTGAAAACAATCTAAATGCCGTCATGCTGGTATTCATTGGAACGCTCTTACTGCACTTGGTTGTCGAACACCCACAACAGACACCGCTGACCACATTTACACACAACTCCAACCATGTTCTTTGAACACCACATATCGGTTTCCTAAACCTGCACGACACGATGCCAGCCAATTCAGATGAGTACCAATATGTAACATATATCAGCATTTTGTATCATTTTGTTTCAACCAAAGTAGCCACCAGCAGTGAAAGGGTTAAGGAAAATAAGCTGTGACCTTTGACCTTCCATTTTGTGACCTGAACCAGCAACGAAGAAAGTTCATTGTTTATAGTTGTTAACATAGAAAACATTCCCTACTGGCCATAAGGCATGGTTACAATACAACCAACCAATATCCCTTCCTTCCTAGGGTAAATAACCTGAAAACCATGGTTCCATATTCACACGGCATCACCCTCTATGAAATCCACAATATAAACACAAGCTGCATTTTGCTCACAGCCAGATATTGATCTCACAATCTCCAAATCTAATTATTCTCCCAGTGTTCATTATGTGAGGCAATTCCTTGCAGGCACATGCACACTCACCTTAAGCTAACCTCTGCATGTCTAAAACTCAATCATTGATTTTGTTGGAGTGGTAAAGTTACTAAAAAAATACCATTTTATTTCCAAGTTATTGTCAAAAGTACTGTAGGTCCAGATGACAATTTCTGAAGATAATCATAGACATTGATAATTTTATGGCAAATGCTGTAGTTAATAAAGTATGTACACATACATGTATGGGTTAAAGTGGCTTTAAGAAACAGATAGTCTACTGACAGGTGAAGTGTAAGGCAGTTTGTATTGTGTATTTTTGGACGGGTCTTAACAGTAGGAATTCTATAACAGCAAGTGGTCATACAAGTAGCATTGAGTAATCCATAAGTATATGTATATATACTATTATCTCAAAATCTTTTTTTAAAGGAAATCCCATATGCAAAAACTACTAGGAAACTTTTGGGCGGCATCAAATTTCATTTCATAAATGAAATGTTACATTTTATTTAGGTTCCATGTAAGTCTAGGAAAATAGTGTAATGTCTGTACATATTTATTGCTGTTGTCTTTATATTATGTTGTTGGTATACAGAGGTAGCATCCTTCCCGTTGTGTAACATATTGCAGCAATCCAATTACATGAAAAGGAATTGTACACTTGAACCATGAAAGAAATAAAGTTCAACGATAAACACCATTCATAGTTTACAGCACATATACTGCATGCAAATAAAACAACTATCTGGCAAGTTAAGCAAACTATCAGACAATTTACTCATCAGACAAACGGAAGAGAGGGTATTTTACCAGAGAAACAGAAATATTGAATTAAGAATGATTTAGAAACTTGGTCTATAACTGATGAATTGGACCATGATAATACCCCTAGTGGCGTAATTGTGAACCATAAACAATAAGAATGATAATTCCCTACTTTAATAGCGTTTAAAGTTTATTTGAAACAGATTTCATTTAAATGGATTTGTTTGCTACAACTTGAGTGTCCACACGAGCAATCTACTCTCCAGTTTGTCTTTAGACTGTGTATTGGGCTGAAAACATTTTAGTATGATGTAGGAAACCTATATAGAATCTATAAAAGAGATAGGGAAGGGCTACACTTCATCTTCATTGCTTTCAGTATTCCTTGGACAGAAATGGACTTCCTGCAAGTTTGTTTCCATGACCACATTTCAACAATCAAAGATGGCCTACAATGGCATAAATTCATACATAGATTTAACATATACTTCATCATGACAAATCATCTTTTTCATTCAAATAATCACATCTTTTATGATATAAAAAGCGAAAGTTTTCATGACCTAGCCATTCACCAACTGGCAGAAGGGGTCAAAGGTCATTGTGTAGTGACCCCTGAAAAGGTCGAGTCCTGGCAGGTATATGTGGGTAGACAAAAGGTCTATTGTTTCATTGTCACCTATAGCTATATTCTTATTCCCCCATATTTCAATCATATCTATATCAACTTCTTATCATATCTCTCAATCAGAATGAAATGTTTATTGTCCAATGATGGAATGCTTTCTTCATTGAAGACCGCTACGGTCTCACAGTTGTTGGAACATCTCGTACTTGGATTTAAAATCCTGCGGAAGGTTTTTGGGGTCGGTGCGCTTTTTCGATGATAATCTCTGCCGCATTTCATGTGCAGATATTCTGAAAGGATCATCCAGGCCATTGTAGGTGGTTGGTACAGGGGGTGCCTCTATGGTTTGTACTGGTTCTGGCACGGGTGGTGCAAGAATGGGTACGGGTTCGGGTTCTGGTTCGGGTTCGGGTATCTTCGCAGGTTCGGGCGTGGGTTCCGGTTCGGAGAAGGCTTGTTGTGTTGCTTCCTCGACAGCGGTCTGCGAAGTCTCGACATGATTCACCTGGCAACAGAAAACAACACAATCAGTAACACATTAATCACCCTAATTTCTTAACCAATTCATGCAATGAGTCCCCCTCAAAATGCAATAAAACATCTGGATCCATGGAACGTTTGGATATGACTAAAGAATTTACAAAAAAGTCATAAATTTGTTTTACAAAACTCCATATCCCATGGCATTTAGTTCAATATTTATTTAATATTTCTTTTGAAATTTTGATCACTTCTAAATAATCAGTTTAAACAATATTATTCCCTCGAAATTCTTAAAAAACAGTCTTTAAACAGTCATGAAAAAACATGACAATTAGCCTATACTGGTGATTTTAGAAAAACTAAATCAAACAAAATAAATGTAACATACAAGTTTAAAAGGCATACAAAACATTCATGCAAGACCTACAGATACACAGCAAGATAAGGTAAAACTTGTAACTATATATATATATATATATATATATATATATATATATATATATATACAAACACACACACTCTCACATATACATATCTATTTTCAAATGAAACTTAAGAAAAGGGGAGTTCATAGATGAGAGAACAAAATAGAATAGGAATACAAATACATAACTAACAAGTAACATGTTCCTATGAAACCACATAAAATCTACTTCACTAACTCTAACATTCTTCCTGCACAAGGCAATAAAACATCTGCACAAGGCTAGCGAATTCTAACTTTATATCGCATTTTTTGTATATTTACCTATCTTGGATAAAATGACTCCCTGAAAGTAGATTACATCTCATTTTATCCTCAACACAATGCCTAGGAATATATATGAAACTATATTCTTGTCCATTGTACTCTTTTTAAGGCTGGAGCTATATGGGTAAATTTCACTCTCAGCTATTATATGGTTGCATTTTCTCTGTATGCTGAGAACTACATTTCAGTCCAATGTAATCTTTCATGCTGGAGCGATGTGGGCAAATTTCTACATTTTCGCAGTATGCTAAGAACTACATTTCAGTTCAGAGTAATGTACTCAAAAGGTAATGGGCAAATATATTAAAGCCTATTTATGACTGCATATTCCACATACATGGTTCAACCCCCAAGAGGAATTTTCTCATTCTTTCACTTCGGTAATTGTAGCACTTCAAAACAAGGGCGTCTTCTCTCCTTCACTCTTAACCCATTCATGCCTGAGCATTCGATATTCCCCTTGAAAATGTCTTCTGCTTCTATACTAATTTTGTTCATAAGTTCAGAATTAGGAATGAATTCTTAAAACATTTGAAGGAGAGTTGTCGATTGAGTTCTCATGAACATTCCTCCTACAAGTATTTTCCAAAAAAGGCTTTAGTCATAGAGTTATGACCAAAGTGGTCCTGCTCTTATGGAATGCTTAGGGTATGATAAGGTTAAGAAATTCCATTGCACCTGACCACATGTTGAGAATAAAATCTATAAATATAGTAAATCAATATAACTAAAAGACTGCGCCTGAGAGAAACATTCGTGAATGGGTATCAAGATCTAACAATAACCACTTTCTCCACTCTACCAGAAGGGGTGGTAACACCTGTAAAGCCCCTGTCACACTGTCACGTATCTCCCCGAGTGCAAGTCACGATTGGCCACGATTCAGAAACTTTTGAAATACGTGGCTAATCGTGTAGTTCAACCCCGAGTTGACTTTTGCGTACGGACGTTGTACGCAATAGCACTTAGGCAGTACGTTCTTACGACGTATTTAAACGAATGTACTACGTCTGTAGTACGTTATTAACCTGTAAATCTCCCGTATTTGCTACGCCAGCACTACGATTGTCAGGATTGTAGTACGATGTACTGCGTTGACATTACGGTTGGCCAAGGTTGTTCCAAGTTGGTTCTACGACCACTCAGTTGTACCATAGGTTTATAGGCTTTTAATATGCGTAGAGCAAACGTAGTAAAACCTTGAAACAACCTTGGTACGATCGTAGTACCAACTTGGTAAGCACGCGGGTCTGCATACTACTAACGTAAAGCAGTCGTAGTGCAACCGTAACTAATCGTAGCATTTGCGTAGTATTGCCGTAGATATAAACAATTGCGACAATGCTACGTATATGCTACGGTTAGCTACGATCATTCACGTATGCTTACGGACGCTGCGACGGTTGATCTACGGTTGGTATATAATCGTAGCAGTGGCACGAATGTTTTGAACATTTCAAAACATTCGTGGCACTTTCCCGAACCGTCCCGTCAAGTCACGCATAGCCACGTACACAGACGGATAGTACTACAGCAACCACCGATACGTCCTGATTCTCTGTGGTTGCTGTAGTCGTGGCCTATCGTGGCTTATAATCGGGACAGTGTGACATAGGCTTTACATACAACCCTAACTCATGATTCTACAAACCTATCTAAAAATCACAAAATGTAACAATGTAACACTTTGTTTTACATGCCTTTGATCAATGGATACACAGTAGCTGGTTCAGTAAGGCTAGTACATTTCAGAGAGATATAATGAGTAGTCAGTGGCTTCTACCTAGGAATGTCCTAGGCATTTAATAATAAATGGAAGAGTATTTATTCCATATATAGATGAAAACCAGGTTTGTTCATGCACCCAGTCAACCCATACATATTGTGCTTCTATCTCATGATTTTCTAATGAGTATGGCCGATTTGTTTTTTTCCACTTACTTCACAATTGAAGTAATTCAGTCCATACTAGGACAAATTGACAATGTTAAAAAATAAGGGTGTTTTAGGGGCAATGGGTACTAAATAGCTAAGTCTATAAATAACACTTTATTTCAGGTGAAAAATAATTATTAGAATGACACCAACATTTCTTTTTTAGAAATTTCTTACAATTTTCTTTTTTTGAATGTACTGATGTTTAATTTTTTGAGAATTTGGGTGGTCAAAGGACAACCCTACATACTGCATGCCAAGACTCTCCACCCGGTGACGAAGTCATGAGTGGGGTAAAGCAAACTCAAACTCGTTACTCTAGTCTAGAGCTGCAGTGACCTTGTGATTGATGTAAGTTTCACCATGATGGCGCCATCTGGTGGCCATCAGGGAAATGAAAGCTGACAGAGACGAGCGAGATTGGTATCTACATCGCTGTCCATTACACATGAGACAACAACCAAGATAGAAATGAGCAGTCCAATGGATAGATAATCCTTATCAGTGCAGGGTACCCACTAGCCTGGTTCTCAGGCTGAGTTAGGTTTAATTCCACGCCGCCACAACTAATGGTGTGATGTCTCTCTCAACCTATAGATGGCAGCACTGTTTTCAGAAGTTGCAGTTTGAAACTCCACAGACGACCGCTAAAAAGTATCCCCCTTGAGTATTAGTTCAGAACTAAACCTGGAGTGAAATCAACTCTGGTTAGATCAGTGACACTCGGGGAAAGAGCCAGATAACACATACTTGTAGCAAGTCTAGGTACCCACTAGCCAGTCTTGGATATATAATCCTTCCTACTTTATATGGGGTACCCACTACCCAGTCTTGCTATAATAGACCACTCTCCAGTGAATATAATCCTTCCTACTTTATATGGGGTACCCATTACCCAGTCTTGCTATAATAGACCACTCTCCAGTGAATATAATCCTTCCTACTTAAGTGGTAGTGTACTCACAGGTCTGGCTATAATTGACCACTTTCCTGTGGAAATATAATCCTTCCTATTTTGTAACTGTGGGGTAACTACTAACAGGTCTTGCTAGAATTGGCCACTCTCTAACAGATTATCCTTCCTACTTGTATGGGGTAACCACATCCCAGTTCTGCTAGAACTGACCAGTCTACTGGGGAGTATCACAGCATACCCAATACCGGTCAAGTTAACTTCTGTTAGGTAATCTTCCCATTTATTGCATATTCCCACTACATGTACCAATACTTGAACTTCCGTTAATGTCATTGAGACTGTCACAAAACCCATTCAGCTTTTGGACATGTTAAAAGAGGCACTTTTGAGAAGAAAACTTCAGAAAGATCTCTAGAAATCTTGCAGGCAATTTAAGCTCATTACATACAACGATGCATTATAGGCAATAGCTGTACCAAAAATAAACGGTTTCCTAGTCCCTAGAAAGTTGGCATTCCTTCTGCGTTGACCAAGCAGTGTGGTGTAGTACCAGCAATGGTAGATTGATGGCACCACTTGGTCCTCCTTTCATAAAGGTTTTATACTCACACTGAGTCCTCTATTCACCTGGTGAGATAAATGTGAACTAATTGGGCCACTAGGGCCACCTTAGCCACTTGGTGCCTGATTACAGAAAAACTTGAAGACAGAAAAAAATCATATTACAGCCTTGAAATCTAGGCTACAGGTTTACCCTCTTTTTAAGGACAAGGGTTTTTATCCCTAAACACTTCAACCCTTCTGATGCTGTGAGTATTTTCATCCAATCTACAAGATTGCAAAATATTATGAAAATCATTTTAACCGTGTCATATTGGTACTCTTTGGATAGCTTTCGTTGTGTGATATCAGATGAGTACCCATATGCCAGGGTTTCAGTCATTTTTCAGTTTTGTATTGGCAAAATAAGCCACCAGCAGCATAATTAAGGGTTAACAAGGGATGGCAGACCAACCACCAGTCTAGTACTTGAGACTTCACTATTCTTATGTTAAATACATTTTTCAATTGGTTGACATGCCTAGATATACTTTTTATGAGAGGTTGCAGTGCCTCAAATTTCAAGCTGTCAGCGTGATATTGATATTTATGTCATAGTAAGTTATGACTTGTCATCTCAAGATGGCCTCCCACTGTGAGGCCAGGCATTAACCTACATTGATTTCACAGTGTGGGTATGACTTAACCCTTACAATGCTGAGGCTACTTTCGTCCAAAGTACAAGGACGCAAAGATTTTTGAAAACCATTTAAACTATGCCATGTTGGTATTCATTGGAAAGCTCTCCTGGAGTACTCTCATATGCCAGGGTTTCAGTAATTTTTTAGGGGTTTTGCATCATTTTGTATTGGCCAAATTAGCCACCAGCAGCATAAAGGTTAAAGTTTCTCATCTATGCATGGAGTTTCCTTTAAAATGTGTCCACTGCTGCTTTCTTCATTGAGGCTTTTGCCCCTCCCCCCGAGGATCATATAGTGACATCTATGAACCACTGCGAGTAATACACCATCGGCAGTGCCCTAACTCAAAGGAGAATGTTAAATTGAGCCATGAGCCTATAGTTTACTTCATTCTAAGAGATTTCCCAAAAGGGGATGTCTAGATCTGATACTTTTGAAAATTGAATGGTAATGATTATAACCCCAAAACTATCAAATTCAATATATGTCAAAGATGTTTGGGACATGATTGGCATTCCCCTTTCAAAAATTTCCTTAAAAAAGCATTTTTGAGAAAGCTGGGGCACTCAAATACTCTTTTTTCACCTCCATAATTTACAATCAATTTGCATCACCATTAAATTTAAACATTTCAGAGCATATAGAGGCTTTCCCCTTAAACCCCCTAAAATGAGGGTAGTACACACACAACTGAGTATGCAGCTGAATCGATGACATGAATGAACACAAGTGCTCCTCGATCTATAAGTCGGGAATCAAGGTTACAAGTGCTGGCAGTGTGCCAAGTCAGGTATTGAATTAACGCATTCATGCCTGGATATTTCCTAGACAAGTCTGTTCATTTCATTAATAATATTGGAATATTGGAATTATTTACAAATTTACAACATATTTGAAGGTGACTTGTGTGTTGGATTCTTATCAATATTCCTTCTTCAAGATCTTTCGTAAAACTGGTCTAGTCACAAAGATATGACCAGGTAGTGAAGCTGTTTTAGGGTGTTACGGGCGTGAATGAGTTGACCAATTCATCATCACACGGCCTCCATAAATGGTACAGTATTTTTCCAATATTTTGCCTAAGAGAGCATCCTATGGGGGAAAATTGTAGGTGAAAATGTTAACAGCACCATTATTTCCAAATGATACTTAATTTTCAATTAATTTTCAATTAAATTCAAATGACATTGTATAAAGCATAGCTATATTCAGCTGTGGTGTAATAATAAAAAAAAATCTTCTCTGCAAGGAGAATGAAGATGCATTTATTATCTTCATCATCATTACCACCATCATCATCATTGTTGTTCCCATATTTTTTTTTATTGTCATCTAATCATATTAATCTGTGTGGTCTCTTTGATCAAGAAAAACAGTGAATGCCTACAGTGAAAAATACTTTCCCAAATCTAGCCCATAGTTTAGATATCCTAGGGCAGTACGTACCTTTTACCTAGCTAACACAAAGCCAGATCAAGTGATGCGGATACATCTATAATTATCATCCTGATCATCTCTACCTGTCTGATCTGTCTATCAGAGGGCCAGACAATAAAAGAAAGAAAGGAACACCTGCAGAGAAACACGAGACTTTTATCCTAGTTCATGGAGTGCTCAACCTGATCCAGTCAAGGACAAGTCCACATGATAACAGGCAGGGACTTTATAGCCAGGATTTAGAAACTGGGTGCACAAAATTGGCAATTGTAAAATTTTGGGGCGTCCTATTTTTCAAGGGAGAACACAATAGTATAAGATTACAACCATAAACATGTATTTACTCATTTAAATTAGGCATTAAGTCCGTACCCAATGCCATGTGCATTTGAATTGAGGTGGAAAAACTTTTATGCTTGAAATTGATATTCCAAGAAGTAACTCCCCCAAATCTTTGGATGTCCTGAGGGATAATTTTTGAGGGTACAGATGTCCAAAAGATGCCCAGACACCCTGCAGACTAAGACTACGATAACAGGATTACTGAGTAGGGTTTACATTAGCCTAGATTTTTAGGTTTTCATATGTATTTTTCTGTCTTCAAATTTTTCTTCTACCAGGCACCAAGTGGTCTAGCCTAGCTACAAGGCCCTACTCTGTTTTAGTGTATTATATATAAATGCCTGCACCTGTACTTCATCTAGGGACTTGTGGCCCACTGTTGGCCATTTAGTTCACACAATTGCCACACGAGGGCTGTGATGGAAGTATATTTTCAACTGAACTCCTAGTATACCGCAGTGCCATCTATCCACAATGGAAGACATTTAAATATGGCCTGGGAGGCAGGCTACAAGTGGTCAAGATGGCCAAATAAGTTCACACTTATCTCACCAGGTGAATAGAGGACTCAGTTTAAGTATGACTTGGTCCTTCTAGAGAAGAACCTATCTATCTAAATTTTTGGTACCACACCACAACTGAGAAGGGAATGTCAACTTTTTAAGGTCTAGTAGCCTAGTCTACGTTTACACATGTTCACACATCAAGCCTAGGAGTCAGGCTACTGACTATATTCCTGCTAAATCAATTAAAATGAAGGGTGCAGGAAATTGCACTGGAAAGAATGTCTCATTAGGCGATGCATTTCACAAGAGCCCATGCTGGTTTTAAATGACATGTTAATGAAGGTCACGACCTGAGACATGTCATCTCCATGGTAACGATGCAAAGTCATCGTGATTATAATTCTTTCCATTTGCCGTATCAATTTAACTTCCAGCCTGTATGACTAGGGTCATAGAACAATTGATTTATTAATTAGGGGTACAATGGGGATGGGCCATTCTAGAATGTATCCCATTCATTTCAACTGATGTCAGAATCTAAAACTAGTTTTGATAGGATTGGAAAATATCTGAAGGAGGTCTGTTAGCTTGAGTATGATAAACATTTCTCTTTGAAAAATTTACAAGACATTTTATCAACAAAATATAGCCAAAATAGTCAGACCTGTTTTTGTAAATGGTTAGCAAAGAGAGATCAGACAAGCTTGTTGAAACTAGACTAAACCAGTTCATATCTTTTAAAACATTCATGCCTGAAATGCCTAATATGACCTCACAATTCTGGCGATGGCTCTGTGACAAAATCATGTTTTGGGAGATATTTAAAGGAGAAATGCTCATCAGCATTTGATCTGCAACTCTCCCTTAAATAGTTTGTGAACTTATATACTTAATTTCAAAGGTACTTTTTTAGGTCCAGACGACACTTGTAAAAGAACTCTACAGACGTGAATGGGTTAATCCATTCATGAATGGGGATTTGACAAGTATATTTTGGATCTGCAATACTTTTAACAAAAATTAAGAGTAAGATATGAATCACAAAATATTTGAAGGTGAGCTGCTACTTACATTATGATCACCATTTATCATTCAAATATATTCTAAAAAGTCTTTTGCCAAAAAAATATCACCAAAATAGAATATTGTTAAGGGCACTACAGGCATGAATCAGTTAAACAATACCAAATTTCAAATCACTTTGAATTAAGATAAGGATCCTCAAGTCAAATAAAGTTGAAATTATCTGATCTTTGACAGGTTTCACATGATTATTGAAATGCAATTTCAAACATCAAGGTATTTAGTGTCCACTTTATCATGAGGCACTGTTTATCATATTACAGCTGATCTCAAACTTTCATCTTAGATAGTTTCCCTATCTGCTCTTCAAAGGAGCCCAGGTAGACTAGGCTTCTTGGCCCTAAATGTTTAACCCATTCTTACCCTGTAGTGCCCAAAACCACCTCACTAATTTGGTGATGACTCTCTAAGGCAAGCAATATTTTGAAAATATTTAAACAAGAGAGACGCCAGTGGCGCCAAGAGATTGTTTGTTGCGTAAATTTTTTTGTTGTTTGATTTTTCAATTTTATGATATTCAGTTATTTGTTTTTTAATTTTATGTCTATGAAACTTTTAACAGGGGTATGATGTTTCGTTTAAGTGTTTGTTGTGGTTGCTGTGTGATCTATTTGAATAAATATTTGGTCGTGGTCTGAGTAGTATGTTTTTAGAACATTACTTGATGTTCGGATGCTTAGGTTTGTGTATATGTAGTCTATGAGGGTTCATCGAGCGTCACAGAAACTGTCACGCTCTCCCGCTTCTGCCGGCTGTTGTTGATCTGAGAGTTCAAGTCGTTCTTGGGTATCATGTGGGCATCCTTGGTGGTAGTGGTGGCCACCCTCTCCCCATCGCTCCATGTGGTGTTCTCCTGAATAAACTCCATGAAGCTATTGGCAGCATTCTCCCCCTCCTTCTGCAGAATGTAGCTATAGAACTCTTGCTGCAGGTGGAGGTTACACGTGAGTGCCTTGCCGTCCAGATCCTGTCCCACTCCCACGGGCTCGTTACTCCCTAGTGCCTTCCTCTGGCCCTGGGAGGTCTGCTGCACCATGGACTGAGCACCCGATGTGATGCTCTGCACCTTGAAAGTGTCTAGCAGATGCACCAGGGCGTGTTTGACGTTCGGGAGTTTCTGGATGTGAGGTGCACCCTGGGACTGTTTAGCAGGCGAGGAGGGACTGCTCCTGTTGGCACCAGGGGGCGATGTCGACAGCTGGTGGGCCTGGACCTGAGACAGGGCACCTGAGGGGGGCAGGGGGTAATGGTGCCCTGGTACGCGCTGACTGAAGGGGTGCCCCAGAAAGGGCGACATGCCAGGGTGTCCTGCCCCGGGCACTGGGGAATGGTGCCAGGGGGGTATGAAACCGTACGGCGTTATGAGAGGTCCATGAGGAATACCTGGGTAACCCAACCGTGGTATAGGGTGGGGTAGCGCTGGTCCCTGAAGCTGTGCTGATGAGATGGGTCCCCGTGGGCTGTGTGTAGGGGTGGTGTTGACCTGCATACCCTTCCCCTGGGGTGAGATGGGTCTGGTAGGTGTGGATGGCCCAGGGCGTGTCACTGATACCACTGTATACTGACTGGCCCCAGGACTGCTGCCGCTCCCAGCTACCACCGGGCTTCCACCCCGCTTGTTGTTGGGCGAGATCGCTCCTATTGGGATGGGGGACCGCACCACTGGCGGAGTCTTGACCGGAGAGGAAGGCATCTTGGGTGATACAAATGCAGGGAGATGCTGCCTGGGCCCAAGCACTGGGTTGAAGGGGTATGGGACCGGCATCGGCATCATAGGGTAGAAGCCTGCATACTTCAGGTCTGCTACTTCACTCATGTTGAGAAGAGTTTCTAGGGACAGAACTGCAGGCAGCACTAAACATCAGGTAGACTAAAGGTACATCAGAGAAATTAAATACACCATGCAACCTGAAAAAATAATTATACATACCATCAAAGCAACACAAAAATATCAACACAAAACATATCTCACCAAATGCAATCTTATATTATCACACTGACACAATATCTTCTTTAAACAGTAATTGTTTTGTTTGAAGGACAGTGAAGATGTGCATGGTTTCTATATTTTGTGGATGTGTTTTTATAAATTTGTATATTGAGTGATAGTTTTGTATTGATATTTTTGTATTTATTTCAATTTAATGTATGCTTACTATTTTGGGTTGTCAGGTGAATCAAGTTCCTATGATGCTCTTTGGTGTAGATGCAGTATGATGTCGAAGCCTGTTTCTATGAGTGCTGCCTGCAGTTATGTCCCTTGACACCCTTCTCACCATGAGTGAAAATGCAATCCTGAAGTATGCAGACCATTAACCCTGCCATCAAGTCGTTCTTGGGTATCATGTGGGCATCCTTGGTGGTAGTGGTGGCCACCCTCTCCCCATCGCTCCATGTGGTGTTCTCCTGAATAAACTCCATGAAGCTATTGGCAGCATTCTCCCCCTCCTTCTGCAGAATGTAGCTATAGAACTCTTGCTGCAGGTGGAGGTTACACGTGAGTGCCTTGCCGTCCAGATCCTGTCCCACTCCCACGGGCTCGTTACTCCCTAGTGCCTTCCTCTGGCCCTGGGAGGTCTGCTGCACCATGGACTGAGCACCCGATGTGATGCTCTGCACCTTGTAAGTGTCTAGCAGATGCACCAGGGCGTGTTTGACGTTCGGGAGTTTCTGGATGTGAGGTGCACCCTGGGACTGTTTAGCAGGCGAGGAGGGACTGCTCCCGTTGGCACCAGGGGGCGATGTCGACAGCTGGTGGGCCTGGACCTGAGACAGGGCACCTGAGGGGGGCAGGGGGTAATGGTGCCCTGGTACGCGCTGACTGAAGGGGTGCCCCAGAAAGGGCGACATGCCAGGGTGTCCTGCCCCGGGCACTGGGGAATGGTGCCAGGGGGGTATGAAACCGTACGGCGTTATGAGAGGTCCATGAGGAATACCTGGGTAACCCAACCGTGGTATAGGGTGGGGTAGCGCTGGTCCCTGAAGCTGTGCTGATGAGATGGGTCCCCGTGGGCTGTGTGTAGGGGTGGTGTTGACCTGCATACCCTTCCCCTGGGGTGAGATGGGTCTGGTAGGTGTGGATGGCCCAGGGCGTGTCACTGATACCACTGTATACTGACTGGCCCCAGGACTGCTGCCGCTCCCAGCTACCACCGGGCTTCCACCCCGCTTGTTGTTGGGCGAGATCGCTCCTATTGGGATGGGGGACCGCACCACTGGCGGAGTCTTGACCGGAGAGGAAGGCATCTTGGGTGATACAAATGCAGGGAGATGCTGCCTGGGCCCAAGCACTGGGTTGAAGGGGTATGGGACCGGCATCGGCATCATAGGGTAGAAGCCTGCATACTTCAGGTCTGCTACTTCACTCATGTTGAGAAGAGTTTCTAGGGACAGAACTGCAGGCAGCACTAAACATCAGGTAGACTGAAGGTACATCAGAGAAATTAAATACACCATGCAACCTGAAAAAATAATCATACATACCATCAAAGCAACACAAAAATATCAACACAAAACATATCTCACCAAATGCAATCTTATATTATCACACCGACACAATATCTTCTTTAAACAGTAATTGTTTTGTTTGAAGGACAGTGAAGATGTGCATGGTTTCTATATTTTGTGGATGTGTTTTTATAAATTTGTATATTGAGTGATAGTTTTGTATTGATATTTTTGTATTTATTTCAATTTAATGTATGCTTACTATTTTGGGTTGTCAGGTGAATCAAGTTCCTATGATGCTCTTTGGTGTAGATGCAGTATGATGTCGAAGCCTGTTTCTATGAGTGCTGCCTGCAGTTATGTCCCTTGACACCCTTCTCACCATGAGTGAAAATGCAATCCTGAAGTATGCAGACCATTAACCCTGCCATCCCATGCATTCGCATTACATGCTCTTTGGGCTTATAAGTTTGTGACCAATAAATTATAACAGTACACACTTTTCCTGTCACCCAAAACAATTAAAATCATATCTTTATCTAAAATACAACAACAGTGAGAACGGAAGGGATGGCAGGGTTAAAGGTCTGCTAACTTCAGGACTGCATACTACACTCATGGTGAGAAGGGTATATATACTGACTGCTGAAATCGCGATAAAAATATTTACTACTTCCGGTTTTTTCAAAGTTGGTTTTTTACGATTGTGGGGAACAAAAAAATTCCACAAATGGGCAGGATGGATTATTTAGAGTCTGTTTTCTTAAAGTTGAAACTTTTTTTCCGGTTTTAGTGGCGAAATTAATAAGTAAATTTAGAATTTCGCCAGGGTTCCTAAATCAACATTCCAAAAAGCCGTTTTTGCCGTTTTTTTCTGAAGTAGCCAATTTTTTTCAAAAATTACAAATATAACCAAAAAGTTATGATAATAGGGTAAAAGCCCTATTTGTTGCGAACACTTTGATGGGTCATTTGTAAATTTTGACCCAGAAACGGCGACGTGACAATTTATTGAAAAAAGTATGTTTTTTGTGTGAAATGCACACAATGCATATCAATGCGGTAACCTCGCTAATGTCAAAAATAAACAACGCCAGTAACACTATCACCATACAACCAACCTACCCCGCCCAGTAAACAAATAACTACAAACTTTAACACTTAACCTCCAATAAAAAAAATATCTCCGCCCCTCCCCCCTCCACCCACGAAACTAAACAACTTACACCGAAACGAGGGAATCCCCCGCTAACCAACCACTAAAACAACATCACGACTAGGGAATCCCCCAATAACTACGTCATTGCGCGCTACGTCATAGCGACACCGAACTACTACGGAATACACCCACAAAACAAAAACAACTACGCCTTCGCAACTACGACAAACCCAAACAAACGCGACTGCAAGACAACAAGCAAAAAACAAACAAAACAAGACAACGATAACAATATATATATTTAATAATAATAATTATAATAAAAAAATCTCAAAACAAACTCAACACAAACATACGCTCCCATACATCATGCACTTCATCAAAACATTCACACCACCATATCACTACGCTTGCAGCCGATAAACGCATGCGCTTCACGAGGCAGTCACGGCAGCCCCATAATACGTGAATGAAAGAGCACGTAAGTAGAAAAATACAATCAAGTTACAAATAGCCGCTCATTGGTTAATAAACCGCGGGAAAGAGAACCACGTGGTGTGACGGTGGACAGAGAGACCGCTCATTGGATAATACACCAGAGGCAAACCACGTGGTAAGAACCCGCCCAGAAATATAAATAGGCAAAATGGCTGCGATGAAGCGGCAGATCGATCGATAAAGAAAGTCCGATAAAAACGAACTATAAAGTAAACAATATAAAAAAAAATTTGGATTTTGTTCTTATTAAGACAAAAACACAAAAGGTAAAGTAAATGAAAAAAACATTAGGACCGAAAACACCGCCAATACACACAAAAAAACTTGCGCTAGGGCAAATCAAATCACACCACAAGATCACTACGCATGCAGCCAAAATACGATTGCGCATGACACAAAAACAGGTCACGAAAAATTAGCATAATAAAATATGCGGCGCATGCGCAAACAAAACTAAACGACGCAGCGCCATGGCGACCAACATAACACAGAGATCGACATGACTGGATTCTGAGAGCGAAAAGGAAAAAGAAAACACCAAAGACCCCCAAAAATCAACCAAATAAACACAAATAACCAAACGAAACCTCAATTAGTCTCTTAAACACCACCCATATAAACAAACCCCCGAATCAAAAACCAAAAAAAAAAAAAACCCACAGAGATAGGTTCGACAAACTACCAAGGACGGACGTTCTATGAATATGAGAAATGGCTCCAAATGGCCCCCTGAACAAAGTAAGACCTGAAAAAAACCAAAACTATATGAAAAGAGATGTCCTAAAGGACAATCTCTAAAAAGAAATGTTGATCAGAGACTAGTATACAACACTCCTTCAAATAATTTTCGATCTTATGATTCATTCATAAGTTATTTTCACCCTTATCCTGCTGTGAAACCTATGAGTACTGCTGCACACCATGACAATTGTTGTGGTTAGCAATTTAAGGGTTCAAAAGTATAATAAGTCCAGACACTGGTCAAGGGGATATCCAGGCATGAATGGTTTAGCAATATTCCTTCTGAGATGTCCAACTAGTGCAGTAGTGTCATCAATGGCCCATAGGTGGCACCATATGGTTCTCATATCTGTAGAGTTTTCAGGTGTTATACTCTGACATGCTATATTAGCACCACTAAGTGAGAAACAATCAAACTAACCAGACCACCTGATGCAGTTTATGCATGGTCAAAGTAAAATATATACACAAAATAGGTAAAGCAACAACAGCCTAGAATCTAGAGCATAGGTTGCTATAGCCAGCCTTCTAGGCCATAATTAGATGTTATCCCTTGTGGATAGATGACAATCTGGTATACTAGGAGGGAAGTTAGAAATATTGCCATACAACCCCCTTGTGTGGCATTTGAGTGAACTACATGGCCAACAGTAGGCCATGAGTCCCTATGTAGTATGGGTGCAGGCATACATTTATATGTGATAAAGTAAAACACAGTAACACCTAGTAGCTAGGCTAACGTTGCTTCTGTATCTCCACTATTAAACTAGGAAACAAACAAGAAACAAGGCCAGATAGGTAATCAGCTCTCACAGGGGGCAAAGGTGGCCCATCTATCTCAACTATGCCACTAAATCCCCCCATAAATAAATATTTGACCGCACCTGTGGAGGGCCCCGGTAAAGATGTTAATGACAGGCTCAAGGGGGAGACGAGAGGCCATTTAGCCTAAAATCATGGAGGCCCAAGATAAGTATAAAGTGCAAGGCAAACATTAAATGAAATTTCTCTCCCCATGAAAATGTTTCATGGGTTCCTACATTCTTAGGACATGAGGTCATTGCCTATAGGAATTTCTAAAACCTTCCCCTGGAAGTTGACTGATCGCCTGAAGTACCAGAGAACACCTCTAGGTGGTGCCTGTGATGGTCTGTTTTGTTGGTGCCATTTTCCTCCCTCTTCTATCTAAGCCAGCTGATACTCTACTATAAGGAACAGGCTCAAAAAAAAAAATCTGAGCCCACCCTTGCTTGGTTCATCTCAGAAGATTTACCTGTTAATCAATCCCTATCATGAGTTTTAAAGTGGGCTGAATAGTACGAAGTCTTCACCAAATAATAACTGATTCAGCATTTTTTGTTTCTCTCAGTTATTTTTGGTTTAAAATGAAACCCCTTTATGTACACCAAACCCTTCTCTAGAAACCCATACCTTCCACACGTTAAGCAGGTCAATAAGTCTAGCACATCAAATGTGTATATGTCACACTAACCTATTCATGCCAAAGAACTCCTGCCTATTTTGGCATCATCTTTACAACAAGGGCATTAATGGAAAAGATGTTCATGGAGAAATGAATATCAGATCCTAACTTATACCACTGTTTATTTTTTGACCTAATGCTTAACTGCAAAATCATTTTCAAAAGTATCATAGTCCAAATGATAGGTTGGACCTATGACAAGAAGTTTCAAGCATGAATAAGTCAAACAATATCCCTCAGTCATCATGATAGTAATATTTAGCTGACTTACTGTAGTGGTTCTAGACTATTATAAAGTTTATCAACACTGCTAGATAAGAATGACTTCAGTGCCCAGATGCATAGAACATCATATGGTAAAGAATCCCAAGTTTTCCCTCCATTGTAATCCTGAGATAACTTTAAGATGCTTTATGTATCTGGGCTCTTGCTTCAACAAAATAACTCGTTTTAAAATTAATCAATGGTATAGCTAAAAACCTTTCCTTGTAAAACCTTAAGATGCCATATGCAAATGTGCTCTAGCTAAATAGACTCTGCTTTAAAAATCAGTCTTTGAATGGTGTGTTTGATAATCTTCCCTGAATAATGAAAACGTGACTCAAGGTCAATCTCCTTCTGAGGGTCACCAGATAGGACTGGAAAGATAATAGTGTATGCAACAAATCACTCAGTAGTAGTACTTCACCCCTGAGCGAAAGAGTATCAGATAATCTTGGGGCACAAATACATACCGGTTAGATAACATGTCCAGAAGAGAAATGGTAAACATATATACGTAAGAGCTCTGAGTTAAGATTATTAGAACTTATCATACCATCAACCAGTAAGACCACTATCTATTTTACTAGTAGTACAAATCATCTAGTTTGTCATGTTATCATCAAGTTTATGGTATAGTCTAAATTAGGCTTGTCAGGTTAACATCAGTTCTATAGAATTTTCTACACTATGCTATAAACATTAGTGATTAGTAGCTCATGAGCTAACTTTTCATAAACAAATCATACAAGTTTTTTGAGTATTCAAGGTATATACAGTAAATGCTTGAATGTGGGTGTTGGTAAATGTTTGTAAGTATGTTTGGAGGTATGTAAGTATTTATGTATGAATGTATGTTTGTATGTATGTATGTTTGTACTTATGTATTTATATGTATACATGTAGAAGTGTGTATGTACATTTGTATGTATGCAAGCATTCATGAAAATGAATGGTTTAATGTATCATATCGTGTAAGGGGTTTTCAGCAAATGCTAGATAATTCTGAAATAAATGATCATTAGAACAAGAAAATGCAGATCAGAATCAAAATAGTAATGGCAGAATTTTCATGTTGATTGATAACCGATTGTTGTAATCGCGATGCTTCTCATTTTTCATTCATATTCCACATGGCGTGTCGCTCACTTGAATTTGCGCTATAATACCCCTTCCATTGTTGTATTCATGAATTACCTCTGCGGCTTGTGGTGCTGCTACGACTGGTTCTGGTGCGGCTGCTGGTGCAACAGGCTCTTCTGCCTTGGGGGGTGGTGCCTCTGCCTCCACCGCTGTTGCCACGACTGCCGCTATGACGACCGCCTCCGTAGCCGTCACCTCAACTACCGGTTCGGGTTCCGGTACGGGTTCAGCCTGTACCTCGGGTACGGGCTCGGCCTGTACCTGTATCTCTGGTACGGGCTCCGCAACCACCGCTACCTGAACCTCGGGTTCGGGTGCGGGGGGTGGTGGGGTCTCAACCACAGCCTGGACCTCGGGTACAACTTCCGCTGCGACTGCGGGGGCCGGCTCGGCCTCTCCTGCAACGCTGGCCTCCACAGCCGCAACGGCTGCAACCTCGGTGGTTGTGACCTCGGTAGTTGTGACCACAACAGCCACCACTTCAGGTGCGGGCTCCTCAGGAAGAGGGGGTGCGGGTTCCTCCGCAGCAACCACGGCAACAGCGGCAGGTGCAGGTTCTTCCGGTTTTGGAGCTTCCTCGGTGGTGGCGCTGGCAACGACCGCTGCCACGACCACGGCCTCGGCGGTGGTGATTTCTGGAGTTGGTGCAGTGGTGGGGGTCACCTGAATTGGCAAGGCAGAGTGCATGCTAGCATACAAAACGTGCAGAAAACATAAAGGATATAAATCATATAATGGTAAACTAATAGAAAGCATGCTACGGAATATCACAATCTGGCATTAGGAAATTCAACATTCACAAGAATTTGGGATTTCTTTTGAGCTTAAAAAGAAGATTTTTAATGGTATGATTTCTGAAAATTAATTCAGTAATAGCACATTTCATTACACGTTATTATTCATGTGCTTCTGTTCAAGCAAATAGAACTGATAAAATTAGAATAAAAGGGCATGATTCTGAACATTCTTCCTTGATATCATGATTTTCATGTTTTAATGATGATTGTATTTTTGCGTACACAATAACAAACATTGCATTTCTTATCAATACTGATATTTTTTCAGCTGCCTGAAGCACCCTTTTTAAGCTCAGTTGCTAAGGTAACTCTATCCATAGCAACAGGAGACGAGTGACATCGATCAATCCTGCACAGTTACCACGACCTCCTAAAATCAATTTCTCAGGTACATGACTACTGAGATCCTAACCCCACTCCCATGACACTGAGATCTTAATTCAGGGAAATAAATTCCTCCCACGATGTGGAACAAGGTTTAATTAACTTTGATTGTTAATCATTTAAAGAGGGTAAACACTATGATACCCTCAGCTTTCAAAAACATGTTTAATTTTCAAAATGGATTAGCAAGCAAAGTGTCACTGCTTACTTGCTGTTTCTCAACAGTTCAGGTTTGAATTTGGCTCGAGGTAGAAGGTTGCCAATGAGTTGAGGTTTACGGCCATGGTTTTAGCTGGGTCATGTTTTAGCCGGGTACTCCAGCTTCAACCATCAACTGCCTTAAGTAATGATTTGACCTTTACCAAGGAAGAAAGGTGACATGGTAAGTAATATTCTAAATCGAATTAAGAAGTATGAAGGCATAATTTTACATTGAACTCAATAGCCTATCTAAAGATATTCATCATGGAGGCTGATATGGTGTAAAAGAGGATTAAAGGCAGATTTAAGTTTATCCTAATCAGAAAAAAAATATGAAATCAAAATGTGTTTTTAATGCCAGATTGTAGTATTGTTGTTTATCTAGGATTCATAACCTTACCTTTCTAGAAATTATAGCCAATTATCAACGTTCATTGATTATTGCAATTGATTTCATACTTGCTGCTGAATATTTCCCAATATTGTCAAATAATTACAAAACCACAGACTATCTAGTGATGAGTGATCATTAAATAGTGTGATAAGTTGAAATACTAATAAACATAGTGGTTCCCTTCACCTTTGAAAGAATTCAAATGGCTCAGGATTTTAGTTTTTAGAAAAAATAAGCACTGCATGTGGATGCTATGCAAATAGTAGTAGTTCACTGAACTATTGAAAGATCCACACGGCTTGGGATTACCATATATTTTTGAAATTGCTCACTACTAACTCACTCGCAGCAGTAACTAGAAAGGCAGATTTGAACCCAAGAACATTCCTCACAAGCAAAACATCAAAGGAAATCAAACGAGATCCTACAAAGGGTAGCGTTTCTGTGACAGCACTCCTGCCCTTATGAGGCTTCACCTTGCTGTGGGTTAAGCAAGCAGTCGGGACACATCAAAACTCCATTTGATGCCAGAACAGCAACTATAGCGCATTTGATTGAATCTCAAACAACCATTTCGGCAGATTTCTTGGGGTTTTCAATAAGAATATAGAACCTGCTTTTCCAAATGTAGCTGAGATTTGAAGTAAATTCTGGTATTTTCCTAATATTATTACAAGAATTCCTCATTAGTCCAAGCTGCGATTTGTAAAAGTAACTCTAGTGTTCTATGTAGCAGTTCCATATGAAATGTATTTTTAAAAATCTCCACACATTTACATGTGCAAACAATACCAAGGACTATACTTTATTTGAGTAGATCTTGAATCAGCAGTTTGTCAAGATTTTCTGACAACAGTATTATAGGTTACAGTTATATGCATAAAATGTTGTAAAAATCTCGATTTTCTACCTTTTGAAATGGAAGTAGGCTCGTAGCTGCAAATATCAGTAATTTTTGTTACTTTCAAATTTGATTTTTTTTTAAATCTACGGACAGCATGCTGATGTGAACATTTCCTTGATAAATTATTTTTGACACAGATATATTTTTTTTATCCAATTTAGCTACCCCTTGAGAAACTCTTCAAGAGCTTTTCAAACTAGTATAGTATGGTACTCTGCGATAGTTTGGGTGGCCATATTTGAAGGTTTTCTTTCAAGACTTTGATCAGAGCTGTACCATATTAAATGGAGAAGGGTTGGAGACTGAGGTTAAAGCACTTTCCACCATCCTTTTAAATGAAATAAGATGTCTATATAGGTCAAATTGAGAGAAGGAATGATAGTGAATAAAAGGATATCATAGCTTTGACAATGTTTTATCAGCAATTTAATCATTTTTTTAGATACAAATACCAAAATATTGTAAATTAATTCATTGTAAAATATTAATGACCATAGGATCTTCAACCTTGCTTCTGCCAACAGTTCCTAGTCACTCTCATAATAATACTGGAAGTCCAGTCTGTATTCAACATAGCATGGCCGTAATTCCCTTGTGGTCATGATAGGAGAACCATTGTGATCATATCCTTGTGTTGGTTTGTTGGTTGACCCATTCTAGCCAAAAGAGTTATAGTGACCCCACAAAATAGAAAATCTCAAAAATAATAGATTTCTTGAATATTAATGCAGCCTAGAAATGGAAAATTTCATTCTACTTTTTTAGGCAATGCAGGATCTGATGATGGCTTAAGCGGGTAAGCTGGCTCCTACATAAAAAGGTTGACGCTGTCGCAAACTTGGCCATTAATGGAAGTATTGGGTTATTGTTGAATCCCGCATGGTTTCAAAAATATTTGCATTTGTGGCAGGGAACTATGTGTATAAAAGGATTAAATTTCCAGAAAAGCTTCCCATGATGCACCGGGCACCAGGTAACAGCACTGCCACATGTAACCTGAGTTCTGGAACCTGTGTAGCTCAAAGCACTTTCACAATAAACCCTTCCAATGCCACTTTCGTCCAAAGCACAACAAAGCAAACTTTTTGGAAACCATCTAAACCCAATCATGTTGGTATTCATTAGATAGCTCTCACTGAGTGCTCTAAAATGAGTACCCATGTGGCAGGGTTTCAGCCATTCTTTAGGTCTTTTGCATCATTTGGTATTGGCCAAATTAGCAACCAGCAGCATAAATGTTAACCAGGCACTTCAATAGTAAGGTATGTTTATTGAGGTTACAATTTCACACAGTTGGACAACTCGTCACTGTTCTAGAACAGACAACACATTAATGTGTGCATTTCAAGTAAATGATAGCTTTAGAAGCCTATTGTTTTCAGGTTTCCAAACACATGTTTAAAATTTAAGTGAGGGAAAGTTTCAAATCGTTTTGTGATTGTATTAATGATAATATATAGTAATTCATCTCATTCAAGTTTGACATTCACAACATGAACAAAATCAATCTGGTTGTCTTCACCACTTGGCTATGAGAAGAAAAATGAGACAGGGGACAATTCCATTGTCAGACCCTTATTCATGGTGGCTAATCTCATTAGTTAACTAGAGGAGCTGCTTAACATTCCAAGGTTGGAATTTTTAAAAAAATAGAAAAAAAACTTAACCAACACAAGGATAATCCCCTTAATGCTTCAATGCATCATCTACATAGACACATTTTGGAACTAATGCAAGTCGTTATGATCAAGCTGAAGTTTTGATATTGGTCAGTTACAATACATAGTCACTTCCATTATGTAAGAGCTAGGAAGAGTGTAAAGTGTTTTAGGCTTCAGTTCGAGTGTGTTGCCACATTTGATACAGGACAGCTCTGCACAATAGAAGGATAGGGGTTTTTGGGATTCTATTCCACACAAAGCTCAAATAGAAAGCATAGCATACAATGGAAACAATGTTTCAAAATAACATATATTGTAGCAAAATAAGGATACTTTTTACATCATGTCTCAAAATCAATATTTCACAACACACGTGTACCAAATCAGTACATTAGTAACATTATTGTTTAACAGCAATTACTCATAAACATCAATTAAATAAGGAGGATATGATGATAAGGGGTTTGTATTTTTTCATATCCCTCCTTATAATAAATATAATGCATTATCCATAAGGTCAAATGTTGCAAACAGTGATAATATATACAATAGCTTGAAGCAGGAAAGCACATAGACCCAGACAGCATAATTAGATTCCTTGTATGAAATCATATCCTATCCTGTAAAATGAGCTGTCCTAATTACAATAATTGGCTGAAGCATCTGGCAAAGCAGACATACACTGTCTCAAGCTTAGTTTTTTCATGGCTCAATATATACCAGTATATCATTGAGGTACAATGACGAATACACTGTTTATTCTAAAAGGCAAAAGCCGCACTTGAACCAAAGCCATCTGAGTCTTTGACAAACAATTTTTTCCTGCTGTTGAAATCACATTAGGATGGAGATACATTTTTGTGTGCCATAAGTAACACTGATAAAGAGAATTTAGATACAAAACAAGAACTTAAAAAATATTAAAAGGAATTGAGTCTGTATTTACTATTTAGATCCGAGAATTACTATGGTTTTGTAAATGCCATATAAACTTATTTAACAATCGTTGAATTCATAAATTGGCAAAATGTCAGCAAATTAATCCAATTTGCAGTTACACAAAACTATGTATGTAAGTGAACAGTAGCAGGTCAAAATGTATCTCCATTACAATAAGGGAAAGGATTGATATAAAGGATTGGGGATTCAAACAATGGGGTGAAACAAACAATGGGGTAACAGAAGGGGGGGGGGTATTTGCTATTTGTTAAGTGGTAAGTGCTAATGGATTATTATATCACACAGAGGATAATTAAATCACACAGGTGAAAATTAAGTCTTGAGTGGATTATTTATCAAACATAAACACAAGGGATTCCCTAAGTTAAAAGCAACATCTTAGAAAGGGACTAGGTATTACCTAAATACACTTTTACAATAACTACACTATTTCAAATATTCTAAAAGCGAGAGTAGATTTTCACTATAATGGGCTAGATACATCTATTGGGTATAAAGTATCCTATCTATTCTATATCTAGGTATAAATTACAGCGGCCTCATAAAATTTAAATGCAGCAAAATATGACTAGCTACTTAAATCAAAGATTTAGAAACAAAACTACAATATAGGAGTATAATCCAAACAATCATTTCTCTTAACAAAAAACTGAATACTAAAAATGTATAAATGGCCGAAAAGTAGTGTTTTCGATTGGATTGAAAATTGAAAGGAGGGTGGGGCAATCTGGTGATGTAAAGGTTCGGGGTGTTATGGGTTCATGAGGTACCACGGTAGGGTGTAGGGTATGATTGTGATATTTTCACAGGTGCAACCATCATGCTGGGTGGTGGGATATACCTTATCATTAAATTTTCATTTCTCATGCAGATATTTGGTGCTTTATTTATTGTCTTACAGTAAACCTATCAATGTTGATTCCTGACAATGAGTTCAGTACTTTTAAACATATCATAATATTAAAACTTGTATTCTGAGTCAATGATAATATCATTATTATTTTTTTTGGTAAATTAATGCACAACCATTTAAACATACATCTTCTAAAACTAAATAAAATGAATGAAAAGTGCATTTTTCTAAGTCATCTGCATTATCAATTTGGTAAATAATTTCATAGTGGTTATTGAAAAAAAGAATCAATTGTTTTGGCAATATTCTCCAGTACAAAGCCTATAATCCAGCACCCTCACAATAGGATCAATACTGATTGGTTTCATTACTTCTTCCAGAAGCTAGATGCTGAATCAACAATTGTATGACAATGGGGAACAGTCTCAATGTTAGATAACTCTGATAGTTGATCAAGTTTTGGCATGATTTTTTTAAATATTTGGTGCTTAATTTCCAAAAAGAATAGCCATCCTCCTCTTTCATATTTCTTAATGGAGATATGCTGCTCTCATTAGAGATGGAATGATGGCAGTTCACTTTTAAACTTTATGCTGCTGGTGGCTAATTTGGCCAATTCAAAATTATGCAAAACACCAGAAAAATGATTGAAACCCTAGCAAATGGGTACTCATATGAGAGAGCTCAGCGAGAGCTTTCCAATGAATACCAACATGACAGGGTTTAGATGTTTTTCGAAAATCTTTGCATCCTTGCGTTTTGGATGAAAGTAGCCTCAGCATTGGAAGGGTTTAGGGCTCCAAGGAAGAGTTGAGCCATAAAGAGTGTAACCCATTATCATACAGTGTATTTGCTAAGCTGTGGCTTCAAGCTGAGGCCAGACAGGGACCAGCTAGCAAGCTGGGGTTATAACAACATTTGTGGACACAGCAGGCTGTCAGTTGTTCTTAACCACACACAGTATAGATTAATACTGCCCGGAAAAATGCTATATCGTCAAAATTACCACATCCAGAGCAAATTGTTATTCTAAGACTTTTCCCAATGAGGTAAGCGGATGTGAGAACAAATATTCATCCATGCAACAATTTTTTTCCATCAGAGTAGTTACAAACATGGTAAACTTGGGGTGGTAAAAGTGAATTAGCGTAAATTGATTAATAAGTAATTAGCTTTATTGCAGAGAGCAAGTGGTAACTAATTGTTTTTTTTAATTTCAAGGAAATTGTTTAATACATTTTAAACTTGTTTTATACAATTCAAATATAAGGTAGTACGGTAATAGTCAAAGTTGATATTTAAATGTTTATTCCAATACATTAATTATCACTGAAATGATTGTGAAAATATGCAAATTAAAATTTTTTGTACTACCTAAGATGGAGAAATTTTTCTAAAACTGCAAAATATGAATATCTATTAGATGTGAAGAATAAAGATTTTTCCGTAGATACAATTTTGAACAGCCTGCAGTGTCTTGTTGATTTACATGCTCTGAAGTCTATGAGACAGAGAACAAATAAATCTAACCTTCCATTTTGTGCATCTTAAAATCAGATGTAGCAGTGTACTCATTTACCTATTACAGAGTCTGACATCAGTGGTAGACCTGCCGTACCCTGGTTATTCAAGCAACATTTCAACCTTTGTAGCCCTATCAGGCTAGTGATAGAGTAGTAATTAATTTTCGTCAAACTATAACAAAATCAACCCCTTTTACCTATTTTGCAGCTCAAAGTGATAAGTCAAAATTCCTCATTTGTCAATATTTTGCTTACGGACCAGTATTTTTTGAATTTGACTCATAATGATTTAATAATCTGGGTGGATTTACAATTTTTCAAAGATTACTTACTATACCTGGGCACTATAGGTCTTACTTTGATGTCAGACTCAGTAATGTGTTTATAAATAGATATTTTCCAGGTTCTTTATAACTGGTACATTCACATACGAATTGCCAGTATGTTATATACAGATGATGTTTATTCTTTGAAATACGATGAGGATATGGTAAAAACAACACACAATTCAAAGAAATAAACCAAAGGACTAGTTCTTATAGCCAGTATAACCTTTAGATCCATCATGAGGAAAACAAGATGGTGTTTTCACCAGACTTATTTATTTTTTCTTAGAAAAATTGTGCACTCCATATTGAATATATTGATTATCATGCATGTTATGGGTTTGAAGTGTGGTGTGTGATTGTATACCCAGTGCTGCCAACTGGCAAATGTAACAAGGGGAAAGTTGTTATGTGGATTGTTATGCCCAGTGCTGCCACCCACTGAGAAAGGCAGACACCATGACATGGTTTGGCACATGTTACTTGTTGACATGAATAATGACAAGTGATGCATTTTAATCTTTATAAGGATCTGTAAGGATTCTTGGACTGCATGCCATGATACACTTAACTAAAATATATAGTCAAATACTCCAAGATCCTTTTTATTTAAACCATTTACATCTAGAGCGTACACATGGTTGGTACATACATGCTTACTTGATATGAAAATAAATATTTGAAAAATGTTTGACTAAAGGTTTCTGTTGTCATTGGATTTCAGAAATCATCTTCAAATCTTTCAAATATCACTCTTTGTGACAGGTTTTGCTTCAAGAAAAGGTGATGAAATAATACACGAAATTCCAAATTCAGGTTTTCTGATCAAGCATGCACTCCAGATGTAAATGGATTCATCACAGATGACAATTAACATCATTATAAATCTCAAGCACGCCTTTTCTGTGGAAGGAGTATGCAGGAAGATACTATGTGTCTGAATGGGGATGAATACCTTTATATTTGACCTACTGCATTACGGGGATTAATCTGTATAGTTGTGCCCTCTACTGGACAACCGACACACTATGAATGTGTGAGAAGATATATATACAGACTCGCATGAGAGCCTTCTTCCTCTGATTGTGTTTGTATGTACTATAATGAAATCATTACCCCATCACCAGCAGGTTTCTTACTTGATGTAAGATCTAACACCAAGTAAGACCAGATCGCTTATCTTCTATCATATTATGCTATTTTTTGATACAACCACCACCACTATGGCTACTATACACATGTATACTATATACTTATCACTAGGCTTCTTATAACTTATCACTATCAAGACATCATTCATATCTAACTATTGTTAGTACCTAACTAGGGCATGTACATGGATGTTAGCAGCCTATGGTAATACAGGCAGGCACATAGCCAGCCAGCCAGCCACCTAAATGCTAGCTTCATCAACTTAAACAACTATGTGTATTCTAATCACACAGTAAGCCTTTGATATTCTAATGTAAAAGGGTAGTCATGTATAGAGAAACTAGCGGAAAACATGCAGAACTGTTATTCAGTGATTTTGAAATGCCTTGCTTTTCAAGAGTAAGTTAAGGTAAATCGTCCAGGTGAGAAATATTCTTAAGATGTTTCTTTTTCTATTCATGCTACAACGTCCTGATTACTATAACAATATATTTGTAACCAGAACATTTTCGGGAAATATTTGAAGAAGAAATGTTGACGAGAGACCACCAACTGCTCTTCTTCAAAGATTTTGTAAATATATGCTTAATTTGAAAAACATTTTTAAAAGTATGATAATTCCATGAATAACTTTCAGGCATGAATAGGTAAATCAATTATCAATTGCTTTCATGACATAACCTTCCACATCTAAACCTCAAAGATCACTATGTTAGAAATACATCAGTGGCTTAAATACTGTTCATTGCAATGTTAATGCTTTGTTAATTAACGGGTTGGTTAGTAGTATAGTTAGCTGTAACTCAATTAAAATTCAACAGAACAGAAGGAGATTGATAACAGAGGGAGACAGAGCAGAATAACATCATCTGGACAGATTTTTCAAACACACATACAAATAATAAACACAGGATTTCAATGACATAAATAAGAAATATGTATTGGATCATTATATATCTCTTAACATTAGGATAAAAATATGAAAATATTTATTCAATTACCCAGCTGAAAAGGAATCAGGATTAGAAGTATGCAATAACAAATATTCTCAAACTAATCAAATTTGCATAAAATAGATTCATAAGCAGCACCTTTATGTCAGTTTCATTTGTGGTTCAATTTTGAAAATATCATCTTTTAATGAGAAGGCATGGATACTTTTCTAAAAGAATAATTCAGATGAGTTAGGAATATCAAGTTTTATATAAAAGATATATCAGAAAATATGATGACATACTGAATTTCTAAAACCAAAATTAAAAGCCAGACTTTGTGTTTTTTTACATTTTAGTAATTACTGAAAACATGCATTTCCATGCAAGGATAAAAGGCTGCAATAAGGATCTATAATACTGTATAAATCACAAAATATTCTAAATAACATGCTAACAGTCCATACCTACTACACATGAAAAATGGCATAAAATGGGAATTTGTTTGAACTTCATCAGCAATAAGAAGTGATGAGACGTTAATGGGGAAACTATATTACCCAAGAAAATGAACAACAATGTTCATTACAAAGGCTTTTTAAAAATTTGATGGTAAAACTTTAATTCTTGGTCTTAAACCATGAAATGTGCTTACTTGATAATCCTGTATGTTTCAAATGATATAATTAATGTAAGACAGAAAGTCAGGACTCGACTAAGAAATATAATTTGTGCATCTTACAGAGACCACCTAAAAGGTATTTATTTCTAAAGATCAATATAAAACATGTTCTTAAATACGTTTTTTTCAGTCATAGTGGAAAATATTGCAAATAGGCCTTCGATTGATGTTTTCTACATAAATGTAGATGAGAACCCATGGCTGAGGAGCAACTATTTCAACCCTCATGTCAAGTTCCACAGCAGCTGCATAAACAGGGATAAATCATTCTCCTGCACCAACATTTAATACCTGCCATTATCTAGGCACACGGCTGAACACAACATCGACCATTTCTTTCGTCAGGGATGCTAACAAAACATGCAATATGATCATCCAATTTAGGTTTTGATCAGATATTACAGATGATTTGGCATAATATTAGCTTTGCTGGCACTCACCCAGCAGCTCCCTTAGTACATAAAGAGAGAGGTGCATGTTTAAGATAGTGATTTAGACTTAAACAAATTCTGAGTAGGGCTAGTGGATTTTTATGGAAACTAGCCCTACAAGGAAACTAAACCCAGTAATAATAAGCAGACCCTTGGGGGGGGGGGGGGGGGGGGAGGTGCAGAGCAGATTCTGGTCTTAATTACATCGTAGTTTAAGTATGGTCATATCACATCAGATATCACTTTGCCGGTTTTATTTACAGTGTAGCGTGTGGCAAGTATGGACTGTTACGATGTGCTTTGCTCCTGCTTTGACATGTTTATTAATAAGCCCATCTGTGCATTCACATCCTGAATACTTGGAAAACCACTGTATTTGTTATATAATAAATGTCAACTTAGTACTTAGATAAGAATATCAAGAATAAAAAGAATAAGATATTTTCCAAATACAGGTGTTTGATTCCAGCAGCAATTTCAGGTTTTATGATAAGCCATTGAAGGAAGGTGAAAATGGTAATTCAGGATCCATTAATGCACACTTGGTGATTCTAATAGCGGTAACCTAAGGCAGGAGCAATGCCACATTTCCATTATTTAGAATACAATGCCTGATTGGGATGCTGCAGGTGGAAAGGTGTGTTCTGTATAATGCTCACCTGTGCTTGTACATCCTCTGTTCGTGATGGACTTGATTCACCTGTCTCCCCATTTGCCTGAACTGAAAGGGAAAGAAAACAGGGTCAGAGCTACATTAAGGATAGGTGCAAGTAGTGCCTGGACTACAGCGGCGAGCCCTTTCAAGCTAAGATCTGGCCTAGGTACTAGGTGTTCATGTTTTTCATTAATTCTTATATAAATATATATATATATATATATATATATATATATATATATATATATATATATATATATATATATATATATATATATATATACACACATATGTGAGATATCTAAAATTGGGTGGGGCAAGTAAAGACAGCAGGATATCCAGTTGATGTAATCAATAAATCGATTTGCTTTTAAATGAATATTTAACCATTTCTATAAATACAAATATGTAACATACACCACCTCTTGATTAGGGTGGATCTGAATACCATGTATCTTATATGAGTAATTCTAGACTCTTAATATAATCTAACAACTGAACTTTCTTATCTCACTCAAATAAAAAATTACAGACATATCCTTTACTCTAAAAATCATTCTAAAAAGTTAATTTTTTATAAGTTGTTAAGCATTCAGAGGACTCTTTTCTAGGCACGAAGTAGTTACAAGGTATTTTATTCTATTCTCAATGAAGTTTCTAGTTACTGTTCCTAGGTAAGGTGCATGTCATGGGAATTGTATTGAGGTGGAAAAACTTCAATTTTACGCTTGAAATTGACTTTTAAGAAATTACTTCCCTAAATATGTGTGTGTACTAAGGGGTGATATTTGAGGATCTGGATGTCTTAAAGACACCCACACACCATGTCCTACTGGCTAAGACTATGTGTCTGTCATAGTGCACATTTAAGAAGCTGAATTGTGAGCCTGCCAGAGAGTTCTTGAGGATCCATATCACATAAAGCAAAATGTTCTCCCAGTTTATTTCCTCGAGGTGCGTTGTTTATTTAAGAAGTCCACCACTTGAAGTGAGCTAAGGAACCAGGTGGTTCTTACATGTTAGATGACACCTCGAGTTGAGCACCAGGAATGATTCACTATACGACTCTTCATGGCAACATTGTAAATAGTTAGGGGAACAGCAGAAATATTTGAACAATGCTAGCTAGATTACTCTAAGATCATATCTTAATGTTTCATAGTCAATGTTCAATGCACTTTTATAAGAGATGTACTCATAAAAAGCCATACTTGCTCAACCCTAGATACAGCGATCCTCTTGAAAATAGCTTGGGAGTAAAGTATTTACTTCCTACTAGACTTGGAGTTGTTGTTTGGTTTCTTATTCCATTTCCTCTTTCTTTGAGTGTTTCGCAAAATATGCCCCTGTACAAAAATTATTACCTGCGTGAGTTCCTGGGGGTTAATAATGAACTAGAATTAAAATACCAAACCACATACATATTTTACATATCAGAAATATCCTAGCCATGCAGATCCAAAAATGTCAAGATCACCAAGTTATGTAATTTAATTTGCCCTTCGGACACCTGGCAAATTAATTCATACGGTACCAATTTCATACTACCCATGATTTTTGTTCTATGGTAAATTTGAGGCAAACTTTTATTTGAATACTTATTACTAAATATAAATTAACTAACCCTTATTCTGCTGGTGGCTAATTCAGCCAATACAAAATGATACAAAAAATCAGAAAAATGATCGAAACCCTGGAACATGGGTATTCATGTGCAAGTACTTAGCCAGAGCTATCCGAAGAATACCAATATGACAGGATTTGAATGGTTTTCCAAAAAATCTTTGCGTCCTTATAGCCTCAGCATTGAAAGGGCTAAGATTGGCTATCTTGGACCTCTGTGGCAATTACCTGCTTAGTGACTTTACACTACATGTACGATTTGTATAATTAGGTTATTTCCTACCTGAGCCAATTTCCCTCAAGACTAGGCACAATTAATTACTGGTACTGACTGTAGCGGAATCAATTATTGGCAAGGCATTGTGCTTACTAATACATAGCGTATGCCTACAAGCATTGGCACTAAGCCATTGTCTTTTCAACACACACCTGTAATATTTTGATATCATTGCGAAATGTTATAGATATGGATTCAAACTGAAGAAAGAATTTCTTATTCATAATTGACCTCCTTTACTTGAGGTAAATTACTTGTGTGTGTCATCAGTAATTAAATAGGATGAACACAGGATGCTCTCTCCTCCCCCTCCCCCTCCCCCCCCTCTCTCTCTCTCTCTCTCTCTCTCTCTCTCTCTCTCTCTCTCTCTCTCTCTCTCTCTCTCTCTCTCTCTCTCTCTCTCTCTCTCTCTCTCTACCCCATCTCTCTCCCTCTGAGACTGGGGAAGGAAGGATGCCAATTCTGTGACATAAGGTCCATTATCTCATAGTCTATTACTGTGTGACATACCTGTCAGTCTGGTATGCTGCTCTATGGGAAGAGACTGCATGATTTGTACCAGGCTGAGAATGACACAGGTGTAGGCATGAGACAGGGAGGCCAGGTAAAGATGAGAACAATAGCTAGGGAAGAATGATTACAATAGCCAGGTAATGATTATGTCAATAACAAAGGATTCAGAGTTATAACTTGCATTCCCGGAACATAGCACCATCATCCATAACCTTACCAGTGGGCAGTGGCCTTAATTCAGTCTGAGAACCAGGTTTCGATTAAATTTGAATTTTTTTTGTCACTTCTTCCATATATAGGCTAAATTGATAACATACTTGTGGTAATTGCAATGCATTGTCATGGAGGAGGCTGTGGTGAAAAAATGTTTCTAGTTAAAGAAAAATAAAGGAGAACAAAAATCCAAAATAGCTACGTCTCTTTTGAATCATAAGATACTGAGAAATGCATCAATGGCACTGTAAGCTCTAGTTTCTTTAAAACCTGCATCTTTCTTACTCATGTTATGTACTGAAATAACACCCTTTACATATAATAACTAATGTATTCAGGCCATATTTCGGCCACTAAAGATAGGAATGAGTTCAATACGTCAAAATAACCAAGTTCATATCATCAGGGTATTTTAATTGACTAACCCTTATCCTGCTGTGAAACCTATGAGCACTGCTGCACACCACGACAGTTGTTGTGGTTAGCAGGATAAGGGTTAAGGTATTTTTGTGGAAATACTATGAATAAGGACAAGAATCCACATGCTGTAACTTTAGTAACTGAGCTAGCAGTTGGTGTTAGGATGATGAGATCAAGTTTTTCCAGTTACCAGGATACCACTCTCCTTCGAAAACAATACAATAACATGTGCACCAAAGCTTGGCAAAAGCAGCTCATAAATGTCATATCCCAGCATTTCACAACAGTGTCTGTCTGACCCCTATCCTAACCCCAGCCGTGGGATGTACCAGAAATCCACGTACAGCATGAAGTATGAGAGTAGAGACCTTATCTAGGGACTTATGTATATAGCAAGACAGGAATTAATCATTCATTCCTATGATCTTTCTCTCTCTCTCTCTTTCTCTCTCTCTCTCTCTCTCTCTCTCTCTCTCTCTCTCTCTCTCTCTCTCTCTCTCTCTCTCTCTCTCTCTCTCTCTCTCTCTCTCTCATATATATATATATATATATATATATATATATATATATATATATATATATATATATATATATATATATATATATATTTTATATATATATATATATATATATATATATATATATATATATATATATATATATATATATATATATATATATATATATATATATATATATATATATGTATATATATATTTATTCAGATAAATGCTAGCTCTGGTTATTTCATATGTAGTTTATAAATCATATAATATGTGAGTGTACCATCCATTGACACATTATACAACAAGGAAATGACCCAGTATGTAGGCCAAAGAACATCCATTCTTCTCATCTTAGTTATGCAATTCATACATTACCAATGCATTAGAGGAAACATTCTCATATGTCTGCGTAAGCAAGGGCCACATATCACTTAATCTGTACTCACATTCAGTCTATTCCTGCATTTCAGACCATTCATTGCCTGTGACTCAAAAATAAGACCATTTTTTCTGTTGCTCATTGGTGGTCGTAATGCTAAAACAGGTATCACAGTAGATGTGTTTTTATTGATCCAGCTCACCTACGTAAAGGTTTTCCCTGCGTGTTACCCGAGAGAATCATTTCTCTTGGTTTGTACAGGTGAGTTAAGAGGCACTAATTCAATAATCCCTCTCATCCTCATCATTAGCAGGTACCATTAAGTCTTCCTGCAACATCTTATGAAACTAATAAGGTGTAACCGATTCCTAACACTCATGCTGCTGGTGGCTAATTTGGCCAATACAAAATGACGCAAAAATGCTGGAAATTGACTGAAACCCTGGCATATGGGTACTCATCTGAAAGTACTCAGTAAGAGCTATCAAATGAATACCAACATGACAAGGTTTAGATGGTTTACAAAAATCTTTGTATCCTTGTGCTTTGGATGAAAGTAGCCTCAGTATTGGATGGGTTAAGCCGGTCATTTATGATGTGCTAACTGCCAAAAGAGTGCCACCCGAGCCTGGAGATATATTTTGACTTGGGTAATCTGCTTCTATAGTACTATAACTACAGTCACTTTGGATAAAGCATTGAATTGAAAAATATTTGAAGGTGAGTAGTCCAAGTCAGTTAGTTTCTGATTAATATTTCTCCTTGAAAATAATTTCTGATAATAGTTTGTTTATGTTAGAGAGATATCATCAAAAAAATTCAGGTGTACTAGAGCGGGTTAGCCAATTATTATGCAAGGTTCCCCTTGAAAGGTATTATCGTCTGGATCTATATCAAATTTTAAAATAACTCACAAAAGAAGCATGGATTCAAACAATATTTGAATGAGTATTGTTAAAAAAGTCCTGATTAACATCTCTCCACGAAAAGATTCAAAAGGGAGCATTTTTTCAATCAGATATCACCAATATCGATAGTCCGCATGAGGTCTGATACAAGCATGGTTTGATTAACCTATTTGCATCTGGCATATCGAACATAACTCACCATACTTGGAACAATTTTTGAAAAGGAATTGTTTAGCCCATCAAGAATGACAACTTTCAGTTAAATATTTCTCAAAACAATGTTTAGTCATTAGTAATGTCATTTTTCTGGGTTTTTTTTGCATCATTTTGTATTGGCCAAATAATCCACCAGCATCATATGATAAGGGTTAAGAAATTTCCGCTAGCGTAAGAGCATATGTAGGCCCCATAGGTGAGTGGGTTAAGGTGGCAGGAAATGATAGGTGAGTGGTGAGCTCAGGTAAAGCCAGGGATTTGTTTAGTAAGGCCAGCAGGCGAGAAGTTCAACTCTGGCATTTCAGGTGCTAATTTACAGGTAATGACCTGGGTGAGTTGCAACCTATCCTACCCTTCAACGGGGGCTAGCCAGGCTCAGGTGCTAATTTACAGGTAATGACCTGGGTGAGTTGCAACCTATCCTACCCTTCAACGGGGGCTAGCCAGGCTCAGGTGCTAATTTACAGGTAATGACCTGGGTGAGTTGCAACCTATCCTACCCTTCAACGGGGGCTAGCCAGGCTCAGGTGCTAATTTACAGGTAATGACCTGGGTGAGTTGCAACCTATCCTACCCTTCAACGGGGGCTAGCCAGGCTCAGGTGCTAATTTACAGGTAATGACCTGGGTGAGTTGCAACCTATCCTACCCTTCAACGGGGGCTAGCCAGGCTCAGGTGCTAATGTTCAGGTAATAGCCTTAGTGAGCTGAGCAGCTACCTATCCTACCCTTCAACAGGGTCTACCTCCTCTGCTCATGTGCTAATGTTCAGGTGGTAGTCTCAGTAAGTAGCTACCTATCATACCCTTCAACTGGGTCTAACTCTGCTCAGGTGCTAATTAATGTTCAGGTAATAATCTTAGTGAGCAGCTACCTATCCTACCCTCCAACAGGGTCTAGCTGAGCTCAGGTGCTCTTGTTCAGATAATAACCCTTGTGAGCAGCTACCTATCCTACCCTCCAACAGGGTCTAGCTGTGCTCAGGTGATAATGTTCAGGTAATAGCCTTAGTGAGCTGAGCAGCTACCTATCCTACCCTCCAACAGGGTCTACCTCCTCTGCTCAGGTGCTAATGTTCATCTGGTAGGCTCAGTAAGTAGCTACCTATCATACCCTTCAACTGGGTCTAACTCTGCTAAGGTGCTAATTAATGTTCAGGTAATAATCTTAGTGAGCAGCTACCTATCCTACCCTTCAACAGGGTCTAGCTGTGCTCAGGTAATAATGTTCAGGTAATAACCCTTGTGAGCAGCTACTTATCCTACCCTCCAACAGGGTCTTGCTGTGCTCAGGTGATAATGTTCAGGTAATAACCTTAATGAGCTGCTACCTATCCTACCCTCCAACAGGGTGTAGCTGTACTCAGGTGATAATGTTCAGGTAATAACCCTTGTGAGCAGCTACTTATCCTACCCTCAAACAGGGTCTTGCTGTGCTCAGGTGCTTATGTTCAGGTAATAACCTTAGTGAGCCGCTACCTATCCTACCCTCCAACAGGGTCTTGCTGTGCTCAGGTGATAATGTTCAGGTAATAACCCTTGTGAGCAGCTACTTATCCTACCCTCCAACAGGGTCTTGCTGTGCTCAGGTGATAATGTTCAGGTAATAACCTTAATGAGCTGCTACCTATCCTACCCTCCAACAGGGTCTTGCTGTGCTCAGGTGCTAATGTTCAGGTAATAATCTTAATGAGCAGCTACCTATCCTACCCTCCAACAGGGTCTAGCTGTGCTCAGGTGATAATGTTCAGGTAATAACCTTAATGAGCTGCTACCTATCCTACCCTCCAACAGGGTCTTGCTGTGCTCAGGTGCTAATGTTCAGGTAATAATCTTAATGAGCAGCTACCTATCCTACCCTCCAACAGGGTCTAGCTGTGCTCAGGTGATAATGTTCAGGTAATAACCTTAATGAGCTGCTACCTATCCTACCCTCCAACAGGGTCTTGCTGTGCTCAGGTGATAATGTTCAGGTAATAACCTTAATGAGCTGCTACCTATCCTACCCTCCAACAGGGTCTTGCTGTGCTCAGGTGCTAATGTTCAGGTAATAATCTTAATGAGCAGCTACCTATCCTACCCTCCAACAGGGTCTAGCTGTGCTCAGGTGATAATGTTCAGGTAATAACCTTAATGAGCTGCTACCTATCCTACCCTCCAACAGGGTCTTGCTGTGCTCAGGTGCTAATGTTCAGGTAATAATCTTAATGAGCAGCTACCTATCCTACCCTTCAACAGGGTCTAGCTGTGCTCAGGTGCTAGTGTTCAGGTAATAGCCTTAGTGAGCACCTACCTATCCTACCCTTCAACAGGGTCTAGCTGTGCTCAGGTGCTAATTAACAGGTAATAATCTTAGTATGCAGCTACCTATCCTACCCTCCAACAGGGTCTAGCTGTGCTCAGGTGCTAATTAACAGGTAATAATCTTAGTACGCAGCTACCTATCCTACCCTCCAACAGGGTCTAGCTGTGCTCAGGTGCTAGTGTTCAGGTAATAACCTTAGTGAGCAGCTACCTATCCTACCCTTCAACAGGGTCTAGCTGTGCTCAGGTGCTAGTGTTCAGGTAATAGCCTTAGTGAGCACCTACCTATCCTACCCTTCAACAGGGTCTAGCTGTGCTCAGGTGCTAATTAACAGGTAATAATCTTAGTACGCAGCTACCTATCCTACCCTCCAACAGGGTCTAGCTGTGCTCAGGTGCTAATTAACAGGTAATAATCTTAGTACGCAGCTACCTATCCTATCCTCCAACAGGGTTTAGCCTAATGTTCAGGTAATAACCTTAGTGAGTAGCTACCTATCCTATCCTCCAACAGGGTTTAGCCTGATGTTCAGGTAATAACCTTAGTGAGCGGCTACCTATTCTACCCTCCAGCAGGGTTTAGCTGTGCTGAAGTGCTAATGTTCAGGTAATGACCTGGGTGAGTTGCAACCTATTCTACCCTCCAGCAGGGTCTAGCTGCTCAGGTGCTAATTTACAGGTAATAACCTTAGAGAGGAGTAACCTTTCCTCTCTTACAACAGGCTCTAGCTGTGCTCAGTACTAGAAAATGCAAAGATTTCCTTAGAAGTCTCAGCTGAATCTTAGGTCCTCATGAGTACATCCTGGCAAGCAGTGAATACTGCATATAATTGGTGTAAAAATGTCTCCATAGCTTATATTACAGACAAATGGTGGTAAGACATCACTTAACGTGGCAATAATTACATTGAGCACTCACTGTGGATAAAAAAGTCAATGCATGTAGGTGCTTCATGAACATCTGGGTTGTACATGACTATGGTTTTTTAACTGGTAGTAGTAGGTGTCTGATGGGGAGTAAAGATGTGCTTAAATCATATGCAGGTGCTCAGTCTAGCAGGTTCTACTGTCAAAATTCTAGGTTAACTAGCCATTCATGCCAATAGAATAGAATATTGTAGGTCTGGCATCTTTGGAAATATCTGAGGGAGGTACTTCAAAAACATTTTGAGGGGGATGGTTACTATCACAATGTATGTAAAATAACTTTCATTGAACCCTTCCAATGCTAAGGCTACTTTCGTCCAAAGCACACAGATGCAAAGATTTTTGAAAACTATCTAAACCCTGTCATGTTGGTATTCATTAGATAGCTCAGACTGTGTACTCTCACACGAGTACCCATATGCCAGGGTTTGGTAATTTTTCAGCTTTTTGTGTCATTTTGTATTGGCACAATTAGCCCCCAGCAGCATAAGGGTTAAGCATTGCTGTCATTTCTTCCTTTCACTTTAAGAAAACCATCTAAACCCTGCCATGTTAGTATTCATTGGATAGCTCTTATATGAGAACCCATGTGCTGGGGTTCAATAATTTTTCAGGTGTTTTGGATCATTTTGTTTTGGCCAAATAAGACAACAGCAGCATAAGGGTTAGGTGCATGAAGGTAAAAATTCATGTGTTAACCCTTTCATGCTTAGAGTTCCTGTGAAGTACCATCTGGATAGACTTTTGAAAATGATTGTGAATTCAAGCATGGAATCACAAAATAATATCATGAGAAGCTTTAGGACTGATCATCACTTTTACAATAAATTCAGAGAACTACTCTGGTTGAAAAAGATACAAACAAAATCATCAGGGCAATTTTGGGTACTACAGGGAAGAATGTGTTAACACAGGTCTGTAGAAATACATTATGGAAACCTGATGCATGAGGCAGGTAATGAATCAAGTGAATTAATAGTTTAATAAGTGGAATTAGAGGATAAGTAGTGAGGATTGCTGCTGGGTCCACACCCATGTGACGAGATTGAGGCCAGATGCCACCTGTCCTAGCCTTCTCCCACTCAACCTCGCAAAGGTCACACAAGGTCAAGCCAAAACTAGGTCAAAACGAATATCACATCTAGGTTTTTTTCAAGTATCAGCTGGATCTAGGATTCTTTTGATAGTATCTTAGGAATAAAGCACAAATTCTCAGATAATTGAATGAGGATTTGTAAGGTTAACCTCTTTTTGTCCATGTCACAAATTGGTGGCAAAAAGATAGGAATAACTGAGGAATAAAGCATAACTTTACAAAATACATGAAGAGTATTTTTATGTAGTAAAAATGAAATGTTTATAAACTCAAGCTTATTGGATTAACATTTATATCCCACTATCCCCAATTAGCTAGTTTTCAACCTTATTTTCTGATGGTAAAATCCATTTTTATCAGAAAATAGTCGATAACACTAACTTTCTACTCTGAAATTCTGTAGTAAGCGAGATCTGACTGCTCAGTTAAACACAGCACAGGCGCACTACTTATATAGTACTACAAATGCACCACTTTTTCTGATAAACTGCAAACCAGGAAAATATATCAAGAGCTCTCTTCAGCAAAATACTGAGGAGGATACAAAATATAGAATTGAGTGTCTAGTTATCAGGGTATTCACGAGATGAAACAGGTTTATCCAGTTGTGCAGATGTAAAACAGTGAGCAGAATATCTTTAGAAGGCTTTAGATGATATTTCCAGGAACAGTATTCTAAAAGCAGGTTTGTGACCAATTTGTCTAGTGATGCCTTCTTTTACTTAAATATTGGGTTTATTCATAATGGACCTTGAAATCATTGAAGTGTTGTGGGGTTGGTTGTGGTATTAAAAGGCCTAAAAAAAGTTGTTTGTTTCCTGTAACCCTACCCTTACAAGATTTTATTCAAAAAAATCCCTACCCCAAAGTTTTTTCTGCCCTCCGAACTCCCAATCAACGTAAAACATGCATAAAACACACATTTTTGACCAAAAAAATAATGCAAATTTTTTTTTATGACCAACCTACCCTATTTTTTTTCAGACCGTTACAGGTAACAAACAATATTTTTTTCTTGGCCTTAGCCATGAACTTGCCCAACACTGCTTTTTCAGTATGCAGAAGAAAGTCTAGACCATTGGATTGTCTGCTATGCTTTACCCTACAAGTGCTGGGGGCTACAGGTCTGACATAAAATTAATGCTATGCGCTAGTTATTTGTGACAACTCTACTCCTACATCCAATACATATAACCTTCACTGAACACTGAACTTAGTCAATGCCCAATGGTCCTATTGACTACGACAGACAGCAGATTAGTAAACAGCATTGTGAACTATTTACCAACATCTTTTCTGGTTGAACAGGTGCACCGCAAGTGAACTGGTTCTTGCAAATGCAGGGCGGATCAGTGTAGTACCTGATTTTGAACTAAAATGTGTGTGTGTTGAGTGGGTGAGGGGGGGTGCACAAAACCCTAATATATATATATGTGTGTATGTGTGTGTGTGGAGGGCACAAAACCCCAGTTGTGCTGAGCACAGACTTATTTTTACTTCACAAAACTACCTAGTATGCTTCATATCAATGATGAATCTTGCACCCTACTGATAGCTAAAAATCTGTGTAGACAACGTTTTTGAAACACATTTTTTTCTCAGATTGGAGGGGCGACCTGATTATGGGCCCAACTTGTTCTGCTGGACTACAAGATAATTTTGGTGGCTGTCAAACCTTGACCATTGGAGAAGGAAATACAATTACCAGACTAGCTCAAAGCTTTATCCCCACTTCCTGAGTTTTGTCATTTTCACTTGCTAGGGGGAAGTAGGATATTTATGTCAATTACATTATGTAAGTCTTCCTCCTCTAATACCTCTGACAATGCATGTTCACCTATCTGACTTCAGCATGTCCAGACAGTTACAGAACACAACACAAAAAGCCATACAACCTATAGTTAACCTATACATAGCCGTAGCACGCAATAATCTCTTGACTAATTTGGTGATATCCTTTTTGACCAAACTTTTTCCAGACAATATTTCAATAAAAAATGTCAATTAGAACCCAACTCACAACTCTCCTTAAAATACTTTGAAAACTTATAATTGATTTTAACACTTTTGCGAAAATATCAAAAATGTCAAGGAGACCTCCAGGCATAGTCTTAGCCAGCAGGGCATCTGTATGGGCATCATTTGGACACACAAACCCTCATAAATCACTCCTCAGGACCCCTTTTGTTTTTGTAAGTAAATTTTTAAAATGTGAACTTCAAGCATATAATTGACTTTTTTCACCTCAACATAATTTCTATGAAATTGTATAAGGATATTATGTGTTATTTCAATAAGTAAATTTGCATATTTCTGGGTTGTAATCTGAGTATATTGTGGTCTCCCTTGAAAAATGGGACACCCAAAAAGTTTACAATTTCAAAAGTGTGATAATTCCTGGCTAATGCTACCCTGTCTCCAGGCATGAAAGGGTTAATGGGTTTAAGTAAGGGGTAAGTAGGGGGTAAGTGGGTAAGTAGGAGGTGGGTAGGTGAAGGGGATGTCTGGTCACTGAGTCACCTGAGCCGCTCCTGTGGGTGCCAAGGGCCATGTGGGCCACAACAATGCCTTCTTTTAACCCTTAATACTAACGGTGGCCTAAAGCAGCCTGACAAGTTTGGTAATATCTTGAAGGAAAAAGCCAATTTGGGAAAAAATTTGAAGGAGAAATGTGAAGCAGAACACTACCAACAAGTCTTCTTCAAATATTTTGTGAAGTCATTCTTAATTTCGCAGTTACTATTATTATCAAAAGTATCTTAGATTCAGACAGCATTCAAGAGGACCTTTTATGCATGAATGGGTTGAACCATTCATGCACAGTTTCACAACATTTGCCTCTGCAAGTCACCACAATATGTAAATAACTTGATAGTAAAGCATGATTTCACAAAATATTTGGAGAGTCGTTCGTTAGTTTATGTTCAACATTTCTCCTTCAAAAATTATACATAAGATCTTTTCACCAGGGAGATATCAATCAAGTTGTTATCTTGACCTTTTTAGCCGCCACAGGGTAGAATGGGTTAAATGTGATAGAGGTGTGTGCCTGAATTCACTCAGGGGTGCAGGGTCAAAACTGTTGTGGGGTCAAAGGGTGCTGATATGAGTCAGTTGAAGGTCAAGGTCTTCCCTCTTATCTAAACCCTCAAATCTTCACCCATGAATTACCTTCAATCCCTTCACGTGGAATAGTAGTGTCACCCAAATGCTAAAATACTAACTAAAGCATTCAGTGACTTGGGGTATATTTTTCCTACAAGGCCAGCATGTTTTAAAAGTTGGGATCCGACTTAAGTAAATATAAAGTTGAGCAATAAGAGAACTTTGAAATAAAGAGATAATTCACAAAACAATTAAAGAAGAGTAGTAAGGTTTCAATCAACATCTTCATTCTTAATTTCAAAATATTTTCAGAAAATTGCTCTTGTCAAAAGAAATCACCAAAACAGTCTGGACCTTTTTACAAACTGCCAAAATGATTGGGTTAACAGTGTCCTTTGAGAATCACTAATCTGGCAGAAGAACTTGTGAACTCTAGAAACTAGGACACAATTTTTTAACTGTGTAACAAAAGTTCGCCTTTGTTGGACTCTTTCACCTGACTTGTTCTGGAATTCAGTCAGCTAGAGCACCAAGATTGTGGGACAGATACAAACTTATGTTCAATATTGAATAAGTACTGGATCACTGTAGTTGAGTTTATTTGGGAAAGCTGGGCCACTTGTACTCTCGACACTTAAAGTCTGTATTTTCAGAGCAAATGGTCCATCAGACCCCATGAAAACAGTAATTAATTAAAAGTGTACCAAATTACCAAGGTATCAGGTATCACAGCAGCATGTTAACTATTTCAATTAAGTACCATAGTCCTGTGATGAAAAATCATGTAATTTTTCTTAAATATTTCTGGTAGTTATCACTAAGAATTTCAATATGAAGCACATGGCAGAAAATGTTCACATTTATTTGATATGACACCAATCATTTTCTCAATAGTTTGATATATATTTTTGTTACTATCTTATGATATTGTGGTCTCCCATGAAAAATGAGACCTCAAACAACAGGTATTTATGACTGCCCATTTTGGTTGTTTGAAATTTATTGTTCAACATTTCACCCTCAAATATTTCATGGAAAATGTTCTCGTCACATTGATATCATTTAAATAGTCACCACATTCCTTTTTGGGTGATGCAGGCATCAATTAATAAATACTGCCTAAAACTGAACAGGTATGACTTAACCATGAATGACACAGGAAATCTATGAATGTATATACATGACAGTACAATAAGTTATGCTAGGACAAAGGTTAATGTAAGACATCATTTAGAAGCCTATCTATCTTATCTTGTGACTTTGCACTTTACAAAATGATAAGTAATCAACTGACTGGCATATCAATTAGATTACTGGTACTAGGGTAGAGAAAAGAAATCTTGGCTTCTAGTAATCAAACCTTAGCTTGTTTCCAATAAAGCTAAAAAGTCTTTTTTTTCGCAAACCTACTACTATTGGCAACAAAGCTGCACCCTATAACAATGTCAATGCTGTGTTGACGGACTCTTTTCTTAGTCTCACTGATCTACCCTGAGTTGATTTCATTTTGGGTTTAGTTCTGTATTAAATAGTCCTTAAGGGGGACCCACTTGAGCGGTGATTGAGTGTTTGCAACCCCTGAAAATTGTGCTGCTATCTATGGGTTGAGAGAGACATCCAACCTACTTTAAACCCAGTTTATATAGTGGTGCTGGTATTACACCCAACTCAGCCTGAGAACCACGCTAGGATTGAATGGGTTACTGTCCAGCTGATTGGCATAATTTAAATTAACCCATTTATGACTGCATGGAGATCTCCTTCACAAGTGTTGTCTGGACCAATGAGCAATCAGAAAATAACTCGAGAATCAAATATAAATTCATAAAATATTTCAAGGAGAGGTGTAGCTTCAGTTCTAATCAACATTTCCCCTTCCAAATATTGTCCCAAAAATGTCACAAAGCCATCACCAAAATGATCAGAACACTGAATAGTTCAGACATTTAAAATGGGTTAAGCAAGGGTCCTTGAGATGTCTAATTTCACATTTAAATGTGCCAGTATGTAGACTACCTAGCCATTGTCATGCCACACCAGTCCAGTGAGGTCTAATATGCTAACAAGGCTAGATTATGGGCTGGCATGCTCTTTTTCTCCTCCAGTGAAGCAGGGTTAAATGGCAGTCATGCACTACCAGCTAGAGCTGTGAAACCAGAAACCCACTTGTAATATCATTCTGCCCCTGGATGTGGTCAGATAGGGTATGTTAGGGTAGAGTAGGGTATGCTAGGATGGGTGGGGTTTGCTCTTAGCTTATTAGGTCTGGAGTTTGGGTTTTCATTTTGTTTGCTTAATTCGCACCTTGCCTGCAATATGGAAGCTAAATTGTGTAGTTGTTAATGGGAGGAAACCACAAAAGTAAGGCAAAGCCAAACCTCAACCAAAGTCACTGACAACTTTCTCATGTGCCTCTAGCTAGTTTTGAACCCTGGCAGTGCTGAGAGACAACAAGCAGGGAGTGGTTATGTCTTAAACCACCCAGCAATCCAGGCCTTGTCTGGCTAAATTAAAGAATTAAATCCATGCAATTATTAAGTGACCAATTATAAATTTAACTATAAATAACTATAAATTCTAGGAATCCCAGATCTTACATTCTATTAGCTATTAAGTATAAAATCTGGGTGTTAAATGGCAACTTCTTAACCTATTCCTGCTTTTAATTCCTCTTGAAAACTATTGAATAAATCTGTGATATGCAGCACTTCCATCAATCACTAATGGATGCTTTTTCAGAGTCTGGTTTTGAAAAAGGACTAAATATGGAGAAAATGATACTACCCTTCCTGATCAGACTAAATGGATAGCAGCCTAAAATAAGCAATTTCTAATGATTGAGCCAATATCATATTTACCCAAATTACATAAGCAGAGATA
>OZ012693.1:6060986-6150986 GCA_963942565.1 Maea johnstoni
TATAACTATTATTGTTATAATTATTATTATTATTATCATTATTATCACTATCATCATTATTATTTTTATTATTATTATTAATATTATTATTATCATTATTATTATTATAATTATAATTATCATCCCTTATTCAATCAGGTTCTAATGTTATCTCACTATAACACATACGTCCATATCCCACCTAAGCTAATTAAGCTGAGGATACCCCTCACAGCCTATTAGGGACTTGATAATGGGAGCGTGGCAAGGACTTGATGGTTATTATATCACTACCGATGGTGATTCTTAATTGTCAACACCTGAGGCACCAGAAAATCCCCAGTGTCCCTGCTGAAACAATTAATTAGTGTGAAGATGTTCAGAAAGTTATGCAAACCTGACTACGTTGAGAAACCTAGGTAGCTCGGAAAATGTGTCATGGCAAGTAGAAATTTCAATAAACACAATGGCTGTAAGGCAAGTACAAATTATTACCTCCATGTCTGACATTGTCAGTGGAAATGTCAAAACTTCTCTATCTAATAATAATACTTAATAATTGATATTTGATAAAGCACCCTTTTTTCCACCTATAATGTTCAAAAGCGCTTAATAAAGAATAGTCAGTGGTCAGATGTCAATGGTCCATAAAGTCCAATAAACTTAACTCCTTTCAAAATAGCATTGTTTTTAGCTGTGTCTTGATGTTTTGTACACTATCAGCAGCCTTGATATTGTCAGGGAGCTCATTCCAAAGGTGCAGTGCATAGAGACAGAAATCTTTTCGCAATCAAATAAATGAGAAGTATCTTAAACATAGTTAAATTTCAGAGGTACTTCTGACACCAGGATTCAAAATTTTCCAATGTTTATTTTCTGCCTGGCAGTGAAACTAAGAAAGTTGCCAGTGACTTGGGATCAAAGCATTTAGTTTCACCGAGTACTCCTGAATTTCTTCCACCTTTTACAACTGGTCATAATTTGGACTGAATACGGCAGAAAACTTAAAGAGACAAACAAAATTGTCAACATGGAATGTCAACCTTGAAAAGCATGTCTGTCCCTGATCATGTATTGAAAGGTGGAGATGACAAGTCAGGGACATCCATTAACAAGGAAGGAAGTCAGGATAACAAGTCATGTAATCTTTCCCTTTCAGGTGTGCAGTTGAATAACAAGAATATGTAATGTCAGATACATATAATTACATAACAATACTAACTAATGACTTGATAATCAGTCCTTGGACGTTGCTTGGACATGCATCTCCTTCACCGAGAGCTAATGATAATAAGAAACCTAGGATATGGCAAGAGAGGTATTCTACCAATGCATCTCTGAACTGTTTCTTATGATAGCTAATTATGTATGGCCATTTACTCAAGTATTCTGGAATGACTCAAGTGACTTTCAAAATACTTCAAATAACCTTGAAAATGAGGTCAAGGATAATAATGATGATGAATATAATAATAATGATGATGATGATATTAGTAATAAAAATAATAATAATAATAATAATAATAATAATAATAATAATAACTACAGCAACAACAATAATAACAGAAACACCTAGAAAGATTTTGAATAATGATTTCAATAAAACCTTCTTTGCTAAACCATAATACAGCAATGAAAGTGGCATTCCTTTATGAAGAATCTGTATGCATGAAATAACAAGGCACACCATCATAAACCAATTTAGAGTACTTCGCTCATCTACTACTAAGATGTGGTTCCCACGCCTTCCAGATCTAAGTCAACTGCCTTTCACCTCCAGAGAGGAGCATGCTGTGTATTTACATGGCCTAGAACACATGTGAAGATGCACAGAATGATTGACAGCAAATATGTTTTTTTAGAGACAGGTTACTGTCCTCTCTTGAAGGACACACTGGGTGGCAGCTTTAAACCTGACCAATTCAACTACATGTGCTAACTTGAGTCCATAGACTAGAGGTCAAGATTGGATGTTTAAGCCAAATCATGAATGAACCTATTCCCAGCTCCTTCTTGGTGGAGGAGATTAGCCTAATCACAAGGAAAATGAAGAAGACCATATATAGGAAGAAATCATGTCTAATAAACTGAAATTCAGAAAGTGTGTTGATTTATTCTTCAAGATAAAACAAAAATTCTCCTTCAAATATACTGAGATAGTATATTTTGCTCCAAAGTAGTCTTCCAAGGTAGCATTCATCCGGAGAGCACTTTTCAAGAGCAAACTCCAAGCACAAGTGAGTGAACCCAATTGCAACTGGAGTTTGCACATGGTCTGAGAACTTTGAGCATGAGTACCATAAACGCTCAGTAATTTGGAACGCTTTTTAATAATGACGATTTTTTAAAGTTGAGGGTGGCCCACGTTTTCTGAAAATACAGACAGAGTAATAGATTTAACTCGATGACGACCAGCGATAGATCATGGGGGCCCAGATTCTCCATATATTACTTTGCACTATCATTATAGTGGCCCAAAATCTTGGGGTGGTGTAAATTTCAGATAATTTACGGTAATGTTTGAAATATTTGAGTAAAGTTGCAAAATTTGTGAGAAAAAGATTTCCTTCAAATTTTTCTCAAATTATTGAGCATTATAAAATCAAGATATTCCCATACATCTCAGACCAGCTGTACCTTTTAGATGTGAGTGGTATATGGAAATTGATCCCTCACACTTTGCATGGTGTTTGCCCTAACCTACCCTCAGCTGGACTGACATACCACACTCATGTGTCAATATCAATGAAACATACTCATACCAATATCATGAATGTTTGATGCATACACTGGCACCAATATTGTTAAGTACTATGTATCAATCCACATAGGCCAGTGAACTTGGTTATTTATGTGAGCATGATTACACAAATTGTTGTCAAAATATGGTACATATGTCCACTCCGGCAGCAAAACCAGGAAATGTAGCTAGTGGCCAATTTGACCAATATAAAATGATGCAAAAACCAGTAAAATGACTGAAACCTTGGCATGTGGGAACTCATCCAGGAGTACTCAGTGAGAGCTTTTCTGTGAATACCAACATGACAAGGTTTTAATGCTTTTCAAAAGGCTTAGTGTCCTTGTGCGTTGGACAAAAGTAGCCTCATCATTGGAATGGATAATATTAGGTCAATGCAGACCGTAAATAGCCCTCTGCAGTCTACCCTTAATTTGTTAATTGTTTGGCTCTTTTTGTACATGTCTTTCTATATATGCCCAGTAACAGAAAAAAATGGGAGACAAAAAAATACAAATGACAGCCTAGAAATCTAGGCTACTCGAGGTCATACTCAAACTGAATCTTCTATTCACCTGGTGACATAAATGTGAACTAATTTTGCCACTAGCCACCATGACCACTTGGTGCCTGGTAGCTGAAAGTTTTAAGGACAGAAAAATACAGATGACAGCCTAGAAATCTAGGTTAACATGAAAGATGCACATGTCTCACCTTGCTGTCCTGACCCAGTTTAACCCCAGCCCCACCTGTCGTCACCATAGCCTCTCAAGGTAGGATTTCACCTGGTTTCACTGGGTGGCCAGGCATTCTGTCTAGTTAATATAACCCTTTGAGTTGGGGGGAAATTCACAGATTAATCAAAGGAGTCCTAGATTGAGTTCTATTGATTCAAAAAAGAGGTTTATGAACCACAATCTGAGATTCAATATGATGTATTACTTATTTTTTCATAAAATCACTTAACAGCTATAATTATAGGCAAATTCACTACTAGTCAGTGGTTACTGGTTAGGTAGAGTGAACTGAAGCAAAGCCTACACAGCCTAATTCCTTGTAACTGGCAACTCACTCACTACCCCAAAAAGGGCATGAACCCAAGATCTTCAACAGAGATACACCATGTCATACAACACTGTTGATGTACAGTGCATTTGACCTATTGGCCATGGGTGCAGGGCACTGCAGGCTATTCTAGCCCTGCTGTATGGTAATAAGTAAATGGAAGCATTTTAAGGCAGGGACAAGAATACTGGCATGTCCTGTAGTGAAAGTCTGAGTGGAAATTCACTTTCTCTATTTCATTTCCTTGCATTTTCACTTTTCTATGGCAAAGGGGTAGCAAAATCATACCCTGTCCTTAATTCATCCCTCCACGTAGAAGGTTGATGTGTCCTAGATAGCCATACAGCATGTACAGCTGCACTGTCATTGCAGGATACTCAACTGTACAGGACACATCACTAAGTGATGTCGGCACAAGCACCCTCCAGGGTACACAAACACCCCTCGCCAGGGCGCACAAACACCCCTTGGGCTGACGTAAGTCATGGCATGTGGCAACCAGGAGGGAAGTAGCTCCAAATAACAAGGATACATTGGGGCACATGGGATCCCAGAGAGAAACATGTAAACAATGCAACTTTGTATCTAGAATGGTTGCACAGTATTCTTAACCAAATAGCAAAGATGAAAACAGGGACGTATATTACTTAGATCTATTTCCTTGATGCAAACAAATAATACCTTGTGGTCCCATACGAGCATATAAACTGTATAAATTAATTCTATAGTAGTTGATTGTTTATATCAAATAGAAAGGAATTGCAAACAATACTTGTGGTGCCATATATTGTAAACAATATAACTAGGTAGGTCCGGTATGATCTTGAAACATTTAAAGGAAAAATGTGAATCAGATCACAACCTACAACAACTTCTAGTAGATTTTTCAATTCATGAGTCATTTCGAAATACCTGCCATTTCAATAACCTAAAAACCTTAGAGTTCATCCAACCACCTCATTCTAACAAGAGTTCAGGTCTTCATTCTTTTTTCAAATTTCATCATGCATGTTCCGTGTCCTAGTTAACCAATTCAAAGCTGCAGAGGCCAAAATGGCCTAAAAATGTTAGTCATACATATATATATATATATATATATATATATATATATATATATATATATATGTCATGACACAGATTGAAATTGGTAAGGATTTTAAATTGTGTCGACACAGATTAGAATTCTAATTTGTGTCGACACAAATTGCGATTTCAATTTGTTACCAGGTTTTAGCTGACACAGATTAGAATTTTGATTTGTTACCACCCAATTTTAAATTGTGTCGACACAGATCTAAATCCTAGCAAGGATTTTAATTTGTGTCGACACAGATCTAAATCCTAGCTCAGTATTAATAGAGGAGTGGTAAGGATTTTAATTTGTGTCGACACAAATCTAAATCCTAGCTCAGTATCAAAATTAATAGAGGGGAGGCAAACATTTTAATTTGTGTCGACACAAATCTAAATCCTAGGGTTAGTATCAATGAAGGGGAGGTAAGATGAGGGAAATGAGCAGACTAAACCTCCTTTGGTAATTTTATAACAAAATATTCTTATTCTTTGTCCTTGTCAACATAAATTGAATTCCTTACCTCCCCTTCATTGATACTTGTGTCAACCCAATTTAGAATTGAGTGGTAACAAATCAAAATTATAATCAGTGTCGACACTAATTAAAATCCTTACCTCCCCTTCATTGACACTGAGCTAGGATTTAGATTTGTGTCGACACAAACTAAAATCCTTACTTCCCTTCATAGCTAGGATTTAGATCTGTGTCGACACAAATTAAAATCCTTACCTCCCCTTCATTGACACTGAGCTAGGATTTAGATTTGTGTCGACACAAACTAAAATCCTTAACTTCCCTTCATAGGTAGGATTTAGATTTGTGTCGACACAAATTAAAATCCTTGCTTCCCTTCATAGCTAGGATTTAGATCTGTGTCGACACAATTTAAAATTGGGTGGTAACAAATCAAAATTCTAATCTGTGTCAACTAAAACCTGGTAACAAATTGAAATCGCAATTTGTGTCGACACAAATTAGAATTCTAATCTGTGTCGACACAATTTAAAATCCTTACCAATTTCAATCTGTGTCATGACATATATATATATATATATATATATATATATATATATATATATGTATATATATATATATATATATATATATATATATATATATATATATATATATATATATATATATATATATATATGAAAGAGTATATTTTGGAAAAATAATTGAGGGAGAAATGCATGTTTATAAGTACTTAACCTATAACTTTCCATAGAATATTTTTGAATATTACCAAGGTATATCCAGATTTTTCATAGATGTATAATACACACCTGTAGGTATGAATTGGTTAAATAAGTAACATATGTTTAAAACTGCCCTGGTGGAAATAATCAGAGCATATAAGCCAACCAAATGTCAACGCTATTAAATCTAAAATGCAACATACATTTCTCTATATAAATAACTGTGACTCACCATCAAAGTCATAAGTATCACAACTCACATATATATCTCTTTTGAAGAAAAACATATAAAGAGTATAAATAGGAGTCTCAAGTGGCAATTTTTATGCCCATAAACATGTGTTCAGTTATTAGTATTTTCATCAGATGTTGTGTGAACATGAAAGAAGCTGCAGTTATAGTTTGCTGCCGGCCATGCATGGAGGTAGCCCAGTAAATCACACCCTGTGTTAACCTACAGACAAACAGGGTATACACAGGGTACTGTGCACCCTATTGTCCTTACCGTGGCTGGCGCTTACAGAGAGGCAGGGAGGGAGAAAGGGGGTGTGTCACCACGTCCTCATCCCTCAGACGCCTCGCCCCTTATAGAGTCAGACATTACCTGCAAGATAGCAGCTTGCTGAGCCACCAGGCTATAGACAGCCTTCACTCTTAGTTATGAGATGACTAATTTGGAATTTGAGATTTTGTTGTACATATCAACACGTTTAAGGCTAGGGCATCATTGGAGGAAAGAGAAGTACCCAGGGAAAACCACAACATAACCTAAAGTCACCGTATTCAAACCGGTAAAGTGCGACTGCCTCGCCCCTCAAGTATGACATTACCAGCAATACAGCAGCTTGCTGAGCTACTACTGGGCTACCTACAGACAGCATAACATACTCCATGCCTTCACTCTTAGTTATGAGATGACTAATTTGAAACACTTTTATTGCTATTTTGTGGTTAGGATGTCAGTGGAGGAAACACTAGTACACAGGGAAAAACACCACCTAACCTGAAGTCACTGGAAACTTTTCATAAACTTTGGAAAATGCAATCGGGTTCCCTGAAAAAACCCTTAATTTTGAGCCCTGAACCGGTTAAGTGGAGGGAGACTTGATACCTGTCTCAGGACAGGTCCCTGCTGCCCCAACCAGATGATAAAATGTTACCATAAAGACGCACATGTTGAAAAGGGTCTCAAGACCAAATATTTACTTTGGATCAAGATAGATGGCGCTAGGGATGGTCACTCACATTACTGTGATGCTATATGGGTTTTAAAATGGGTGAATGTATTTACAATGTATCTAAAATACAGTAAACCATTAGAAATAACTAATTATGGGCCAACTCCATTAAAAAGATAAATGACCCCAATCAAAAAAACTATCAATGGCCTTCATAATTTTAAAAGATAGATGAACCCGATCTAGAGATAAGGATCAACATCCAACTTATGGTGGAAGTTTTCTTAAGAGTTCAACAAATTTATAAGCAACTTGTCTTCACTAACCAAAATGATCTTTTTGAACTGGTTTGAAGAGAAGTCAAGATCAATAATGATGGTTGTCACACTTGAGACACTAAATACAATCATCCTTCAACCACACATGAGTAGTGTTGAACACTAAAATGAATGCCAGGATATGCCAATGTAAAGATATTAAGTACTGTGGACATGAATTAACATGATTTATTACATAATAAAACAGCATTCATAATAGCATGGTATTTTCCCACTGGCATTTAACCATAAGAATTTCAAACTAATGAAATTCTTTGACTGTCAGCCAAAATTAAATTTCAGGAGGTTAAACTTTGATCCAACTTTCCAATTCTTTTGATTTACTTTACTAAATAAATATACTGTCAGCCTAAAATGTTTTTTTTATAGACAAGGCCTTCAGTTGGGGTTTTATCAAGCCTACTTATGCTATTGAAATATCTTGTCACACCCAGGCAATTAGAAAGGTATATCATGATTTATAAAGACAGCCAGTCTAAAATAAATTGCTGTAGTTAATCTTTGATCCAACTGTACCTAGGCTTTTAATTATATTACCCATCCAGAGTATTAGAAAGCTATATCATATATCTATAAAGACTGCCAGTCTAGAGTTATTTATATATAGACAAGATCATCACAAGATACCTATCCCTAGAGATTTCAATATTTCGTCACACCCACATTACACAGACACTTGGAAAGGCATATCATAATTCTATAACTGTCAACTGAAAGTTTTTCATGGATAATTCATTCAGCAGGACCAGAGACATATAACACTCTAGATAAATATATGTCTCTGTTAGGAGTAAAACCTTCATCGGAAGATACCTATGCTAGTAAAATATTTCATCACACCCACACCTTTATAAAGGTACAACATAATTCTATAATGAATGTCAGCTGGGAATATGTTCTACATGCACCCAGGAATATGTTTTACATGCACTAAACTTAGGCTGACCTTTTGGTTGCTATCATGCAGTGTTATCTGATAAGGGAGAGACTTTGTCATAGTCCTTCCACCTTTGATACCCCAGGATGGAGCTGCAGTGTTTGTTTAAAGGGACAGCAAGAGATAGCAAGACAGGTTCAGTATGAGACTGTGTCAAAGGTCACTGCTGAAGGCAGGATACACAAGCATTTCAAACAAATTAGATGAAGGCAAAAGCTGATTAAATTGGCTGTCAATGGAAGCAGATACAGAACAGCTCAGATGGTAGGTCACTAACCTAAATCAACCAAAAATACATACAGACCATCTTGACCATTTATAATTAAAATCAGGTGGTCCAACATGACATTTAAATGCATGACTTGACAAGGACAATAATGGAAAATAGTTAATGTACTAATGTGAACTTTTGTTTTTAGAATCTACATTGGCAGTAAAAAATCTGGTTGGTGAACTCAGACAATAACTTTTCAGTGACTAGGTGCCTAGTCTAGGCATTGGCCAGTGCCTGGCTAGGCTGTCTAACAGAGTTTTAGCCAGGATTATGAAATGGGGTGTACAAGATGGAGCATCATGACATTTTGCATGTCTAAAATCTTCGGAGGGACCCTAATATCTTTACATTGCAACCATAAGCATTTTGTTACATTTGAATAAAATGTATAGCTGTAAGCAATGTCCTGATATTTACATCGTTCTAAGTGAAAATATTTGCTTATAATTGAAACTTTCAAAATTTCTGACAAAAAATATTTGGGTGTTCTGAAAATGCGATTTTTAAGGATTTGAGAGTGCCCAGACACCCTACTGGGTGTCCAGGGTATGTAGTCCTATGAGCACCCTCCAAGTTCTCATGTTGGTTCCTACCACTGTTAGGAACACGAGTGATTTATCATGTGTAAGATAAGCATCTTACAAACAAGGTTAAGTGGGGCATATTTTCTCCAATCAACACATACTAGTAGGTGCTAGGCAGACAGCAGCTTGTAAAATGTTAGCCTAGCTACTGGCCTTTCACTGTGTATACCTTGTATAAAAGCCAATACACTATAAATATATAGGTTACTAGTCCTTGAAAAGAACATAACTTTTCATCCCTTTTTTATGCCGGAGACTACTTATAGCAGTTGTTATTAAATAGTGGAGGAACCTAGGGAATACTGCTGCCTAATTCCAGGTCACTGGCAACTTTCTCACATGCTTCAAGTCTGTTTCAAACCCGTCCAGTGAGTAGCAAGAGATTGCAAGCAGTATGTGGCAACGCCTTAGTTCACTCTGTTATCAGAAATACTAGTATCTGTATGAGTCCATCACAATACTTATTGTAACCTCAAGGGAATACCCCTCTAGATAATTCCAAGTCACTGGCAACAGTCTTACAATTCTCAAGGCAGATTCGAACCCAGGACATGGTATAATATGAGGCAGTTGAGCAGTCAGTGCCAATAAGGACTTTCGATTTCCGTCACTTTTTCTGCCATATTGTGGCTAAATCATGACTAGCCAGTTGTAACTGGTGGAGGATATCCGAGTACCCGGTGAAAACCACCGTCTAACCCCAAGTAACCGGTAACATTCTCACATGCCCCATAGTTGGTGTCAATGTTTTATATTAGATATACCTGCGTGAGTCAGTCACACTTCTTATATAATCTGAGTTTTGCATTGTGTTAACACCTGCCTTTCTCCCGCTTGACATGCAATAGCAAGATATGACTTCACATTAGGCAATTAGTGGTATGAACATTGATGCCATGTTGTCAGTGCTAGGCCTTGGAATAATAGATGTATTTCACTTAAATACGTGCTGATCATGACACTGATGACCGTACAGTGGCAATGTCATGTATTATGCAGCATCATTAGCATTTATGATTACCTGTATATACAACAAATGAGAAATTTCTTTGACCTTGAAGAAAATGTAAAGGTCAGACTTTGCATGTGACAGACAAGATCTGATGTACATGTATGTATGTATGTATAATCAACATATGTGGTTGCTAATATTTATTTGTAGGGCCTATATAGATCGGAGTTTTTTTGCAAGCCTAGAAGCTGGTCTGTAATGAAGGGGATGGCACATAGACAAAATCATACCCAACGGATTATGCACAATATATATGATAAACAGCAGATAAGGGAGCCACCCCATAATAGAATGTCATCTCCATGGTATGATCAATATTCTCACAATAGATCCTACCACAGCAAGGGAATAATTGATCAAAGACAAGAGAGAAGTGCATAAGGTATCATATCAATAGTATGCCTTCAAGAAGTAAGGATAGTACACACACACAGCTTTTCAGAGATTATGATTACCCAATCATGCTCAGGGCAGCTAAGCCTGACTTCTTTGATACTTTTATAATTGACCAGAGAAGAGAAAGAAATGTATAAGGTATCATACCATTCTGCCTTAAGTAAGTAAGGAATTTCACACTCAAAGAGCTTTTCAGAGATTATGATTCTCATATCCATTCATGCCAAAGGCTGCTTATTTAAAGACAGTCAGATTCTTTGATAAGGTACAGTATATATGTAACTGGTTTTATAAGTGTTCATTTTGCTCAGATAAAGGAAAGCGCAATTTAGAAGCCAGCTTCCTTTGATGCACAGTTTAATTTTTGCTTATGGGTGTTGAATGATAAGCTATCATATCACTGTGTTGTACAATACTAGCATATATATCCAATGTCCAAATAATGGTGCATAGTTCAATAAATGCGGACTGCAGGGATGCGCTAAGTATGCTTTAATTAAACTACTGCAATAGTAACACGGTACACAGTAGCTGATCATAGAATAGAAGGAAGCGCAAATCCAAGAAATAAGCACAGTAATTAATCACAGCTTTACAGGTGAATATTACATACAATTATTCAACCAAGTCATGCCTAGAGCATGTACACAAAGAGCCTAGAAACGTTTTATGGTATCTTTGGAAAATGTCTGAAGGAGAAATGTTATTCAGGAATAAACATGCATCTCTCATTCTGTCATTCAAATGTCAAACAATATCATATTCCTTGGGCATTACCTTAAGCTGCCAACTGAATCTCTGAAAGACAAAATTTGGACAAGTCCATGTGTGCACATATATATGATTGTTTCCTAGTTTATCATTTTGATTATAAATGAGTTGGCTTTTTATATGCATCTCTTGGGGCAGACTTACTGATTCACATATCTACTACTCAGGTGAAAACACATCCCTAAACATCGTCATTTGGACACCTAAACCCTCACCTTTTAGGACACCCAAAAGATTTTGTATGGAATTTCTTAAAACGTCAATTTCTAAGACCCTGCATCTACTTATCAGGTGAAAACACATACCTAACACATGAAAGTCAAACTTATTTCAGACCCAAGAAACCAAGTTAATTTCAATCCCTGAAATAGTTGAGAGCTGAGTGGTCTCTAGATGAGGGACCCACCCAATAATACCTCTACAAAGGCTAAAATTAATCAATATTGAAGCATATACAAATGAAGTATTTAGTTCTCCATTATTAATTGATCTCGCGTCCGACGGCAAGTGCACAAATTTACAATAACTGAAAATCAATAAACATATATTGACACCACACTCTGTATGGAACACTACAAATACAATATAAAGCTTAGCAGCTCATGGTGGAGCAGGATGTAGAAACTGGGTGCCCAAAATTGGCTATTGTGAGATATTGGGGGGAGGGGGTTAAGGTCAATTCAGACATAAATGGGTTAAAGGCAAAGGAAACAGGTCCATGACTGGAAAAAAGCTGCATTTTATAACCTATCATGTTCTGCATGATTTAACTTGAGTCAGAATGTATGGTGAAAACTGTAGGAGGTGGAAGGTTGTTTATTCACAGCAGTTGGAGGCGTACAAATTATTGTCAACCATCCAAGCATATCACAATAAGTGGTATTCTCTGGAAAGATCACAACATACAAATGCTCTAGGGCCGTAACTCACTTTCTAGTCCATATCACTTAGCTACTAGGGCCAGTTTCTAGTTGAATCTACTTTGCCACATTCGTCAGTCTTAACCCTTCCTATGCTGAGGCTATTTTCACCCTAAGCACAAGGATGCAACGATTTTTGAAAACCATCTAAACCCTGTAATGCTGGTATTCATTCGAAAGCTCTCACTGAGTGCTCTTAGATGAGTGCCCATGTGCCAGGGTTTCAGTTATTTCTCAGGTTTTTTGTATCCTTTTTCTTGGCCAAATTGGCCACCAGCAGCATAAAACTTAAGTTGACCAACAGACATTTACTTATTCTGCCCTTTTTAATAATACTAAGAATTGCAAATGTATCTATGAACTAGCTACTATGTGCTTTCGTGTTGATAACAAAAATCACATAGGCGAAGCAGTACCATACTTAGACAGTATTTAGACAGGAACTGATAGAATCCTGGAAAGGAAATTGACTAGCCCTAGAGGGAAGTCTGTACTGTAGGAAGTCACTCTCATTTCCTATGCACTTACAGGACACCTCATCTAACCTCTGATAAAACAGGCCAGCTTATGGTAGATAATTGTAAGACCACTTAAGCTTGTGATAACACTTTATAATCTAATCTTCAATTATCTAGATTGGAGACTTAGTAAAGGTTTGGTCACTTATTTCAAGGTCTGATTTCTTCCAGAAAAGCACTTCTTGATAATTACATCTTCTTTCAATGTGTATGTTACACTGCAATTTGAGAAAAAATACTTGTAACCAGACCCCTACTTAAGTACAGTTAGTCCTAGCCAAGTACCTAAAAGTACCCTATTTGCCTTGCATACATGTACACTATACAGGTTGTGCATATCCTTTTTCCAGTCAATGAAAGCAGCGATAGGGAAAGGCTGACCCAGTTTCTTGTGTGAGGAGCAGGACTATGACAGGATCTAGGGGTAGAGGACACACCCTGCTAGTGCGACTCAGTGTCCCCACGATTACTGCGCATTGAATCAGCTCCTCATACTGTTTTCATAACCATGAATCAAAATACCCGCACTATTTGTCAAGCATGTCCATATCAATCCATCTCACTTTATCAAGGATTAAATCCTTAGGAGTGCTGCTGCCTGGAACTGAAAAGGATTTTCATATGCAGTAATGCCGTACCTTGTGTACGCCATAGAAAAATCCTATCCCTAAGTCACCTTAATTGAATATGAAGGTAACAATATAAGGAACATCCTTCCTGTGATTTATATACACACACACATATATTTATGTATTTATTTTTTTATATATGTATATATATATATATATATATATATATATATATATATATATATATATATATATATATATATATATATATATATATATATATATATATATATATATATATATATTCCTTTCGAAATAGCAATGTTTTCAGCTGTTTCTTGAAGTTTTGCACACTATCAGCAGCCTTGATGTTGTCAGGGAGCTCATTCCAAAGGCGTGGTGCATAGGCACATAATGCTTTTGTCACCAAACCTTTTCAGATTAGTGTGTGGTATCTGTAATAAGTTCTTAGTGTTTGATCTTAGAGGCCTTGTATTGGTTATATATACAGGCACCTGGCATGTAGTATGTTATGCAAGCAAAATTCATGGCAGATTATACAAGTTGTTTATTTGGCTAGTCATCATTTTGTAATAAAATGAAGGGCTAGTAGAAGTTTTTCTTAGGGCAAGTTGATAATTCGGAGTAGGTTCAAGTCCTAGCAGCCTACTATATTTTTTAGTAATAGTCATACCCTGGATGATGTTCTACAAAGATTGGGAGATGATGCCCTTGTAAAGGCCCGGTAAAAATATGTTATTCAGACTTCCTATGAAAACATGCAGTTGTGATTTATGAAACCCTCCATGTAGAGAATATTAATGGTATGCATAGTATTTATTGTTGGAACCCTTAAAAAGTGTGCATACGATGAAAACCAGCCTTAAATTTAGGTCAGCTCAAGATCACTTCAAAGATACTCAAGGAAATTTAGGGCTTTTCCCAAGGGGCATCATTTCAGTGTCTAGACCTTAAGAATTTGAAAACATCTAAGCCATCAAGTCCTGCGGTAACTTTGTTTCAACCTAGGATCCGCAAGTTAACCAATTAACCCATCTATGCCACAATTTCTCAATGAAAAATGTTGTTTAGGTGCTACCATAGTAACCATATATTTGGAAATAACTCCAGAATAAAGAATAAAGAGAAAAATAAAGTTAATTAAGATAACCCAGTCTCTAAGTCAACCAACTCGAGTGCAGTTCTGTCAATGAACTATAGATGGCACCACATTGACCAGGATCTCACTGCTTTTACATGTCTAAAAACAAAAGCCTCGTGCTCTCTTCACCCTTTCACAGAGTGAGAAAAATACAAACAAACCTGACCTGGCTGACCATCTGAGATGCTTGCTGCATGGTCAGGATAAAAACTCAACACATAGTTAACATACCTACAACAGCCTAAATACTAAGCTATGTGCATGCCAGGTTCTAGAAGCTGACACTTGTCCAATCAATCAAAATGGTAGACATCTCTTGGGTGTGGGACTGAGAAATACCTCTTATCAACACAAACATCATGTCTCAAATTTGGCCTCTGCCGTTATGATACATACTTCTATTTGTAGCCATCTCAATAAAGGACATGCAGGAATGCAGTATCTTAAAATATGTTATTGCTAACCCATTGATTCACACCTAGTCATATCCTTGATAAGTGGTCTAATGAGTCACTTAGAACTTTCTCACATGCCTTGGCCCAGATCTGAACCAAAGCCATGATGAAATACTGAGTTCAAGTAGTCAATGGCAATCAACCTCTGCTAAGTTAGATAGACTTTCAAAAACAGATCATTTCTCTACTGATCCAGTGTAAGTGACCAGTTATTGAAATATGGGATCTACACCCTAAGCAGCAGAATTCTTTGGTGCAAATACACATCTAAAGGGAGAATTCATTCTACAATTAATCAATATCAAACCTATTGTGTGTGTGTGTGTGTCCATGCTGCACTGCCCTTCATTTAATCCCTTTCAATTCGAAGCCATATGGATTTTGTTCTGAACAATACAGAAGGTTTCATGGTCAGTTACACCCGTATGCAATACAGAGGCTAATATTGAAGATATATAGAGGATTACAAACCACCACCGTTAGTAAATGGTCAATCAATCGAAATGCTTCCACTTTTCAATAAGTAGACGGTAAAGGTGAATTGGCCTGGGTTTAGATACTGCGTACAACAAATAATCCCCATTATATGCCTGGTCAGTACTGGGATATAATCCATTTTGCATGACCCATTCACTGAACACACACACACACACACATATATATACATATATATATGTATATATATACATATATATATATATATATATATATATATATATATATATATATATATATATATATATATATATATATATATATATATATATATATATATATATATACTATCCATGTCTAGAGATCTTGAAAAACATTGTCAGTGCTTGAGATACTTAACTTAAATAACTTGAGATTAGATAACTTAAATAATGCCAAAGATTATTCAGAGATGAATAAACCAAATATTCACCAATTATTCAAAGGAGGGTTGTGGGTTGAATTCTGATCAACTGCTTGAATTTTAAGTATTTCATTAAGAAAAATTGTTCTATTCACGAAGATGTTACCAATGTAGAATATTTAGGGCTCTAAGAAAGTGGTGTGAATGGGATAGTGTATTTTTGGATGAACTATGTAATTCTTTTTTAAAAAGCTAGTGAAGTAAAACAGTCCATAGTGCACTCTATAAACATCTAGACCAGTTCACATAACATGCTATAAATGGCAGGTATCCTTGGTGCTTCTAACAGGGGTCATGTCCTTTTTTGTCCAGTTGTTGGCAATGGTGTAGGGTAAGCATAGGAACTCTGTTTATCTCAGCATGAACGAATCTAAAAACTATAGGATGATTATGAGACTAAGCTGTCGACACTAATTGGTCTATTCAGTACACATTTCTTTGCAAACGAATGATCCTTTAAAATAGTAACCTTAATGGGGGCTTAAATGGTCACTGGCGCTGAGGGCTCAACAGTATCCGGCCAACACAGATAGTCAAGGGTGTAAATGGTCATGTCCTTTTTGGCTGGTTGTTCTTGGCAACTATATACAGTTACCACACTCATAAAATCAGCCACTCATGTTTCCCATTACATTTATAAAGTTAATGACAAGAAGTCTTCTAACTCTTTTGAGCAATTGGCCAACCAAACTACTATATGATATCTAACTTATAACAAAGGCTTAATACATATTTAAAGGGCAAAAGATTAATGAAACCATCAAAAAATATATATAAATGACTAAATCAACAAAGCATTATGTAAATAATGTCTAAATAAAACAGAGTTCAAGTCTGTGGATTGCAGTTATTTATTTATAAATCAAGATTATAGCTAAGCCCCTACCTTAAGAAATTGAGTGCACAGGATAAGAGTATTTCTAGTGGTATTATGTCTTTATCTCAGTTAGAATGAATTGAACCATATAATAGGATTATGGAGCAAAGCTGTTCACGTACCTAGAATTAGTTTCCATTACTCAGTGTTCCACATTTGTGGAAGCCCGCTAGCCTGGGGCTAGTAGCTGCCACCAAACCTGGCTGGTGGGCTAGTAAAACACAAGTAAGACTAATCCTGTGGGGCTAGTCATCATCTTAACAGGTATGGATAAAAACTTTAGTTTCCAGGATGAAATAAAGTGCTGTTACAGTTGCATATGCTTGGCAGTTGCAACTGAAATCAATGAGATTGTTAAGACCTCATTGCATTTGACAAATATTTGGTCATGCTTATCTAAATGTTGGGTAGGCCTAGTAAATAAACTGCTAAATTCCTTATCAAGGAGCAGGCATGTAGATTATCTTTCAATGTGTATAATTAGGCCGGAATTGACTTTCCAATCCACAATTATGTACAAGTCCCATATCCTGATATATAGAAGAGGTTCACCGATATTCTTCTTGGAATTCTGTTTATTTCCACTTAATCTGTTATATATCAGGGTTTTAAAGCGACAAGCCACTCCTTTACAATGGAGGAAACCAGAGTACCAAGAGAAAAAACCCCACCTAATTCCAAGTCACTGCCAACTTTCTCACATACCTCGGTTGGATTTGAACCCAATCAGTGGTGCAAGACAGCAACGCAGACAATGGCAGGGCCTTTGACCACTGTATAACCTGGACAGAGTACCAAGGGAAAAACCCCACCTATTTGCAAGTCACTGGCAACTTCCTCACATGCCTCAGTTGGATTCTAACCCAAGCAGCAGTGTGAGACAGCAACATAGGCAATGGCAGGGCCTTTGACAACTGGATAATCTGGACAGGCCCCTGCAGCTCTGTATTTCACACGGCCACTGCGAAGAACTCGGGCGTACATCATCAAGGCTGGCAGAAAGTTCATTCCAGATGGAATGGGTACTCTTCGAGAAGGTCCAGCTGCTGATGCCTACCCATGTAAATGTCTGGATTACTCAATCATACCTGGCACCAGTAATGGGGGATAGGCTGCTATACAACAGTTTAACCAGAGACATGTCGAGGCAAGCTGCTCCACATTTAAATTCCATAGAAGATATTTCTACTTCCTTTGCCTCATCTAGAGGGGTACATCACCTAATATACCTCTCTGTTTCATAAGATCTATAGCTTCATGCATCCCCTGAACCTGGAAATATTTTAGAGCAGTGGACACCAGTGGTTCCTCTGAACAGATTGACACATTGCTGCGCTGTTCTAGAGGGTCATACACCATAATGCATCGTCCTAGCCAGTAGAGAGTCTGGGCATCATTCAGACACCAAATCCTTCCAAAGTCAACCACAAGACACCTAAAAGTTTTTGTGGGTAATTTCTTATAATATCAATTTCAATCGCACAATTGAATTGTTTCATTTTAATATAACTCCAATGGCATAGTATATGGACAGTTTTATTTCAACAGATGTCGATTAGTAATAAACGTCCCTGATTTCAATAAGTAAATGCATGTCTGTGGTTAAGCTGAGTAAACTGTGGTCTCCCTTAAAAAAAGGACACCCAAAAACTTAACAATTGCCAATTTTGGGCACCCAGTTTCTAAATCCTGGCTAAGATACTGTTAACTGTGGTCCACTTGAAAATAGGTTGCCCAGTTTCTAAATCCTACCTAATGCCCTGACTAAGGCCATAAGTATTATATATAACCTTAAGACTTCCACCAATAGACCAGCCCTTGACTAGGGCAATCTCACAGTGACTTACTGTTAATGATTTACATGGAACATACCTAGAACAAGTAAGGAGAGGGGCCATTTGATCACACTTTCTACTATGAGAAGAATGTTCCAAACCTGACAAAGTTCCAAACCCAACTTCAGACGTAGTCTGAATATATGAGCCTGTTAAATGATAATTGAGTCCAATGGAAGAAAACAACAGGTTTTCAAATAACGGCTGTCACTTACGCATATGTCCCGATGTTACCACAGAAGTGTAGAACTGGTTGTCTTGCACTTCACAACCTCAATTCTAGGGCGTAGCACTGATTTTGATTACTGGTACACTCCAGAATTGTACATCACATGTGGCAATTCTAGAATATTATATACCAGTACTTACAATTCTAGTATGTACTTGTATTATTTGCTTTTACAATACTGGTACACATTTTCTTTCTAGAATTATTATGTGTCAATTTTTGGAATAGAATGTCAGTCAGTAATAAAAACACACTATATTTTGCGTAGGAAGGTATGTTCCCATCTAGCAGCCAGCAGGAGACAAATGTAATGTCAGGATGACATCATGTGTTGAACTTGTTCAATACACCAAACTCAATCAATACACCAAACTTAATTTGAACAGGGTTATTTTATATCAATATTGAGATACTGTGTTACAAGGTTGCATTTTATAAGGTGATTTGCTGTTTTTAGGAAATGTATCTAAATGTTTCAAAATTGCAACAGTGTAGCCTTCGCAAGAATGATACACCTTTGACAGGTACCAATCCGTACCATATCTTGGAGTTAGGGGACCCACCAGCGTAAATAAATCACAGACGATCACTAATTGCCATAATTGGAATCACGCCCCCTTGGGCCCTAGTTACCGGCAGCTCGTTGACAAATCCACCTGTAGCTAACCTGTTAATTACAAAAGCTGTCCCTCGGGGAGGAAGTATGCATTCAGGCATCCTCAGCATTCATAAAGTACTTAATCAATCAATCATTTCCGCTGATAAGAAGAGCCACGTCGAGCGCTCAACTCCTCAAGAATTTGGACTTACCTTCCGACCCGTGGCGCGAAGGTGGACAGTCATTGACGACGACGTAACTCTCGGTACCACGAACTACGATTTTCCTCTCCTTGTAATACTTGTCAGCTTCGGCGTCCACCACCAACAGCGACGTCTTCTGGCCTCCCGCCTTGATCCTTTGAACTACCTGCTGATGATTTTCGTTGCCAATGTTTGTGCCGTTTACCTCGACGATTCTGTCACCCTCCTTCAAATTCGCATACTCGGCAGGCGATCCTGCGTCAACTTTTCCGATGTACTGTCCCGCTTTTCCCTTTTCGGCGTGCAAGTTAAATCCATAGCCGCTAAAATCTGCCCATTTGCATAAATTGCACTGCCTTGGTCGAGGCGCGTCTTCTGGCACCGATGTACTCATTTTCAAATAACTTTCTACGCACAAACTAAAGAGGAACGTAACTTCGTACTGCTACGGGTGAAATCCACCTATCAACTCACTCCAAAATGGCGGTGCAAGTGCGTAATCACGTGACTTTCTTGATAGGTGAGATCTGACCAATCACAGCACCGGGTTTCCTCTGGCAGTGGTCGAAATGCGAAGTGATTGTGCACTTGCCGACACACACCTGACGTACCTGACACCTGTTGATTGCAAATAAAGTTAAATGTTGAAAAACATTTTCGATACATCACTTTTTAAAGATTATCTAATTTTCTAAAGAAGTATTTTCGCATGCCCCGTTTAATGTATGCTTTTATGAATAAAAAACCCAATTCGCCTAAGTTATAACCAGAGAAATACATGTCTACTACTCCCAGGGGGAACCAAACAGAAAAGAGGATTAATGTCAACCATTTGACTCTGGGGGGGGGGTGATGCCTCCTATCTACCATACCTGGTACTACCCACACTGCTTGGTCAGCACAGAAGGGAATGTCAACTTTTAAGGGACTAGGAAGTAGGAACCCAGACCAGGGGGGGGGGGGGGGGGGGGGGGGTGGATGTGAAAATTCTTTTGCTGCGCTTCATGTTTCATTTGTCTTTTTTCAAGTATTTTAGTCATACATGCATGTCTGTATTTGATTATATTTACAATTTCAACTCTATTCTCTGTATGGATGGTATTTTTCTACGAATATGTATTTTTCATTTTGTCTTAACATGTTTCCTAGCAGGGGCAATTTCCAGGAGTGATCTATTTTTTACAAAATGAACTTAAGTCAGTTTAAAACCGACTACCTCAAACAGGGACTTTGGAAGTAGTGGAGTCTTTTTTTAACCAAACTATATGTTATTGGGATGGTTGGTATGCGAAGCTCACAGCGGCAGGGGGTCTGGGGCCACTTAAATAAGACCCCCAGTAGCTCTAGACACTCTGAAACACATTTTCTGGCACTTGAAAGTGAGAATTAATCCATTTATTTTCCAGGGACAGATTTTTTTTTTTTTTTTTTTTTTTTTTTTATTTATAGAATTTTTGTTTATTCATTACATGCCAGCTATGACAGTCGCATACTAATACATACTACTGTGTCCCTGTGAATACTTGCATCTGAGAATTCTTACAATAAATATATGTGGGTTAATGTGACCTCCATTCTAAAAACATTAGAATATCTGGGAGGATTTTCCTGAAAAAAATGTTACATGGAATAATATTAAGACCATTGGACAGATTTTTTGCTACATATTCAGAGAGAGATTATTTATTTCTCCAAATTTTAATGACATGTTATTGTACATGGCCGATGCCTTATATGATGTATAACATCTTTTGATGCAGAAAAATTGTTCTCACCAAATTATTCTTTTATAATCTTATGATCTCTGCTTGCTGATCAGATATGTAGCATATCACTGTAACCTTCACTAACCTTTTGGATGCATCCTTCAATTAGGGAGTAATTGAGCCTTGCATGTACAGAATATTAATTGTTTGAAAATAATTGGTTAACCCATGTGTACTAGGGTTCACTTTGACCAGTGGCTGGATGTTAGAAATCTTGAAAATAACTTTTAAATAATTTAGCAAAAAATTTGAAGGAGAGTTGATGGTTGGGTTCTGATTAACATTTTTTCTCTCTCTGAAAGATATCACCAATAATAATCTGGCAGCAGTGTCTTAGCTAGCGGGGTGTCTGGGTGTCATTAGGGCAACCAAACCCTTGAAAAATTCCACATTAGGACACCCAATTCTTTTTTAGATGAGTTAACATTTTCTAGCAGTTTGACATGAACTTGATGATGTTTTGCTATTCATTGTCTTTTTCTTTTCAAATATTGGAATTTAAATTCTACAAAAGTATAATGTACTTACCAGCAAAAGACAGATAAACTCAAAATATATCTAACAATCATGTCAGAGACATTTCCTGTCATGAAATGTGCAAGTTATATCACACTTATTGAATAGTCTATAGTAGGTGGAAGTATCTGGATACATTCTGGGTATTTATATCTGTAGTTGTATGTAAACCAATAATCAACTTTGTTAACAGACTATTGCATTTTTTGGTTGGCATTTTGGATGTTGAGATTTAGCTGTATATTATACAATATTTCAATGTATTTAGCACCATTTAGAATTTTTCTTTTATTAATTTTAGCTAGTTGGGTGGTCTTTCTTTTCAGCATCTACATACCACAACATATTCATGCCTGTAAGAGACTGCACAGTTTGCATTCCTAGGATTTTGAGTAACAAGTACCCATCAGTGTATCTTAACCCTTCAAATGCTGAGGCTACTTTTGTCCAAAGCACAAGGACACAAAGATTTTTGAAAACCATCTTAACCCTGTCATGTTGGTATTCATTGGAAAGCTCTCGCTGAGTACTTTCAGATGAGTACCAAAATGCATTGGTTTCAGTCAGTTTTCAGGGTTTTTTGCATCATTTTGTATTGGCCAAATTAGCCACCAGTAGCATAAGGGTTAAGAGGAAGTTTTCAAATGAGGGTAGGGAAACAGAACTGTAATATTGAGATGTACCTTACAAGAAATTTTATGAAAACAGAACATTGTAATTATGATAATCATATACATTTATTTCATGAAAACTCTTCTACATTTACATTTTCAATGAAATATCATATAACACAATAATAACATTCTGATTATCAACTCTAATCATTCCAATACAATGATATTCATTACAAAATTCAACTTAAAATTGGGAATTTACCAGGTTGAATATTTGGTAAAATATATCTGCATACCTTGTTTGCTTTTTAACATGTGCCATTAGAGAGTATCAGAAGTTTGTACATTCTTACTCAATACCTGATAATGAAATGACCAATTACTTCATTACCAGTTGGTAGGTTTAATCATATGTCACAGAAAATTACACAATCAAAATCATCAAAACTTGCATTCTATCTTCATTTTCAATAATTGTTTTGTTGGCACCTAACTAGTGTGGGATGTGCTGGTTTGTACCATACTATTGATTCTTAAAAAAGGTACAATTATCTAGAAAACATGTTATACATACTAAAATTTCGAAAACTTGTTCTCCATTATATATGGAAATATTGCTTTGCATTAAGATCCTCAATAATAAGCAGCAAAACCACTAAGGATAAAAAACATTAAGCCATTACAATATTCAGAGAAAAATCCATTTTCATTATACAAAGAAATGCAATTCTAATTTTAATTTTTGATAGCAATAAAAATGCTTTTTGGTCATGTTATTTCCTACATCATACGGTCTTGTGAAGCCACATGGATTAAGTAGAAATATTTCATATAATTCAAAATCATGATAGTCTACCTTATAATAAGAAAAAGGGCACTCTTTATGGTGTCACCATATAAGAATCACTATACTCATACAACAATGCTGAAGGTAATTCTTGCCCCCTTTCCTAAGACAAAAATACAAAAGGTTATCATCAATAAAAAGAAAAATCTTAATGATCCTTACATTGATTTAATATCAAACTATAGAAATGGTAATTTCTTATTGTCTATTAGCCAAAAGCATGTCAAAGAGAAAATTTCACTTAACTTTACACATGAAAATGTACCTTTCAAGTCCTGCTTGAAGATAATACCACAGCTGGTTGTAGGAATTTTACCAATTTAACAGCATACCAATTGTGGTGATAACAACCTCGCAAAATCATTTTTCAGGAAACATTCAAAGGGAACATATTTATAAGAATGCATACAACATTCCCCTATATTTAATTGAAAAGTGCACTGCTCCCTTTGACCCCGTTCCAAAGTGGTCGCACCACAGAAGTTTCATTGTTCAACAATACACATACAGATTATGCCTTCCAGTAAATAGGGCATATACCAAACAGTCATGTCACAATGGCTGTTCTTATTGAAATTAAACTTCTGTGAAACCTCAGAGCTGTGAGCACCATGCAACCAGGGCCAAAGTGATCCCATCTAAGAGTTATTTTCTGTGAGCGTATGAAGCACAAATGTGACTGAGGAATTGTGGTCACAATAGGTGTTCCCATCTTAGAGGTGTTCACCTATTATTGTGAACACCTCTAAGATGGGAACACCTATTGTGACCACAATTCCTCAGTTTCACTGTATACCAAAGAGTGGAAGTACTCCAGGCTTTTTATTTGGAATGAACCTCGAGTAGTAGTTTCTGTGGAATGAGGTAAAAAGTCATCAACAGCTTCTCCACCATATCATCAGCTGAGTTATCTTCAATCTTCAATATTCAGCTAAGTCCATCTATTTGACCTTGTATTGTCTCAAGCTGAAACGAAACATCATCAAATCTATTAATATATGTATACAGCATCTATCCACTTCTCCACTTCTACCTTTACCTGTTACTTAGCTATATCAAAAATATACATCTCCAAAAATTAACTACTAGAAAATGTATATTTTAGTTAATTTCTCCCATATACTGTTGATTAAGTACATGATTTACAGCTTATTCAAATGCTGGTATGTTTTATGATGAAAAGATATCAACTTTGTATTAACTTTACAAAATTTAAGTGAGTACAAGTCCTGTAAACACAGTAGACAAGTCTTCCTTTATACTCTTCTTCCTGCATATCATTCATTCCAAATTTATTGGTAGGTTGCATCAACTCCAGGGGTCAGGCTTCAATTAAAAACTCTGAGAGACCACAGTTCTCAATTTGCCATAGCCCCACACAAGATTTTATAGCCCCAGCTTTTCTTTTCTAAATCCTTCAGTCCTACTGCAGTCCTTTCCCGAAAATTGTCTTTGAAGTTGTAAGTTATCTTTTCTTTATTGTATTCTATCTTGGAACTGGTGTGTCAAATGTTATTTTCAACTAACAAAATTCCTGATATTTCTTTCAGCATGATCTTTAAAGATCACTTTTCTTATAGCCAGCAGGGCTACAAGGGCAATCTTTTATAGCCCTACACAATATTCTGTAACCTTAGACTATGGTTACATATGTTCATGATTCAACATATAAACAGGTGAGTTGGGATAGGTAAGAATTAGAAAAATATCTGATGGAATATGCAAGAAATATTGTCTGTCAATGAAATATGTTATTTTGAGAATGCTTGATGTTATAGAGAATCAGAGAAACAGAAACCATACAAATATTGTCAAACATACCTGATTATAAAAGGCATAAAGTTCATCATGTGAAAATTCCATCTTAATCTTTTCTTTTTCCTGAAAAATGGGAGATGCAAACATTGTTATTATCATCTAAAAGACAAGCATTTTTTTAATATTCAGGATAGCTCCTGTCTTGCTAGAAGCAACATTAATGCTAAATGATATATTTGCTGTGTACTCTGAAACAATTAAAAACATGCTCCTCAACATCTGAACTTTTACACTGCAGGTTTTGGAAATGCACTGGTTCATTCCATCCACTTAAATGAACACCTTTTCACGCCTGAAGTTCTAAAACAAGTCTGATTATTTTTGGTGGTAACTTTTTATATAAAGCATATTCAGAAATTATCTGAAGGAGAAATGTTAATCAGAACTACACTTACAACTCTCCTTCCAATATTTAACAAATTCTCACTTTGTTACCAAATTATTTTCAAAACAATAAATAGCATTAATAGACAATTTCAAGATAGTAACTATGGTAAACGAAACATCTTATCAGTAAGACAACTCCAGTGAAGAGATGTCCTATCGATTATTTAAATTTTGCTGGTAAGTTTATCATTCTCCAATCAAAACTGTTACATCCTTCAATTCCTTATAATTGAAAAGACAGTGAAAGTGCCTTGCACCCTTACAGTCTCCTTATTTGACATTAGATGAAATGTCATTAACAAAGCTAGCATTCAATCATAGTGCTTTTGAATGTATTCATATACAGATTGTCTTAGGAGGATATCCTCTGCTACTCTTGTACTTTTGAAAATAACTTGTAAATAAAATGAAAGTTTACAAAATACTTGAAGGAGAGTTGTTGTTGGGCTTCTGATTATACATTTCTCCTTGAAATGTTTTCAAAAAAACACTTTAAAAGTGAAAAATAATTTCAAAATTATCAGGCCTCTTGTGACCGCTATGTGCATAAATGGGTTAATATTATTGGATTGGTGCTGCCACCTATTGGATATGAGAGGAAATATACAGTTGAGGCACCTGAATGAACATTCACTAAACTCACCTGAGTATCATCATCATTTACCACCAGTTCAAACAATGCAGCAGGCTGCTTCATTTTGGATTTAGTTTTCTGTGCCATCTGTAGGTGGAGCCGCCAGTTCACCGCCTCCAGCTGTTTGGGGCAGACACTTCGCTGCCGCAATTTCTCTACCACATTTTTTGCACCACTACTCCATGCATCCACAATGGCCTGCACCTGGAAAAAAATATTTTAGTTAATTTCCTTACTATACCAGCATTAGGCAGGGGTGTCCAAGTATATAATTCTTGGTGGACTGTTTTAACAACTCTAACAACTGACAAAAATGTCCAAGTCTTTGAGCAGAGGCAATTGGTTTTAGCACACAGTCATTTTCGGTGGCCACTATGCAACAATCGGTTAAGGTGTGTCATCAGTTAGCACTACCATATCAGCCATGTTATCAATGATAAAGACATGGACCAATCAATGGACAATACCAATAAATGTTTTTACAACTTTCGTTGGAATCTGTATCAATAATAACATAGGTAAAATGCATGGTAGGCTCAACTGAGTAATACAGGATTTAGCTTGTTGCATGGTTTAATGCCTCTGTTGCATGCTGATGTAAAAAATGCTAAGGTTGATTAATTCTATCTGCTGTTGAATTGCAGGGCGGGAAGTCCTGCCATGGTAGCGAGGAATTTACTTTCCAGCAAAATCAGCCAATGGCATTTTCACTCTTGCATGGACAAGTTTCACACGCGCACAGCTGGTTTTAAAATCTCTTGAACTACCATTGTATTCAGGGTTCAGATCGTGTGAAAAGATGACAGTTGGAGAATTCCTAGACTAGGCTCCTAGCCCCTGGATCCTGAATCCCTTCTGAGTTCAATAACTAGTGTGGTGTAGTAGCAGCAATGGCCAATAGATGGCACCATAGGATTCTCTGTCATAATCAAAGAGACCCTGCTACTCACTTGGTCCTCGGATACATGTGAACTAAATAGGCCAAGCTGAACACCTTGACCATTTGGTGTCTGGTAACAGAAAACACTTGAAGACAGACAAGATACAAATGACAGCCTAGAAATCTAGGCTAGAGAATTCCTTACCTTATCTTCCTCTAATTCTAGCTGCTTCAGCTGCTGAGCCAACACTGCAGGTTTTGCAGTGTGGTATGCTGCCTGAAAACAAGAAGAAGATTGTTACCCATTAATGCTTGCAGTAGTCAAAGTGAGACTGACAATTTTGCTGAAACCCTTCAGGTGAAAGCATAGTTGGGGAAAAACTTTGATGGAGAAATGTTAATCTGGACATTACCTACAACTCTCCTTCAAATAGTGTGTGAGATTACTCTCAATTCCGAAGTTATTGTCAAAAGTTTCAAAGGTCCAGACGACAATTTCAAGAGGAACTCTTAAGCATATTTTTAGGTATAAATCTTATATAAAGGATTTCATTAACCCACTCATGCCTGTACCAACCAAAACATATATTTTGGTCTAAATATCATATGAAAGCATCCATAAGAAAATATTAAGAGAAATGTCAATCATAAATTAACCTGGATCTCTCATTCAAATAATTTCAAAGTTTTTGCTTTAAAGTGTCAGGATAAGCATGCAGTAGTAGGACTCACAGTTGGATAAGCAAATCAAAACTAATTAGAACACATTTATTCTGACTTATTGAATGATATGAATAGTTGCTTTGTGCTTCCACTTTTCCAGTACCAAATAACACACAGCCCAAGAATATCTTAAGTCACCAACTTAGCTTGGTAGACTGCGAAGTCTTTCAAATATTTTGATTTCATTCCTGCCAGACTATTCAAACACCCTGACCATTATTTAGCTAAACAGTGAACCCTTATGCTGCTGGTGGCTAATTTGGTCAATACAAAATGATGCAAAAATTCTGAAAAACCCTCGCATCTGAGAGTACTCATCTGAGAGTACTCTTTCCAATAAAAAAAAAACCAACATCACAGAGTCTAGATGGTTTTCAAGAACCTTTGCATACTCATGCTTTGGATGAAAGTAGCTTTAGCATTGGAAGGATTAAAAAAATAGAAGAATTACCTGGTGTAGGAAGAATTCACATGTTTCTACCACCAGCTCTAAACTCTGAGCATTAAGCTGAAGGGCCCCTTGCAACTTTTCTTGCTCTTCCTCACTGAAAGTCATCTCATCCTGAAATACCACAATGAAATAATACAGTAAATTGATGTGCCACATATAGAGATGGTAGTCACTGGATAAAAATAACGCTTTCAGCATTTAATCTCAAGCCAAAATTTCATATCCAAAACTACCACAAACATATGGTGTTCTAAGGATAACATAACTGAAAGGTATTTCATCCTGAAAAGTGAAAAATCACCACTAAATTCTTTAGTATATTGATATGCCATGAACAATTTTTTTTGTATTTTCATTTTTTTCCTGTTTGCGCAAGATACAGATAAATTTTCAAAGGATAAAAAAAAACACTTTCAGAATTTAATCTCATGCTAATAAGTAACATTTCAATATGAAAACATATGGTGTTCTTATGAAAAAATACTACTTTTGAAATTTAATCTCATACTGATGTTTTATATTCAAAAATATTTGGTAGATCTATCTCTCAAATACAATGAAATATTATACTCAAAAAAAATCAACAAGTTTGGTAGGGCTAGTTATTGAAATCTCAGCTTGCCCTCCCTAGACCTGGACAAGTCACACCTTTAAGGCCAAAGAATGAAAACTATGACATAATTCTTACTGTATACTTTGTATATTTTCTTTCTTTCTTTATTACTATTATTTTTTGCCGCGTTTACAGGGATAGTTTCTTTGTGAGACAAAAATATATACCAAATCATAATGAAAAATTATATCTCCCTTTTTTTAAAAACATACTGCTACTATTAAAAGTCTTCAGGAAGTCAGACCATTTTAAAATCAAGTCCCTTAATAGACCTCTTGGAAGTCAAATCAAGCAAGCATAAAGAGAACTGCATAACAAAGCACAGATGACATGAACGCTTTACAGGCAGAGCGTTTTACAAATTAAAATATTTTGCAGATGGTAAAGTTTGAGAATGGCATGAATATGTGAGATAAATATCTAATCAAACTAAGCACTCACCACAAGCAGGATTACTCTACTGTTGAAATCCGTGGTTGCAATCATTTCAACTGACCAGGAAAATTTCTGATTGCGATAATTCACACATGATACTGACTGTAATTATACTTTATGAAAATAATACTGGTTATTGTTCAAGGAACAAATTCTTTCAGTACACACTTGGCAAAGATATTTAAAGTATTTGGAGAGATTGAGCAGTTTTTCCAAGCTATTCCAGATTTCACTTTTATAAGGAGACTCTATGCATGAATTGATTCATCATTACAATACAAACCTGCAGATGTAGCTTTTGTATGATTCTGGAAAGGATCAAGGGAAATCTTGCTGAGTCCAAGTCATTGATCAATGACACAGCCTTTTTTATACTGCAATTAAAAGGGAAATGTTAGTTATAGGAAATATATATTTACAGTTATACCTTACTGCTAATGACATATGTGCGCCTGCGGGCTGCCTCTCTGTTTTGTGGCTCCTGGCCTTATCACCTATTGTAGGTGATAAAGGACAGGCTTTCCACTAGGAATCACCTAGGATTAAGGCAACATTACAGGGATCAGACACAAGAAATCTGTGGATCAAACAACAAGTAAAAAGCCTTGAATTAAGGATTTTCAAGGATTTGAAATCAACATTTTCAGGCTTCTCTCAGCCACAGGGAACTTTAGAGCAAGAACCGTTAAGCGTCAAGTCGTAAAAGGGCAATAAAAGTCCTTGACATCGACACTTGACACTGATACCACCGAGATGACCAGTGCTTGCAACACAGTATGACCCCAGTGAGGGTTTACTCCAGGAATTTCCTTATCAATGTGGGTCAAGTTGTCACTCAAGATAGGCCCAGCCTGCCATTAGAGGCAATCAGGGCCCTGAGAATAAACAACATCTACTCAGGACCCAAGACCCATAGAGGTGTGTCATCTGGAGTAAACAAGAGGAGGAAAGAAAAATCACTAGGCCAAGGACTTACTGTTGGGAGCCTAAATATCCAGTCTGTCAGGAACAAAACTGACATCATCAGGGATATTGTCATCAATCAAAACATCGATATCCTTTCCCTGACTGAGACATGGATTACCAACAAGAAAAGATGACTTTTACGTGAAAGGACTGGCATTCCCTGGCTATGTATTTAGCCACATACCGAGGCGAGGAAATTGTGGTTATGGTGGGGTGGGAGTACTACATAAGGCTTCCATTAAAGTAACCTGCTCTGAAAAGTACAAGTCAGACAGTTTTGAGAATATGCTAATTCAGTTCAATACTGGGTCAAGTTGCCTCAATTTGGTTACCTTATATAGGCCCTCACCCAATCAGAAGAATAAATTCACCACCACACAATTCTTCGAGGAGTTCTCCACATTTCTTCAAGACAGGGTGACAAGCTCTGGTGATCTACTAATCATAGGAGATCTGAACTTTCACCTTGATAAAAAGAATGACACTGCTACTCGGAAACTCACAGAGTTGCTGGAGTCATTCAACATCCTGCAGTTTGTGAATACATCCACTCATATGTCTGGGCACACACTTGATGTTATAATGTGTCGAGCTACAGACAACTTGATCCAAGAGGTCAAGGTGGGTGATATGATAACAGATCACAACCTACTGTTATGCGCTGTCCACCATCCCAAGCCACACCTGCAGGAAAAGAAAATTGTGACTAGTAAACTCCAATCCATTGACTTGCCCAGTTTTAGGGAAGATATTGTGCAAGGGCTGAGGGTTAATGATCACAGTGAATCTGTTTCGGATATTCTTAACAGATACAATGTTCATCTTACCAGCGTCCTTGACAAGCACGCACCAAAGAAAGAGAAATCTGTTGTAGTTCGACCCCTACAACCATGGTTCACGGATGAACTACATCAGGCAAAAAATGAAAGGAGGAAAGCTGAGAGACTGTGGCGAAGGACCGGCCTTACCGTTCACAAAGAAATCTACAGGGCTGAGAAGTGCAAGTATAATACTTTGCTACTAGACAGTAAAGCAACCTACTTCAATGAAAGAATCACAGAATGCGGTAATGACTCAAAAGCTATTTCAAAAATTATAGACGACCTTCTTTTTCGACACAAAACAACAAAATTACCAGCGTATGGTTCTGTTCAGGACCCCGCAAATAGATTTGCAACATTTTTCAAAGAAAAAATTGACAAAATCAGAGATGAGCTACCTGATTGCTCTGACATTGACCTGAACATACCCCAGGATAAGCCTCCCTCAACTCTAAGTATTCTTCAAACCACAACACAGGAGGAGGTATGGAAGATCATATGTAAATCTCCTTCGAAAAGTTGTACATTGGACCCGATACCCACTTGGATCATCAGGGATGCAAAAAATGAACTGCTTCCCACGATCACAGACATCATTAATGCCTCACTGAGGTCAAGTATAGTACCTACATCTATAAAATCAGCTGTGGTCACCCCTCTGCTTAAAAAAGCTACCTTAGACCCTGATATACTAAAAAACTACCGCCCTGTTAGCAACCTTTCCTTTGTATCAAAGGTCTTAGAGAGGGTGGTTGCTCAGCGACTGACAAGTTACATGACGGATAACAATCTACATGAATACCTTCAATCTGCATATAAACCCGGTCACAGCACAGAGACAGCACTGGTGAAGGTACAGAATGACATTCTTATGACATTCCATGCATTGACCAGCATGGAATTGTTATACTGATCCTTCTTGACCTAAGTGCAGCATTTGATACCATCGACCATGACGTGCTGTTTTCTAGAATGGAAAGCACTCTGGGTATAACAGGGCCAGCCCTTGAATGGTTCCGTTCATGTCTTGGTGACCGTACTCTTCGAGTTCAGATAGATGATTCATTCTCCGCATCACAGGAAATCCTATGGTCTGTACCACAAGGATCAGTGTTGGGCCCTCTGCTCTTCCTGATTTACCTCCTACCCTTGGGAATACTGATAAGAAAGCATGGTCTAGAACTCCATGCTTATGCGGATGATACACAACTCTATATCTCTATCAAACCTATCAATCAGCTTGTAGTGGACGAAGGTGTAGCTAAGTTGGAAAACTGCCTCACCGACATCTATACATGGATGTCTCAAAATAAACTGAAATTGAATGCAGACAAGACAGAGGTGCTGGTCATGGGTACCCCACAGATGCGGGCGAAAATCTCCATTCCTAGTATTACCGTAAATGGTGTAATAGTACCAGTTCTGAATGAACCGGTCGGTAATCTGGGTGCTATTTTTGATCCGAACATGAATATGTCTGCACATGTATCAAAAAATATCAAGTCTGCAAATTACCACCTTAGGAACATTGGGAAAATAAGAAAATTTCTCAATACTGATACAACCAAGAGTGCCATGGTCTCACTGGTGACATCACACCTTGACTATTGTAATGGACTTCTCTGTGGAATCACTGATGAGCTGCTATGCAGGCTCCAGAAAGTCCAAAACAATGCTGCTAGAGTGGTCAGCGGCTCCAAAAAGTATGATCACATTACACCAGTTCTAAAAGATCTTCACTGGCTGCCCATCAGGAAAAGGATTGAGTTCAAGATTCTGCTTTTGACTTTCAAATGCATGCAAGGATGTGCCCCTCTATACTTGAGGGAACCGTTAGTCAAACAAGCCAATATAAGGACTCTGAGATCAAACAGCAAGAACTTATTACAGATACCACTCACTAATCTGAAAAGGTTTGGTGACAGAGCATTCTGTGCCTATGCACCACACCTTTGGAATGAGCTCCCTGACAACATCAAGGCAGCTGATAGTGTGCAAAACTTCAAGAAACAGCTGAAAAAATTGCTATTTCGAAAGGAGTTTAAAGTGTAAGTTCACCTTCGAAATTAAAAAAGATATGTTGTAGAGCTCAATCTCACCTTTCATAGGACACCTTGATTACAATTGTACTCTGCAGATAAACTGAGATAATACCATTTAAAGGTAACTTTATGGGGGCTGCCATGTTTATTCAGAGGGAGCCTAATTAGTGATGTTAATTAGATGCGTGTGATGACATGCTGTGACTTCCTGCCTAGTGAGGGAGCTTAGGGGCTAGCTCTAGTGGGCCCAGGGTCTGACACTTAGATTTCAGGCTAGGGGCCAGAAAAGGTCTTTTGACAAAAACTATTGGCCAAAAATAGGATTTCTGGTTATTATACATGTATACTATTTTGGGCCCCTAGTTTGAAAAATCTAGGAGCCCACAGCAAAATCTAGGGGCACATTGCCCCTTGGAAAGATGAACCCTGAGACTGTGGACAGCTCACAACTTGAGCGCAAAGATGGTGAATTGTCAAGCTTTTGGATGCAACTATGATTCTCCAAATAAGCGCATGTACCATTGAAACATGATCAATATACGGTCAATAGCAAAATTCAAAATGTGTTATATTTGCTGTATTTCTCTGTAAACTGTAGGCATTAGTTTAGAAGTAGATTAGCATTAGCATCTTGTAAAATAAGTTGAATATACCATTGATATAATTTTATGTGTTTGTGTGACACAGTAAATGGCCACTGCCAAGGAGGTTTTCCATATCTGCCTGTAAATCCACTAAGAATGAGGCACACAAATAGATGTTGTCCCCACGAATGTCTCTGCTTAAATGAATAAAATCCTTTACCTGTTGTAAATGAGTAATCAAGTTAATAGCTATTATGAATTAGTATTAAAATACCAATATTACAGTACAATTAGTAGGTGGTTTCTTGGCTTTCTGGTTTCATAATTGTAATTCATTTGCTTGTGGTTTCCTAACAGTAGCTAGCCTGACTGCAATTTGTAGTAGCTGTGCCCAGAGGATGTATTTGCAGTTAATCTCCTGGGTATAAAGCTTAGGATACCAGAGTACATTGAATTCCTTTGAGAATAATGTGTATTGCAGTCAATTCCTTAGAGGCTAACGCTGACAATACACTCACAGCTTACAAATTGAAAACTTTCATCACAAGATTACAGTGCCTGAACATTGTAGGAAATAGTAAATGCCAGTCTATTTCATAAACAGGTAGAATTTCTTGAGCCCTAAAGCTCATCCATAACCCTTTTACTACAGGTCTCTTTCCCTCATTGCTTTTGCCAAACAGAACCTGGTATACCTCTAGAATAGACAGGTACACACTGAGACACAGTGCCTCTGTTTGTTGTCTGATACACCACTTTCCTCTTTGCAAATCATATACTTATAAGAGCATGTGCTAGTGTATTCAGTTCTGCAGAGCTCCAGAGCTCCAGCCTGCATGTAGCAGTGTGATGTCACTTCCTGTCTCTGATAAGCTCCAAGATGGTGCCTCCATGAACCAGCTGAGGCAGTGAATTTGCTGCATTTTGCAAGATACAAACTTGAATATCTCAGTCAATTTGCGGAGTACAATTATAATCAAGGTGTCCTGAGAAAGGTGACATTGAGCTCTACAACATATCTTTTTTAATTTTGAAGGTGAACTTACACTTTAATTGACTATATGGACCATGACAACTGTCCAATGACTCTAAAGCGCTTTTGAACATTAAAGGTGGAAAGGGCGCTATATCAAATATCAATTATTATTATTATTATTATATGGGTTCCAAACAGCCTGAGATAAGCTATTGATAGACTTCAGTAGTTCAGTTGCCGCTCCCAGTACCTCCATTTCTTGTGTGTTAGGACTTAGGATGTGTTTAAACAGCAATATACTTCTTGTGTGAAGGTGGGTAGTGGTGGGAACTTGGGTTTAAGTAGAGAATATTCTAAGAAATTATTTGGGCCTAAGTTTCATTCATGGTTTAATTGTCCTTTAATCAACAGTGGTACATTACATAAAGCCTAGGCAACATATCCTTCGACATAAAATTAATTACAAAAGCATTAGCACTTCACTTCACTCAAAATGACAGTCAGTCTAGCTGATTGAAGAATACTGTATGTTCATGTACTCTTGAATAAAGACCGAATAATCTTTAAGTATACTCTTTTGACCAATTCTACACATTTTCTTAAATGAGGTACACAAATACATGTAGCTACTGGGCATACCAAATCTGTACATACACATATGTCATACCTCACTAATCTAAACAACACCAGTGTCTATATTTCACCATTGTGTGATGTGACAGAGGCGAAATGATCGAACGAGTATCTAGCCTAGGATTTTCCTGAAATTTGCTTCACACTCTTCTAAAACTGTTTGTGTGTGTGGGGGGGGGGGGGGGGGGGGAGTGGGTGTCACCTAAAAATTAGCCACTATAGCCTGTCAAAAAGGCATCAACAACACTAAGTCAATGTATCTTCCATTTACCATTAATAGAGATTTTTACAATATATTAATGACTTGAAGTTTTAAAAATAAGACAATGTGTCATGATTAACTATTGGCAAACACTAGATCACTATAATTTACAAAAATAAACATCCATACTTAGCTGTGGGTGTAAACATGAGCGCCATGATGATCCATATGAAAGACTACTTCCATTACGCGAATGAATAAATATCCTCGTAATTTGATTGGTTCATTACATTTTATATGGTTATACTGGCGAATCAAAAGACGGGATTCAAACTTATCCTTTTCACCCAAACCGCTGGACAGTCTTTTAAATCCTCCGGATCATTAAGCGGTCCACCGAATCGATGGTTTTATTTTTCATTTTCTTGCGCTATTCAAAATGTTTGTTCAAAAAATAAATTACACAAGACATTCTGAAAATATTGGCAGTTTTCGAAACTAAAGTCGCAGAGAGATTCATTTGCCATTGATCAGCTGAATCGTTTTCCATAGCCCGGAAACTTCTTAGACTAGCTGCAAGTCTAAATAGGCCGCCACAAAACGAATGCCCAATCAAGTGCGTGTTACTTGAGAAAACTTTGACCAGTCTAAAAAGATTCTGTAGATTTATCCGGTGGATTTAAAAGAACGCCTACGGCTACGAGGAATTCGGGGCACCATCATCTCCAAAAGTAGCTACGTAAAAACACCAACAAATGCTGAAATGGAGTCCGACATGTCTGATAGTTACACTTCTGATGAGGAGCATTCATATTCGATGTCCGAAGGCGAAGCACCGCCAGAAGACAGTGCACCCGTAAAGGCACCACCATGCGATAGATGTGAAAAGTTTTACGAAATGCAACAGAATGGTGAATTCTGCGACATCAAAATAGAAGTGAATGGAAGGGTTGTTCCAGCCCATCGCTGTGTGATGGTTCGATGCCCTTACTTTCGTTCCCTCATGTACTCAGACGCTGGTATAAAATGCCCAGATGTGGGTGTGATCGAAATAAATCTTTGCTCTCCTGAAGTCTTTGAGAAAATTCTGAAATTCCTCTACACTGGGGAGGTGCCACCCCATGAGGACTGCCAGGCTGCATTTGAAGTGCTGAAATGTGCAGACATGCTTCTAATGGAAGACCTCAAAAGTCAGTGTGAGAACTATATTATTGAAGCCATCAGAGTAAAGGAAACATTCCTTTCCTTCGGACCTGTACTTTTGGAGATGACTAGGGAGCTGGTGCTTGAAAACTTGCCAAGGGTTCTTAAGAGAAACACTCAACAGCATTTTAAGTCTCTCTCTCATACTCCAGGCTTTTTGACTATCTCAGAAAGTTTCCTCTTGGAACTCTTGCAGTCTGAGGATGTGCGCACAAGTGAATTGGATATTCTGGATGCCATCCTACGCTGGGTGGGTAGTGATCGCCAGAACAGAGATGTTGCCCTGCCTGCCATGTTGAAACTCATAAGATGGGGAACAATAGATAAAAAGAAGATTGTTCGCAAAATGCAGACTGAGCCTGTTCTTCAGACTGAGGAGAGTCAACGTGTTCTGTTTGAGGTCCTCAAGGTGATTGCTGCTCCAGAAATCTGTGACAGCGAAATGGCACATATGCTTAAACATCGCATGGGCTCACCTCGAGAAACCATCATTGTTTTTCCTGATAATTTGCTACTGAGCGGTCTTGCATACTTTGTACAGGAAAACAGATGGATCGAAACATCCCTACTTATTCCAATACTTGAAGTAACTCCAAGGATGATAGGTTGTCTGGATGTGGATAATACTCAGCCTGCTAACTGTGTATGGTCATATAATAGGCATTTTGAAATGACTCTTCATTATTGGAAAAATGGAGAATGGGATGAGACCATGGTCAGAGGAATTGAGTCTCAAAAAATGGCGAACCGTCATGTAACAGACTTTGTCCAAAGAAAGGCAGTAGTTTGTGGGGATCATATGTATGTAGTCCATGGATCAGCCGAAAACGAAGCACATCATAATGAATTTTTTGCTGAAGTCACAGGACACATATATGACCTAGATTTGTCTACGGAACGTGAAGGAAATGGTTTGAGGACACGTAAGAAGATTAGACTACCATACCCCTGTAAACCCCTGGAGATGTTAGTCCATGAAGCAGAAACATCAAGTATATTTCTACTTGGTGTTTGTTACCAGGTCCACGGCAGAGAGCATGGGATGATGATTGTGCTACGTTATATGCTGCAAACTGGCACTTGGTCTATGACTAAAGCACTACATGATAGAGAAGAAAAGGCATATCAATTTTACATCAAGGACAGCCAAGTTCATTTTAAAGGTATAGATATAATGACATGTGTCTACCTTTGTCATGGTCGTTTTTACCCTCACCATCTTACCCCATTCCTGAACCTACAAACCGCTGTATACCGTAATTTCGCGTGTATAAGACACACTTTTTTACACTAAATTTTACACTCAAATAGGGGGTGCGTCTTATACACAAAGCTAGAAATCTAGGGTGTTTTACATCGAGTTACCAGGCCACTCGGAGATCGCCAATTACAATTATAATGCGGCCAAGACAGTGCCCATCGATGTTTGCCTCGTCATTGATGAATTGTAATTACCGAACTACCGTCTGCTAGAATTTACTGATTACAATCCATGTGACATGCCTAGGACAATGGGTAGTGAGTACCGACACAGGGTGATACGCAGTGATGTCACATTTCACTCATCTCAATATGCGTTTTACTGGGTTTCTAGCGTTATTCATTAGGAGTTGATTTCCTACAATAATTCCGAAAAGGGGGTGCGCACTATACACAAAGCTAAGGTCTATACATCATCTTAAAGGCCTGGACAAGGGGTGCGTCTTATATACGGGTGCGTCTTATACACGCAAAATTACGGTAGTACTATTATTTCAGAATTCATCCAGAAAGAACAGAAAGCCACCTATATTTTGTTAGAGGTAGTGATGTGAAGCTCTTCAGAATATTGATAAAAATGTTTAAATAATTGCATACATACATGTGCAAAGTTGCTATGCATGTCCAGTTGTCCACACAGAGTATGCTTTTGACTTTGAACCACATGATTTAATTATTTCTGACAAAAAAGCCTTTTTTGTTGTTTGTTCAATTTGAGCGTGTGTAAAAAAGAATTTCTGGCAAGAAACATGAAATGAAAAGGCTGCCTCTGTAGTTGGTCAGCTCTTCCAAAAGAAAGTGATATTAATTTGCACAAGTCATCAAAGAAAGGCCCATTCCCTTTAAGCATACCGGTACTTGGGTACCAAGATTCATTTTTAAAAACACCAGTATTTAACCGTTTCATTGAGAACCGGTGATAAAAGGCTCTGTTTTGTTTAAACAAATTCCTGCCGAATGAGTTCCAGAAAGTGGGAAAAACCCACGCCCACACTGTCTGGAGTAGCATTCGAAACACCACGCTATGTAACATCAGAGTTACGTAGTGCGTGGTCTTGCTCATTTGCTTTGGTTAACTTTGTCAATGTTTGTCGCAATCGTTGGTTCTGTTCCTCAATTCAATGACAAGATTTATTAGTAGAATTGGGGAACAGAACCACACATGTTAGCGATTGAAACTCGTAACTAAGCCGATCTGGCCACTGAAATCAGGCGTACCATTTCACTGTTAATGATACCGATACCACTGGTATAGGTATCGTACCATTTTGTGTTAACAGTATGCCTACACTTAGCAAAACAATATTGAGCACAATCTAAATGATAAATCAGACATAAAAACTGGTGTAGGCATCCTTAAATATACTTCTTATTCATTCTTCATTAGGAGTATGCTTATGTTTGTTTTATGGATATCCTGAACTTGCTGCCCTATAAAGAATCACACCCAATGATCATCCTCTTCATAGTCTTAGCCAGCAGGGCATCTGGCCTGATCTGCGTATCATTTGGACACCCAAACCCTCAAAAATCACCCTTCAAGACACCCAAATAAGTTTGTGAGGAATTTCTAAAAATGTCAATTTCAGCATATCATTGAATTTCTTTTCACCTCAATCCAATTCCCATGGCATTGTATATGGACATTATGCGTTATTTCATTGAGTAAAAACATGTTTATGGTTGTAATCTGAGTATATTGTGGTCTCTCTTGAAAAAAAGGCCACCCAAAAATGTTACAATTGCCAATTTATACACCCAGTTTCTAAATCCTGGCTAAGACCCTGTCCCTCTACAATCACCTTCCAAATCCTTTTTAAATGTATTCTTTTTCATAGTTTTGTATGCAAATGATAGAAACAAGTTAAAGTATTGAATCTATAAAAACAGTACTGATATCATACTACAGCATTTCATGAATACATTTACTATTTCAGATAGAACATACCACAAAATCTACGATATTGCTACTGGTGCATGGAGGAAAGAGCGTTGTCCTGATCTAGCCTACACATCACAGTACCCTACTAAAAAGGACGGCCTGTTGAGAGATGGTGCCGGAAATGTGTATGTTTTCGAAAATAAGAAAATCCGCAAGTTTTGCGTCGATTCACAAACCTGGATACAGCTGGCAGATGCCCCGCAATCATTTAAAGAGTGCTTCTTTGTGCGTGCTCAAACATCAGAAATTGATCTTGTTCAGCAAGAATGTGCAGATGTCTAACAATCTCTGAATGTCTCACTTCGACCAGAGGTCAGGACTGTACCCAATGCAAGCCTAGAGATTTTTCTGACAAGTCTCATCTGGATCTGTAATGCTTCTTATAGTGGCATTTTTATTTAGGCATCATTTTGAAAAATATTTGGAGAGTTGTTTGTTAATCAACATATATCCTTCAAATGTTCCCCGAATATTGCTTTTGTACGATTATATTATGGCAGATTGTTTCTTATTTCTGGGTCAGCTTTTTTCCAAACATTTCCTGAATATTTCTCTTTGTGGGAGAAATCACCAAAATAGTCCATCAGATTTAGGGGATACAGGCAGGGTCTTAGCCAGGTTATCAAAAATGCCTGTCCAAGACAGCAATTCCAAAATTTCTGACTTTCCAGATTTATCTACTAATCTACTTCAGATCCTTATACCAACTACATTCAATAGCCCTTTGTGTCAAAAAGAGCATTTTATACTTCATTTAAGTCCTAGTAGATGATTTGTTAGGAAAAGATTTGGTTAATATCCACATTAAGTCAATATTGGAAATTTATTTGCCTGTCCAAAGAGTAGATTTTCAGGAAACTGTCTCTCCAAAAGACAGGCAGGATGGGTCCTGGCTAAGTCCCTGGGTACAGGTACAAAAAGGGTACCCAAAAAGCTATGTACATTGGAGTGGTACAAGGCTTATATTAGTTTGCCAATTCTTCCAAACACTGATAGGGTCTCCATGATGACAATGCAGTCCTGACAAGATGTCGCCCGTTGCTTTTGGCTATTCCTGTCTGATGATTACTGCACATGCCAGCTAATGACTGTGCATGTCAGCCAACAGTTTGAGGGAGAACACTAGGCATTAGGTAGACTTCAAATGTGATCCTTTTTTCCCTGCTGGTGCCCAACCGGTGAGATAATGCTCGGTTCCTAGGAATCCAAAGTCGTAATAATAAGTACCATAGGTCTGGGTGACACTTGTGTGAAGTAGATTTTCAGGCATGAATGGATTAAGATTGTATCATATATAGGGATTCAACTAATGATTAAAATGTCTAAGAATGTTCTCCGAGAACTAGGTACACTTGTCTTATGTGCATTTATCATGGTCTCCCTTGAAATATTAGTAACCCAAAACTTTCATAATGCCTAAAAAGGTTGTTTGTTTCCTGTAACCAAACCTAACAAGATTTTACTCAAAAAATCCTACCATTAACTTATTTTCTGCCCTCCCAACTTCTAATCAACATAAATACAGGATTATAACACTGCATTACAACTAAAGCTGCCCTGAAACATTGTTTGAAATAAAAAATGATCCAAAACATTTTTTTTAACCTACCTGCCAACCCTTTTTTTTTCGGACTGTTACAGGAATTATTTTTTAGGCCTAATGAACTAATTTTGTCACCAACTGTCAAAATCCTGGCTTAGACCCTGATTGGTGTTACTGTGTGCCGTGTTGATTTCCACATATAAAATATTGCGACTGCCAGGCACCTGCCTTTGATGGGCAGTTTAATTTTTGCAAATTGGTGTTGAATGACAAATTGACAAGCATGTTGTATGATACTGGCATAAGGATCTGATGTCCAAAAATAGTGTGCAGTTTGATAAATGCGGCCTCCAGGGGTGAGCAAAGTATGCATTAATTAAACCACCAGCATTGTTAATATGGTATATACAGAATTGTTGTACATATTATCATTATATAAACAACTCTCTGGATTGATCTCTGGATTGATCTCTCTCTTGCGCAGGGTTGACTGTACGTTTTTGTCTTGCAGAATTGTTTCATACCAATATTTATATTGGATAATTGGAACCACCTATATATGGCATTATGCACCTCTCACATTTTTCTACTTGCCTGCTTAGAGGTAGCTTCTTGTTCAGAAAATGTTACCAAGGTGCTCCCTTGGCAAAACTCATACCATTATGCAGAGGAGTTCAATAGTTCGGGGGCTAAGTATGAAGCTCTGCGTAGTTAGTATGCTGCAGTTGTGGTTAGAATGTCCATTGTTATTCCTTTGTATTCCTAACCACAAGTGCATCACAAGCACTACACAAAGTTTTATACAAAGTTGTATCTTTGTGTTACTATGTACTTAAGTATTTTATTACAATGTATTTTGATATTTGCTAGTGTGTGTGTGTATACAATATATTTTAATATGATGCTTTCATGTATCCATGTTAATATCTAATCTATCATATTCAGCTCATGACAGTGTGTATTCACTATGTATCAAATCTGTAGGAGAAAGTCCAGTTTGTGGGAGAGAGGGAGATGATACTTACTGCTATAATAGCTTTTTTCTATATTAACAATATAAAGATATTGATATGGATGAAACATATTTTGTCAATTATGCTTCGTGAAAAAGTAGATGTGCATGAAGAGGCGACTCTTTTCAGCAGATTATCTTCTATAACTAAAATTGTGTTGATAAGTGCCAAAGCTGTAATTGTATGGGGTAAAAATTAGTGAGTCAAAAGGCTGTATGTACAACTCACATTTTACTATGTGACTGCATAGAGGTAGCTTATTGCTCACTGCTCAGTAAAATGTTACCAAGGTGCACCTCTATTAGGGAAACCCACACCTGTATGCAGAGGAGTTTAGATAATAGTGTGGGGGGCTACGTATAAAGCTCTGTGTAGTTAGTATGCTGCGGTTGTTGTTAGAATGTCCATTATTAGTCCTTTGGATGCCTACAAGTGCATTGCAAGCACCACACAAAGTTTTGTACAAGATTGTATCTTTGTGTTACTATAATGTACTTAAGTATTTTATTACAATGTATTTTGATATTTGCTAGTGTGTATACAATATATTTTGATATGATGCTTTCATGTATCCATGCTATCTAATCTATTATATTCAGTTCATGACAGTGTGCGCTCAATATGTATCCAGAGTTTTTCGGAACTAGGGTTGGATGCCATGTGTCGGCAGTAGAATGGGTGTAGTAGGGGGGAGGGGGGGGGGGGTTGACTGTAACGTGTTCGTGTTCGGCGTTCATTTACACTACAGGTCTGTAGTGTAAATGAACGCCCGGCCGCTACGCGTCGCCACCGTCGCGTATTATAATATTATAATTACTTGTGACGTCATCAAAACTGTAAAATCGCTAATTTCACTGATTTGAAAAAGGTTATTTAATTTCCTAAAAGTTTATTCTTAGTACAATTAGTCCATTGAATGTATCCATGCTGTTTGACCAAAACAGAGTGGACGCTATCATACATAACTGGAAGAACCAAGTTTTCAGTAATGAAACAATCCCAGGCGTTCCACAAAGGCATTCGACGTGTTTGAAGCCGCCTAACGGCGGGTTCTGGAACCTCGCGTCCAGTTTGTAGGAGAAAGATGATACTGTGTGCTATTATAGCTATTTTGAATATTTTCTATAACAATATAAAGATATTGATATGGATGAAACATACTTTGTCAATTATGCTTTGTGAAAAAGTATATGTGCATGAAGAGGCGACTCTTTTCAGTAGATTATCTTCTATAACTAAAATTGTGTTGATAAGTGCCAAAGCTGCCAGATTCTCCTTATTGTATGGGGTAAAAATTAACCCATTTATGCTCAAGTGTTCCCCCCAGTTATTTTCTTTTGAAATTCTGATACTATTGACAATAATTTTGAAATCAAGGATTGTATTACAAAATATTTGAAGGAGAGTTGTTGGTATTGTATCGATTGACATTTCTTTGTCAAAAATCTTCCTAATCCTGCTTTTGACAGCAAGATTTGATGGAGCATTATTCAAAACTGTCTGGCTGCTTTTGGCCGCTGTGAGCATTAATGGGTTAATATCTATGTGTTTTAAAAGTGTTTTATATTATATATGATTATATTTGTGCAGGTTATGTATCTGTACAAAGTTAAAATCATGCTAATGATGCTACTGCGAATGCACTTTTGTTTATTTGTGTATGGATAGTTCAATAAATGTTTCGGTTTCACTTTCATTAGAAATGCAAATCCTAATCTTGCATGATTCTAGCGTGCACTCATGTTTCAGTTTGTTCCCAGTTAATTGTGCCATTTTTACACATTGGAATATTGGGTAATTAGGGGTTTCAAGTTGAATTCGCCTCTTCCTATGTTTGTTTCATATTAGCTTACTGCTTAGTTTTCTTTCATTTTCATTTGTATTGAGTGTAACCTATAATACATATCGAGTAATTTGTTTTGAATGGAATAATTATTCATTTATTCATATAGGTCTTATATATGATTACAAGTATACTGTGTGTGTTCCTTAACCTATTCATGCTTGCAGGAACCAAACCAAATATCTTTGCTTTGCAGAAATATATATGACCATTCATCTATCTATAAAAGGATTACCTTTGCTATACAATTATTTGTATAAATATGGGTGAATGCGGTAACTTTCATCGCAATTTTACAAACTCTGCCAAAAAGATTCACTTTCTCTGGTTCAAAAACTAACCACTATCATTTTTGGCATGTCCTTTTATTAAGGGCATTGTGTAGAAGGTTAAGACAATTTTCAGTCAAAATCAAACAGCGATTCTGACACTATTTTTCTTAAATTCCTTGAAGGTGCCCTGTTAATCCTATATACCAGCCAAAATGCTTTGCTAGACAGTATTTCAAGCAGTGTCAGTATTTCTGGAGGGATGACATGCTCAAAGAAAGAAACCAACTGCGAAGATTATTGTGTTATAACCTGCTTAATTTTTCAGATATATGTTCAAGTGGAACAGCACACCATGAATAAAACTTGTTTTGAAGATAATTGCTTTGTTCTTTATTCATACCAAGTTTCAGGAAAATTAAACAAATTTCTTAAGAGTATCGAAAGTCTTAAACCCATTCAATCCTGAAAACCAATAAGGGCATTGTTCTTTTGGTAATAATCAAATCATAATGAGAACTTATTTTGGAAATACTTTTAAAAAATGATTATCAGAAACAAACCGACACCTCTCTTTAAACTATTTTGTGATTCTTCACTTCATTCTTGGGATATTTTAAAAAGTCATGGATCAAGTCAAAGGGATCTCTAGGCATGAATGGGTTAACTCTTCATCTCCAGTAGAAAGATATGCAGCTGACAGATCTTGGAACAATAACAATGCAACACAATTGAAAAATAATTGGTTTTGGAATCATTAAATATATGCTAAATAATACATGATACTAAGGCCCAAAAAAAAGAAATTGTTTGTTTCCTGTAACGGTCCGGAAAAAAATAGGGTAGGCAGGTCGGCAAAAACTTTTTTTGCATTATTTTTTTGGTCAAAAATGTGTGTTTTATGCATGTTTTACGTTGATTGGGAGTTGGGAGGGCGGAAAAAACTTTAGGGTAGGGATTTTTTTGGATAAAAACTTGTTAGGGTAGGGTTACAGGAAACAAACAACTTTTTTTTTTAGGCCTAACATCAGTGGAAATGTATACTAATTAACCCAAGTGAACTACCCTTCTACTACTCTCAGGGACTAATGAGGCCTAAAAAAATAAATTGTTTGTTTCCTGTAACGGTCTGAAAAAAAATAGGGTAGGTAGGTCATTAAAAATGTTTTTTTTTGCATTATTTTTTTGGTCAAAAATGTGTGTTTTATGCATGCTTTACGTTGATTGGGAGTTGGATGGGCGATAAAAACTTTAGGGTAGGGATTTTTTTTGAATAAAAACTTGTTAGGGTAGGGTTACAGGAAACAAACAACTTTTTTTTTTAGGCCTGAAGGTAACCTGTGAACATATACAGGAATGAGAGGGGTGTTTATTTAAAATATTTAAATGGTGCCTTTGTTGAAAATCTTGTTTTATTTATCCATAAAGCAGTTAAGTACATCTGCACATCAATTCAAGCTGCAAATAGGTACAAGCAAATATGTATAGGCAGGCCAAACTAAAGTATCTTAATAGACATCATGTCTCCTTTGAATATATTCTGTATTGTAAATATGGATTGACAAACCAGCAGTAGAATATTTTAATAGAAAACAAGACAAACACATGGGTCAACACTAAGCACCGGGCTCTGACCTAGGTAATTGCCCTAGCAAGTGAATTTTTAAGAATAGGACTGTCGGGCAAGGACATTTAAGTTTGCACTTGCCTGAATGGGCAAGCTGATTTTCTAAGCAGTCTACACATTTTAATATAGAAAATGGCACAAAAACCTAGAAATATGCAAACAATGCAACACAATTGAAAAATAAATGGTTTTGGAATCATTAAATACATGCTAAATAATACATGCCATTCAAGCTATCTTATAACATATTTCATGTCAGCCAAAAATTATGTTGGGCAAGTAAAAGTCATTAACTAATTGCCCGGCATGGCAAGTTAGCTCTAAAACCTATGTCGGTGCCAGACCACATAAGATGATGGCAGTTTTTGAAAGCTCCTTTTAAAAGTAAAAAATAAATAAGAAGTTTTTCACCATTTGTTGCATTACAAAATCATCTTGTCATCCAAAGAGATTTCCAATAAGAATTATCTTTGACAATAATTAGTTCCAAAAACGACCAGACTGTTGACAATACAGATCAAATACTGAAATAGATCAAGGTAAGATGCAACCATTTTGTTTAAGCATATAAGTACAAAACACTGAGTGAATTACTAATAATACAAAACAACCCTTATGCGCTTGCGAAGCTAACATGATTAACTCAGTAGTATATAATGAATAGAAAAGATAAATGAAAGAATAATCAAGTTAAAATACAAAAAATCCTTCAGGTGCAAAGACACTATTGACAACTGTCACAATATTGCATGCTTTTGTAGCAATCAGGCTACCATAGATTCTTGGTGATATGGACCAACGATTAATGATTTCATTATCATGAGTTGAGGCCAGGGTGTCCTATTTTTCTGAAAACAGATGGATCCAGGGCAACATTTCCTAAGGATCTAGGGTGTAATAAAAATCGTACACTCTTCAGCACCTTTGACTTCACTGAGATATGATATTAAAGGTACGTCAATAGAACCATAGTCTTAGATGGTAGGGCGTCTGGGCGTCTTTTGGACACCCAAACCCCCAAAAATCACAATCATAAAATGTCAGTTTCAAGCATATAATTGAAATTTTTCCACCTCAATATAATTCCCATGACATTATATAATGACATCATGCCTGGTTTTAATGAGTAAATACATGTTTATGGTTGCTTCCTCAGTGTATTGTGTCTCCCTTGAAAAATAGGATGCCTAAACAGTTTACAATTGTCAATTATGGACACTCAGTTTCTAAATCCTGGCTAAGACCCTGATTAGAACCCTACCTCTTTTTCCTCCGCTCCCATTCAATTCCGGACACGTAATATCAATATTAAAACAATATCTTGAAAACAAGCAATACTTAAAGATATTCTGACAGTATGTAGAAGTACCTGTTAGGATCAACAATACCCTTAGAAATATTTTACTCTATTTATGTTATGTAAGAGTATGTATACATACATAGGGTCACTGTTACAAATCCATTACCAAAAAGGGTATAGCACCTTGACCATCAGGTCTGCCCCAACATTCCCTTGCAATGCCGTCTTCTTTTGTCAGAGGCAAAATACCACACAAACATACTTGCCAATTCTCTAAACCCAGTCATATTGGTACTCATTGGAAAGCTCTTACCAAGTACAATAAAATGAGAACCAATGTCCAAGGGATAAAGCCATTTTTCAGCTTCTTTCAAATTATTTTGTTTTGCTTAAATTAGTCACTATCAACATAAGGTCTAACAAGATCCATCTTTGAGGTGAGGACTCTGATTGCCAAGGCCTCCTTGATTTTAACAGGTGGTGGAGCAAGCCAGATCCAATTATTCAAAGCTGTGCAGAACTTGACAGCTTTTTTCCCATAGAACAGGTACTCCTCCCCTCTGAAGGTTCTCAGTTGGGTAGCCTTTTCTCTTGTCAAGGGTGGACTTCTGTATGGAGCCGATTCACCCTCTTTCTGCCCCTTCCTCCAGCCCTTGTCTTGAATGCTGTAGATCTTGTGGGTATCACCAACTGAAATACATAATATCAGGCATTTCCCATTACTAGCAATCTTGCATTATCCAGCATTAATCCTTCCATTGCTGAGGCTACTTTCGTCCAAAGCAAAAGGACGCAAAGATTTTTATTTTGAAAATCATCGAAACCCTGTCATGTTGGCATCCATTGGATAGTTCTCAGATGAGTACACAATAGTTCCAGGGTTTCAATCATTTTTCAGCATTTTTGTACCATTTTGTATTGGCCAAGTTAGCCAGCAGCATAAGGGTTAACTACATCACTATAATAGATGTACATAGGATGACTCTTTATCTGTTGAATTTAGGGTCAGCCCAGGGGTCTAAGCAATTATTTTAGTCAAGGAATGTATTATATTCAATTTTCATATGATATAACAGTTTAGTACAGTAGCCAGCCACCCATTTTTGGAATTCAGGTTAACCCGAGAGCTAGAAAATTTCCGTTGGTATCATGTTTTAGGCCCACACTTGGGGCATACCGCCAGGGTGGATGTAGACTTCAGAAGTGGTGCACATCTTTTTTATGGGGTCATGTCTTAGACACCCCACTATATGTAAAAAGGCCCCAAAATGGTCAAAATAATAGGTATAGGGGTAGGAAAGCCACCCTAAAACAGTCATAACTCAGCTTAAACCAATCATAGGGATCAGTGTTTGGTATTAAAATGTTGGTATGAAAGAGAAGTATCTTTTGAAATAGTAAATACATAACCAACTCTATCCCATGATGTAATAAAGGTCATTCAAGGTCATAATGGCTGCCAAATCAAGAATCTGGGATTTTCCGATATTCTATAGTTTCCGTTTATAAACTTCTCAGTTTTTTTGACGGTATGTATTTCTTTTTTGTAGCCACTTTTTCTGAAGGAATGTCTTTTAATGGAATTGTTGAACATTTTAGAAAGTTCATTGACTAGAGTTTTAAGTCCAATTTTGAGCTGTAAGGTACAAAGTAGGGTACTAAGCCCACCTGGAGACCCCAAAAAGTGCCTAAAATGGGAAAAATTTGAAAATCAAAATGACTTTATCTTAAATTTTATAAGTAGGAAGGGAGCAGATGATGTACCAAAACATCAGGTTTAATTTTCTCCTCAATCTGGAAGATTATGGAAAAATAATATTGAAATTAAGGGGTGGTTGAAGGTCAAATAAAGGTCAAAATGCCATTTTTCCTCTAAAAATTTCAAATTTTGATCAAGAAATTTTGATGAGGTAGTTGTGTTTTGTCATTATTTAATTTCCAAAGCAAGTTACCACAATGATTGACAGATAGATAATCTCAAATATGGTCCAACAAATCATTTTTTACCATTTACTGGTGAAAATGAAGTAGTTTTAAGTCAATAAGGAGGTGTGGAAGGTGGCATTTGGCTATTCCATGCTTATAATAAGTGTTAACGAACGGGTTGTGAGAAGGTGCTAGTATGGGACCACTGTTTAGGTCATAAAAGTTGTGAGCACCAAAGAATATAGGCATTGTTTGGTATCAATTTTTTTGTTGTAAGACAGTCTTTCCATTCCATGCAACCAACCAAGGGTAGGGTCTATTGTTGCAATACTAGAGGTCATTCAAGGTCAAACTAACCCCAATTTCATAATTTGAGGCATTTTGTCTTTGAATTTTCCATTAAGCAGCCTATCATATTCTCCTAGAATACATATTTTATCCTGGAAATATTTTTAGGTGAGAAATAATTTTTAAAAAGGATTCTGAGACATTTTTAGGTCATTTCAAGAGAAAGTTTGGACCAATTTGGAGTATTTCAGGGCCAAAATTACAAATGCCTGGTTACGGGTGCACTCACATATTTAAGTGAAGCAGCAGAAAGTTGACATAACAGATCGAGTCATATCTTATGGTATGTCAGTTTTCATTTTCAGTAGGGAGAATAAGCCGTTTAACTTGCAGCATTACTTGCCTATTGTGCTTGTCATGTAAGATTATAAAGGCAGTGTAAAATATCTCTGAGATTTAAGGAAAAAATGAAGGTCAAATAAAGGTCAAAACATCATTTTTTCTCTAAAAAATTCAAATTTTGATGAAGAAATTTTGATGGAGTAGTTTGTGTTTTGTTATTACATAATATCCTAACCACATTACCACAATAATTGACAGACAAGATACCTTAAATATGTTTTAGCAAAACATTTCCACCCTTTACCTGAGAAAATGAAGTAGTTTAAAGTCAATATGGAGGTGTGGAAGGTGGCATTTGGTTATTCCATGCTTATGATAAGTGTTTACGAACGGGTTGTGAGAAGGTGCTAGTATGGGACCACTGTTGAGGTTATGAATGTTGTGAGCACCAAACATTATAGGCATTGTTTGGTACCTAAATGTTTGTTGTAAGACAATCTTTCCACTCCATGCAACCAACCTAGGGTAGGGTCTATTGTTGTGATACTAGAGGTCATTCAAGGTCAAACTAACCCCAATTTCATGATTTAAGGCATTTTCTCTTTGGATTTTCCACTTAGCAGCTTATCAAATTCTCATAGAATACATATTTTATCCTGGAAATATTTTTAGGTGAGAAATATTTCTTAAATGGGATTCTGAGACATTTTCAGGTCATTTCAAGAGAAAGTTTGAACCAATCTGGAATATTTAGGGGCCAAAATAACAAAATGCCTGATTACGGGTGCACTAAAATATTTAAGTGAAGCAGCAGAAAGTTGACATAACGGATAGAGACTCATATCTTATGGCATGTCAGCTTTCATTTTTAATTCGGAGAATAAGTCTTTTAACTTTCAGCATTACTTGTGTTTTTATGTAAGATTATAAAGGCAGTGTAAAATATGTTTGAGATTTAAGGACAATTTCAATGAAGGTCAAATAAAGGTCAAAACGTCATTTTTTCTCTAAAACGTTCAAATTTTGATGATGAAATTTTGATAAGGTTCTTCTTTTTTGTCAATACATAATTTCTTAAGCATGTCACCACTTTAATTGACAGAAAAGTTACCTTAAATATGTTTTAACAGAAAAAGTTTTCCCTTTACCCGTGAAAAATGAAGTACTAGTTTCAAGGTAATATGCAGATGTGGAATGTGCTATTGGATAATATTGATGCCTAATCGAGTTGTTAGCAAGTGCTAGTAACATATGGGACCACTGTTTAGGTCATAAAAGTTGTGAGCACCAAATATTATAGGCATTGTTTGCTATCAAAATGCTTGTTGTAAGACAATCTTTCCATTTCATGCAACCAGGCTAGTGTAGGGCATTTTGCTGTGATATGAGAGTTCATTCAAGGTCAAACTACCCCCAATTTCATGACTTAAGGCATTTTGTCTTTGAATTGCCTGTGTAGTATCTCATCAAGTTCTCCTAGAATACATATTTAATGATATTTTTTCCTGCAAATATTATTTTTAGGTGAGAAATGTCTTTTAAAAGAGAAACTCATGCCTTTTAAGGTTATTTCAAGACAAAGTCCGTTCTAATCCTGAATATTCAAAGTCGAAAATGCTCTATGTGCCCTTTTGACCTTGGTTTGACATTCCATTTTTCCTTAAATCTCAATAATATTTAACGCTATCTTTAACCTTACGTGGCAAGCACAAATTGGCAAGTTAAAAGGCATATATGCCCAATTGAAAATGAAAGCTGACGTACCATATGATAAGCTTTTGTGTCAACTCACTGCTGCTAAATTGATATTTAGGTGCACCTAAAATCAGGCATTTTGTCATTTTGATGCCTAAATTTTCACGATTAGCACAGACTTTGTCTTGAAATAACCTTAAAAGGCATGAGTTTCTCTTTTAAAAGACATTTCTCACCTAAAAATAATATTTGCAGGAAAAGATATCATTAGATATGTATTCTATGAGAATTTGATGAGATACTACACAGTCAATTCAAAGACAAAATGCCTTAAGTCATGAAATTGGGGGTAGTTTGACCTTGAATGACCTCTTATATCATTGCAAAATGTCCTACACTAGCCTGGTTGCATGAAATGGAAAGATTGTCTTACAACAAGCATTTTGATAGCAAACAATGCCTATAATGTTTGGTGCTCACAACTTTTATGACTTAAACAGTGGTCCCATATGTTACTAGCACTTGCTAACAACTCGATTAGGCATGAATATTGTCCAATAGCACATTCCACATCTGCATATTACCTTGAAACAAGACTTCATTTTCACAGGTAAAGGGTATTCTTTTTTGTTAAACATATTTAAGGTATCTTGTCTGTCAATTATTGTGGTGACAGGCTTAGGAAATTATGTAATGACAAAACAGAAGTACCTCATAAAAATTTCATCATCAAAATTTGAACTTTTTAGAGAAAAAATTACGTTTTGACCTTTATTTGACCTTCATTTTGTCCTTAAATCTCAAAGATATTTTACACTGCCTTCATAATCTTACATAAAAAACACAATAGGCAAGTTAAAAGACTTATTCTCCGAATTAAAAATGAAAGCTGACATGCCATAAGATATGAGTCTCTATCTGTTATGTCAACTTTCTGCTGCTTCACTTAAATATTTGAGTGCACCCGTAATCAGGCATTTTGTCATTTGGCCCCTAAATATTCCAGATTGGTTCAAACTTTCTCTTGAAATGACCTGAAAATGTCTCAGAATCCCATTTAAGAAATATTTCTCACCTAAAAATATTTCCAGGATAAAATATGTATTCTATGAGAATTTGATAAGCTGCTAAGTGGAAAATCCAAAGAGAAAATGCCTTAAATCATGAAATTGGGGTTAGTTTGACCTTGAATGACCTCTAGTATCACAACAATAGACCCTACCCTAGGTTGGTTGCATGGAGTGGAAAGATTGTCTTACAACAAACATTTAGGTACCAAACAATGCCTATAATGTTTGGTGCTCACAACATTCATAACCTCAACAGTGGTCCCATACTAGCACCTTCTCACAACCCGTTCGTAAACACTTATCATAAGCATGGAATAACCAAATGCCACCTTCCACACCTCCATATTGACTTTAAACTACTTCATTTTCTCAGGTAAAGGGTGGAAATGTTTTGCTAAAACATATTTAAGGTATCTTGTCTGTCAATTATTGTGGTAATGTGGTTAGGATATTATGTAATAACAAAACACAAACTACTCCATCAAAATTTCTTCATCAAAATTTGAATTTTTTAGAGAAAAAATGATGTTTTGACCTTTATTTGACCTTCATTTTTTCCTTAAATCTCAGAGATATTTTACACTGCCTTTATAATCTTACATGACAAGCACAATAGGCAAGTAATGCTGCAAGTTAAACGGCTTATTCTCCCTACTGAAAATGAAAACTGACATACCATAAGATATGACTCGATCTGTTATGTCAACTTTCTGCTGCTTCACTTAAATATGTGAGTGCACCCGTAACCAGGCATTTGTAATTTTGGCCCTGAAATACTCCAAATTGGTCCAAACTTTCTCTTGAAATGACCTAAAAATGTCTCAGAATCCTTTTTAAAAATTATTTCTCACCTAAAAATATTTCCAGGATAAAATATGTATTCTAGGAGAATATGATAAGCTGCTTAATGGAAAATTCAAAGACAAAATGCCTCAAATTATGAAATTGGGGTTAGTTTGACCTTGAATGACCTCTAGTATTGCAACAATAGACCCTACCCTTGGTTGGTTGCATGGAATGGAAAGACCGTCTTACAACAAAAAAATTGATACCAAACAATGCCTATATTCTTTGGTGCTCACAACTTTTATGACCTAAACAGTGGTCCCATACTAGCACCTTCTCACAACCCGTTCGTAAACACTTATTATAAGCATGGAATAGCCAAATGCCACCTTCCACACCTCCTTATTGACTTAAAACTACTTCATTTTCACCAGTAAATGGTAAAAAATGATTTGTTGGACCATATTTGAGATTATCTATCTGTCAATCATTGTGGTAACTTGGTTTGGAAATTAAATAATGACAAAACACAACTACTTCATCAAAATTTCTTGATCAAAATTTGAAATTTTTAGAGGAAAAATGGCATTTTGACCATTATTTGACCTTCAACCACCCTTTAATTTCAATATTATTTTTCCATAATCTTCCAGATTGAGGAGAAAAATAAACCTGATGTTTTGGTACATCATCTGCTCCCTTCCTACTTATAAAATTTAAGATAAAGTCATTTTCATTTTCAAATTTTTACCATTTTAGGCACTTTTTGGGATCTCCAGGTGGGCTTAGTACCCTACTTTGTACCTTACAGCTCAAAATTGGACTTAAAACTCTAGTCAATGAACTTTCTAAAATGTTCAACAATTCCATTAAAAGACATTCCTTCAGAAAAAGTGGCTACAAAAAAGAAATACATACCGTCAAAAAAACTGAGAAGTTTATAAACGGAAACTATAGAATATCGGAAAATCCCAGATTCTTGATTTGGCAGCCATTATGACCTTGAATGACCTTTATTACATCATGGGATAGAGTTGGTTATGTATTTACTATTTCAAAAGATACTTCTCTTTCATACCAACATTTTAATACCAAACACTGATCCCTATGATTGGTTTAAGCTGAGTTATGACTGTTTTAGGGTGGCTTTCCTACCCCTATACCTATTATTTTGACCATTTTGGGGCCTTTTTACATATAGTGGGGTGTCTAAGACATGACCCCTTAAAAAAGATGTGCACCACTTCTGAAGTCTACATCCACCCTGGCGGTATGCCCCAAGTGTGGGCCTAAAACATGATACCAACGGAAATTTTCTAGCTCTCGGGTTAACCTAACTTCTAAAATAGAGCACTTTTCTTGATCTGGCTACTGGACTAGTTAACATGATTAAAGAATTTGTTGACCTTTCCCCAGGGCAATATGAGTTTTAGCAAAATGTGTTTATCCACTTTTGGTATTAGTTAAAGGCCACCGACCAGAAGGCTTGTATCATCAGCAAGTCACATGGAATAAATTGTATCATTCTATTGGCTTATATCCAGGAAGCAACAATATTGTACTAAACTGTACATTATGTATTAAACAGAATGAAAACCTGAAGGCTACATACATTTTTGATGAATTTATATAAAAGCCTGTATTTGGTGGCCACCCTGGTGTCTCTCTAGAGTGGACGCTAGCCAGTCCAATGGGTGTCCAAAAAAGAGGTTCCACTGCATATGTAAGAAGGGCTGTCTCATTTTCCCATTCATGAATATGAACAAATAAATATTTAAATGTAAGACCTACATGTAATTGCAAAAAGATATACCCATAATTGTCCCAGAGGTCCAGGCAAGCCTCTCTATCAAGCCCAACACTATTAAAAAATATTCTGTGATGACTATTAAATCTTGCAAAAGCTGTTGAATACCTTTGAAATGCAAAAGGTCTCCTTTAAGATAAAGTTGATAGACCTCCTCTTCCTTCCATCGAACTATCTTGAATGCTGTCCATCGTGCGCTTTCTACATTGTAGCATTGTAGGATGTACATGTCTTTCAGGTCATTTCTCTTGGAGATGCATTTGGCCAAGACAAAAACTGTGGTTGAGTCTCCCTCGTGCACCATCATTTCCAGTGGATCGCACACATACCGCATCTGAGAAGTCTCCTGCCACTGATTGTAACCTCCGATCCGGAGGTCAATGAAGTACATTCGTTTGGAGTAGGGCAACACGTCACAGTGTCCTATTCCTGTCACATACAGGTGATTCTTGACAATAACAAACTTGCACTCCTCACACAAGTTCAAATCCCTATCAAAATCAGTTATCGGGGGTGTCAAATTTATCATGCCCCCATTTACAAGACAATCGCTAGGTAGCTCCCAGAATCCTCTTTCGCATTGAAGGAAACAAAAGTGCTTTTCTTCCGTATCCATGTAGAGGATTGAGTTCCTTGGCTGTGCTGCTTTCAGATCTTGGCATTTAGCTATATTTGAATAAATCCTAAAAGCATGCAAACTGGTTTCATGCCATGTATTCTCATTGATAAAGTATGCTAGAATTTTCTGCATCAGTGAATTTGTCTTTGAGATTATCATGATCGCCTCCTGCGGTGCTCCCCTGCGAGTCTGCAGGATCTGTGACATGTCATCCGAGGCAAGCGATGGAGAGACCACAGTCTGCAGTACCTGCATCATCACATGCTTGCATTCAGGAAGTTGCAAGAGAGGCTCACTGCCCATCTTCTTAACCATCACCTCATTGTCAATGTTTCCCCAGCGGACCAATTTGAGCAATTCTGGAAGGAAGGCCACTCTCGCGTCAGTATCATGTCTTGTCCACAGTAAAACTGCATCCAAAAGGTCGATATCTGTAGCCCACACATCATCATCACCCACAATGTCTTTCAGGTTAGCTAAGGAGAGAGTAGGGAAATCTGATCTGCTTTGAGACATGGGAGTGAAGTTTGCCAACAGGATTCTTTTAGCAGCATTGTGAAGTTTTGAAAGAGAATAATCTTCAGCCAATTGCATTAAAGGGAATAAATCATGTGACTTGATATTTTTCACTATGTGCAGCTCACACGATCCTTTAAGAGTTGGCAAGAGAAGGTACTCAGAAGCTTTGAGAATGTCAATGACGTCACCATTTCCTAGCTTAATTTCTCCTTCATATAAGTATGCAACAATCTTTTCCATGACTTCTGCAGAACAGCAGTCTAAGTCTACTACATTTGAGGAACTTTCTTTCATTCCACTTGTGAACAGAGATCGGAAATATTGCGATCCAGCTGCCATGACGAAACGATGAACTTGGATAGTTGTTCCTTGCACTTGTATTGACAAGTCGCAAAAGTCTTTCTCTTTCTGCATCTGATGCAGATTCTTACATCTACAGCACGTACTGTGTGCGCAAGAGACGACGTCCTTAGTAGCATCCATGTCGTATACGCATCACTGTAAGTCAATAATAAGGATGTCCCAACCAGAATTAGGAGAAATAGCGATTGCTCAAGGCAATTTTTCCGCTCTTGTTCTTACTGTTCCGCCCTCCGTTTCTTGTAACTTGAGCCTTCTATGCAATGACAGCATTGTACCGAACTTTTGGGTACTCACATGACGGCAGACGGTCTTCCTATATGGGGCCCGTTTCATGGTTGAAAATCGTACTATATACGAAATTCCTGTTTCTCGAAGCTGCGACTTTCGTAAATATTTATGAAAGTCACGTAATTATAAATTTAGAAATGACGTCTTTGGACCAATGAGGTAATCTCACGCACCTACACGGGCACTTGACCACACGGCCATCAGGGCAGGACCATGATTTATAAATATTTACATATTATTTAACAATATTCATAACCTAAGCTATGAATATAGATAAACGTTTGATTAATACATACAAATGCATAAATATATTTATGGTTCATTTATGGATATTTTTTAGATATAATAAAATAAATGGTTTATAGTATTCTTCAGATCTTATAAATATTTATAAATCATTTAGAATTATTTATAAATAATGAAAAGATAATTTAATTTTAAAATATTTATAAGATATATGAAAACGTTTATATCATTTATTGAATTTTAAATGATTTATAGCTATTCATATATGATTTATCAATATTTTAGATAACTTATGAATATTAATCTTTATGAATGATGTATGAAAATTTATAAATCATTCATAATTTTTTGTAGATATTATTTTATAGATATTTATATATTGCCTATAAATCATTCATAAATTTTTGTAGGTATTATTAGTATTTTATAGATATTTATATATTGCCCTACGCCCTGGCTTGTTCAGTACCAAGCATCCATTTTTCACGTAAGTTTTCGTCATAAACTTTAAAAGCGTGCCCAAAAGGCTTTAAAAAGCCTACTACAAATTGGAGAACATGTCGAAGACAGTCAAACAAAAATTGATGTAGTAAGCGATGTACATATTAAAAGAAATACTCCCACGAACTTTCGGTTACATGGCTTGGCTTCTAACTCTTAAAAAGCCGGACAAAACAAGTAGTTTTTGTCGATTTTCTCCTGGATAAATAGTACTTTATGCGAGCGTATCTTTATTATTAGTATTTTGATATTGGTTTAAGGTGGAGTATAGGGTCACCTTGAGATTTTTACCAAAATTGCTTTAGTCAACAAAAGTAACTTTTGGTGGACAAAAGAAATTCTACCAATAGAAAGGTTACTTTTGTTGGACAAAAGTACTTTTGTTTGTTACACATGGCACAACCATTCGCCAAGTGTAAAATCTTAGAATTCTGCTGTAGTATCTTCTACCGATCATAGATGGCTTGATCTATAGACTGGTTAAGGCAATCTCCGGCTAAATTCACTGATCTATCAAGACCCACCTTTCCGTTTGCCTATACCCTTCACTGGCCAACCATGACACTCACAGGTTATGCCACAATGACAGTACACTAGGATCTATTCCAATAATAAATGAACTAGTAACATCAGGTATCTGCATGTATACAAATTCCTGGTAACAATGATAACAATACATTTATATTTTAAGGTATTTGTGAATACTATGTTCATTTTTCTACAAAAATGCATTTATATTAAGATAGTGAAGTGGGTTAATATCCCTTCTGCTTTAGATGCTTTCTTAGATGTTTCTTTATCTCTTGGTATATGTTTACACGTGTGTGGAAAGAGGATAACAGAGCAAAAGAGCATATCTTGTCGCAAAAAGAGAAAAAGAGGCTTTAGGTTAGCCTGCTACAGTGGCCAAGACATTCTTTCAAGATATGTTTCTACTAAACATTTAAGTCATTTAAAAGTTAATTTCAGCAGATATGCATTAAGAAAAACTAATCAGAATGAGGTTAAGTAAATATACTTTGTTGGGATTATTTTCTCATTGTGAGAATTTTCAGCTCCTAAAAAACTAAAATCATTAACAATAGCCAATAAAATTCCAAACTGATTTATCACTACAACGCAATGTTTCATTTCTAGCAATACTCCATAGTCACAAACAGCTTAATTCTGAAGTCTTAGTGCATTTCTTTTTATTTCATTCTGAAAACAAAACCATGAAAACAAACACACAGGAGCAAAATTTGCCCAGTTGTGCTTTTTAAAATACAAAACAAAACCTATAGTGTGATGCACTCCCCTTGAGTATGACTTGATACAGTGTTTAGTACTAGTATCTGTTCTTTATTGAACTCGGCCTCTTTATTTCACACAGTGCAGAAGTAGTTTAAACAAGAATATAAAGTACCCTCATTCAACAAGCAGAATTATCTATCAGATCGGCATCAGGGAACTAAAAGCACATCTGTATTAGTGTTTCATAATATTATGTTTCACAATATTTGATAATTTCATTAAATTGGCGTAGAAATGTTTTTTATCATAAAGTTTCTCAATTCAAATCTTGTGAACCATCACATGCTTCTAATCCACTCTCACCTGAAGCATACACATGATCGGACATATTGATATAACTTTATAATAAAGTAATAAAGCATTTGTTTTGAAAACATATTTGTATGAAATGTTATGTAGCTGTTGAGATTGACTATTACTCTCCAAATAGTTGACAAATGTTACTCTATTTGATTATTCATGTCAAGAATTGTCACTAAAAATGTGCGACGACAAAACCTTAGATAAATTTGAATGTTTGACTCAGAATTTTTTTTAGGAAGCACTATCAAATTGAGTATATCAGATGTTCCACTTGCAGTTTCAAATACAGCTTTGATTTAGAAGACGCAAAAAACTACACTTATTGATACCACCTCTAAATTGATATAGGTCTTTATTATTGTTATGAAGGCTGACACACTTGTGTCACTGGGTGACAATATATAAACTGATAGTCATACAACGCCCACCAAATATTGCTGTGCTCCAGGACGAATTGTCTGTGCTCAAGAACTTCAAATTTGAACACCCTGCTGTCAGACAATCAATGCACTCCAGATGGCAATGGGTTAAAGACTGAGTTGAATAATTGGATACAAACATAAGAAATCAATACTATAGTGCCTAAACAGAGGATTAGGCAAGATGTATAACATATATAAACTATGAGCATTCTGTGTGCCGACTCACATGATATACTTTAGATAAAACTTGCTCATTGTCTCTCAACACTGCCCGGGTCCAAATCCCGGCCGGGGCATGTGGGAAAGTTGCCTGTGACTTGGGGTTAGGCGATGTTTTTCTCCACTAATTACAACTGGCTAGTTACAAATTAGCTGCAACATAGCAGAAAACGTGATAATAGTCGAAATTCCTAATAGAAATACGATAACATTTTTTACTGAACAAAGTTTTTTAATGTATAAGCTTTATTGACTGTAGTTTATTCTAAAAACGCGTTACGATTGAATGCGCAATTTTATAAATTCAATCACAGATGTAAGACACAGAAAGTTAGCATAACATATAAATAACACATAAGAAATAGCAAAAATATCCAGGTGCGTCAACAGGGTGCGACATAGGTTGAAAAATATTATTATCTGAGTGGGGCAAGCTGCCCCTAAAGTTGACTTGCCCCGCCGGCACTTCCAGTTGCCCCGCCACTCTGTTAAACAAAGGTGAGATTGGACTTTGCCCAAAATATTACATGCCGAGCGGGGCAAGTCAGGGTGTTGTTCAGCTTGCACCATTGCCGTTTTTTGCTGAATTCATTTGCAACGTGCAACGGGGCCAGTGGTTATGTTGCACGCTGGTCAATTCAAATAGTAATCGGAAATCCTAGTCATCGGGTAACCAGGAAATCCTCCAAATCATTAGACATACTCATATTAACCAAAACCTTCCTTAAGCCTTAGGTTAAGTACATGTACAGTGTATATACATTTTATGGACGTATCACGCAGAGATCACATGTATTGCGTCCATCTGGAAGGAGTTCAGCCCAGGTATTGGTTTTCCTATCAGTAGACAGTACGGCCAGTGTATCATAATCGCCCCTAAGGATTGTTGACCCAAATCCGTCAGGTCTCTCGTTCAGAGTATCAAACAAGTCATCTCGTTCAGATTGTAGGCATGGACATTGCATGATCATTTGATTCACGTCATCAGTTTCGGCCATATCACACAGTTACAAAACTTACTAAAAAACTTTTTTTTTCTGACCAATTATTTTATTGAGTGATTTTTTTCTGAACGAAAAAGTGTTTTTAATAAAAAAAAAATAACTACTAAACTTATTTTCATTACTGAACGAAATACTTTCAAACATGATATTTACTCTCCACCACTTACAACTGGCTAGTCATGACTTACGGCTGCAATATGGCATAATATGTGGTATATATATATATAAATATATATATATATATATATATATATATATATATATATATATATATATATATATATATATATATATATATATATACATACATATATATACATATACATACATATACATATATATATATATATACATATATATATATATATATATACAAATACATATATACATATACACATATACATATACATACATATATATATATATATATATATATTATATATATATATATATATATATATATATATATATATATATATATATATATATATATATATATATATATATGTATGTATATTTTTGTTTATATATATATGTACACGCAGGCATGGGCTTGGGGCAGGGGCTTGGGGCTTGATGATACGAATACGAATATGAACTTTATTACTCTCTAACCGCATTTTGCGGTACATAGAGGAAATACAATAATTTCATTAGAATAATCAACATATATATACATCTACATTGTAGTCATAATTGTAAAAATATACATATATACATATATACAATATACGCCCATAAAAGTTATGTGTATCAACATTATACAATGATTTATCCGATTACTGTCATAATATTAGTCATATAGACAGTTTAAATTAACATTATCAATTTCTTCACTCACAACATCTGGAAGAGATGTGTATTCCTTCATGCAAAAATAAACAAATTTGGCTACCTTAATTAACAATTTTCTATCATTTGTATTTAATAATTGACTCATTTTCAAAGTGCTGCATCTAGTTCTGTAGTATTTTGGTATGCTTGATATTCTAAGTTTTTCAATACCATTGCATTCAAATAGGAAGTGAAATTCATCACCTAAAATTCTCTTACTGCACTTAGTGCAAATGCGCTCTTGCCTTGGTATTGACAAATTAAATTAAATTAAATTGTGATTATTCTGTACACTAGCGACATCTAGCGGTAGAGTAGATAACTAAGACATGCGCACGCGCAAGTGTAGAGCAGTTAGCAGTAAGTCAACTGTTGTTTTGTTTACATGTTTATCTGGACTTCCCTACCAAAAAACACATGCTTGGAAGACCGCATAAGATACTAGGTAAGTAGTTTATCATATATAGAACCGTTAGATTCACGATTTTGCGTAATGTTATGTCTGTTACGAGAGATGTGCACCGTTCTATGCGTGGATCTACCAAATGAACCAACCCATTTAATGCCATTACCTCAGGCTGAGGCTCAATTTTTGAAGTGTTTGCCTTCAATACATCTTATACTACTTTACTAGTAAGTATATTGGGGAGTTAGGTGAACCAGAGATTTGTGCATATCTATGTGGAACTATGTACACGAGTAAGAAAGAATGATGACTGATTGGAACCACATCTTTGTACTAGGTATATCAATGGATGAAAAGGGGACCATGAAAGTTACCTGTTTGAACACCTGTCAGTGTCAACCCCAGGTAATTTTCAAGAGGGAAATTAAAGTATGTGAAATTTATTCCCAAATCATTGTGTTGTTCTTGTCTGACTTCTAATTTTAAGTTTTTAACAGGTTTTTAGCGAAACTGATGTTCAGTATCTAGAATCATAAATAGCGATCACCCGATACGCAACCATCAGATCTTGGTCAACAGCCTTAGCACGTCAGCATGGCTCCTAGCCTATAGTCTGTCTGACTCGAGTTTGGCAATCGCTTTTTCCACTTTTTTCTGACAAAACGTTCAAGTTTGCAATCCAAACTTGGCAAACCTCTTTGGAGCACTACAATTGCCAAAAATACAAAAATGGGCAAATTTTACAATGGGACCTAATAAGCAAAATCAATATTTTGCAGAGTTGAGACAAAAAGTATGTTTATACATACATGTAGTAGTGCTCTAAAGAGGTTTGCCAAGTTTGGATGGCAAACTAGAACGTTTTGTTACAAAAAAGTGGAAAAAGTGGTTGCCAAACTCGAGTCAGTCGAGACTATATAGCAGGGCTGAACATTAAGAAAAAAATTCCAAAAATTCCAACAGGGCTAGTTGCCGAATATTTTACTAGCCCTGAAATATTTTTGCTAGCCCTGATATTAATGACAACTCTTTTCAAGTGGTGACCTCTGTTGATATCATAGCCTCTGTTGATAACATGAAAAGAATACAGTGTATTGAGGTAATTTGAGTTATATTATCATCCAGGTATGCAGAGCCAAAGGAGAGCTCCATACTATTTTAAGCGCTGATATTCTAATTCTATCTAGCCCCTCAGGGCTACTCACAGGTAGAATTTACTAGCCCTGACTTTGAATAACTAGCCCGGGGCTACAGGGCTAGCCTTAACGTCGAGCCCTGTATAGTGATATTAATGTTTATATGGTAATGCCACAATTATTTCAACGGAATGTGGCATAGCTGTTGACAAAAAATACTTTGCTCCAGACCTAAGAGTCAGTGCTCCTGGAGTAAGATATTTGGAAACCCCTCAGGCCTGTGCGTTCTGTGCATGTGCATTAGGCCTAAAAAATAAATTGTTTGTTTCCTGTAATGTACCGGAAAGAATAGGGTAGGTAGGTCGGTAAAAAATTTTTTTTTGCATAATTTTTTGGGTCAAAAATGTGTGTTTTATGCATGTTTTATGTTGATTGGGAGTTGGGAGGGCGGTTAAAAACTTTAGGGTAGGGATTTTTTTGAATAAAAAGTTGTTAGGGTAGGGTTACAGGAAACAAACAACTTTTTTTTAGGCCTTAGCAACTTCCGTGAAGATATGTGCACACTATATTTAGTCAGTGGTAAAAATAGAGAGTAGCCCATGGTTCGTTTCTACCAAAAATTTGAATGGGCTAGTAAAATTCTTTGTTTACTTGACCAGAAAGTCTGCTAAATATTCTGACCACATACATTTGATAAGCACACATCCAGTTTCATATTTCTTCTACATTAGATTAAATAACTGTCACAATTCATAGATTTAAGCACAATTAACCATGAATGTTCAGTTATGAAATGGCTGTTGGCTACCTTTTGGTTATCAAAGTGATATGAACCCCTAATATTTCTGGTGGACCGCTAAACTATTAATTTTGATGGCCCGTTTGACCACCAAGGCTTAGCAAACTGTTTTCAGCACTGTATAGTTAGGCCAAGAAAAAAATATTGTTTGTTTCCTGTAACGGTCCGAAAAAAAATATGGTAGGTAGTAGGGCTCTCGCGAATACAGTAGGTGGTGAATACGAATGTATTCACGACTATAGGGTCACGAATACGAATGCTAATATTCGTAGAATGGTAGCGAACGATCTGAAAACCAGAGCGCCATTTTACCTTATAAGGACAGGAACGGTCCCCAAATTCAACCGGTATCAACCGGTATAAGTAATCGTGCGCCCACCGGCATAAGTAATCGTGCGCCCAGAACGTAAAATGGAGGCACTTCAAAACTCAGCGCACTCAGCGCTGCTGATTTGAAGTGATTTCCTCAACTTCTATGGCCGCAAACAGGTAGGGCTTTTCATTTTTGTGTATATTCGTCTACATTCGAATATACAAATGCGTATATTCGAATACTATTCGCATCGCGGCAATCCGCGGTGCAGCGACTATACGAGTGTATCGCGGGAGCCCTAGTAGGTAGGTTGGTAAAATATTTTTTTTGGTCAGAAATGTGTGTTTTATGCATGTTTTACGTTGACTGGAAGTCGGGAGGGGTAAAAAAAACTTTAGGGTAGGGATTTTTTAAAATAAAAACTTGTTAGGGTAGGGTTACAGGAAACAAACAATTTTTTTTTTAGGCCTTATGGCCCGCTCAGCCTTAAAGAGCTTTAGTCTGTGTTGTTTCAACTCCAGCGCCTAGTGACGTCACACTGTGACAAGATTCAGGGAGATTAGGTGTGTCAAGCCCTAAATACAATGGGCCATATGGTAACCAAACCATAAATTATAAATTCCTCACAAAGATATTTGGGTGTCCTGATAAGTGTTTTTTTTAGCATTTTGGTGTCCATATGATGCCCAGAAACCCTACTGGCTAAGACCATGAACCCAGAAAGACTCAATTCAAGAGGTGAAATTTTGGATTGAGGGTGTAATATTTTGGTAGGACACTCAAAGTTGTGCGGAGACAGGGCGCAAGCGACCACATGTCAGGTGGAGAAGAAATAGGTAGTGTAACTACTAAATCTCACTAAACTCTAGACACTCACCGCACAGCGTCCACCAAAAATTGCTGCGCTCTAGGACCAATTTTTTGCCTGTGCTCCAGCCTCCAGGACTTGTTTGGGTGGAGAAAATTAGGCTTCGGTGACCTCGTCCAAACCTTCAATGGTATAGAGTGTACCAGGGACACGCTATACCTGGCGGAGCAGTTCGGTTCAGTTGAAAATCTGGCTGCTTCAACTCAACTCTGGCTGCTTTTTGGCTGGAGATGCTTGTAGTAATTTGTCTAGAAGGTTACATTTGGGAGAGATTGATATATAATGGGAGTATTGCATTGCTTCATGTTACTTCTTCATTTGTTACTTCTGAATACTGTAGAGGGATATATACAAGTTTGCTTTTATGTAAAATTTCCTAGATTGTTAACAAGCTTTATTAAGGAGATCATCTGGCCTGCAATGTAAGGTTTTAACAGTATATACTAAATCAAGCCATTGATATCACCCTTTGATTTTGGCTGAAACCAAACAAAAAATATAAACAAAAACACTTCTGCATCATTTCCTGCTGTGTTCTAGATTACATGACAGTATGAGCCCTAGTGTGTGTAATATGATATTTACTGGGTGTTAGTAAGTGATATGCCCTCGTTCCACTCTAACATGCATTTAATTCAAAAATGTGTGCCATCTCCTTAGAGATAGACATCTAATCCTTGAGTCTGGGGAAGGTACCTGAAACCTCATCTCACACCAACTGCTGTGCCCAGAGTTGTGATCATTAATGTTCTTCATGCGACCACCCTCTTGGCATGTACACGCATGCACAGATTGCTTAACGGTCTCTGCAGGAGAACACCGCTACTACTAGATACTAGACTCTCTTCTTGCATGTGGTTCTTTATAAGGGAGGGGAGGCATTAGTGTTCTTCCACCCTCTTGGAATATATACATGCATACACAGATTGCTAACCATCTCTACAGGAGCACAACGCTGCTACTAGACGTTCCTCTTGTGTGTGGTTCTTTTTAAAGGGGAGGCATTAGTCTTCTTCCACCCTCCTGGCATATATATGTCGTGGTAGAAACTGCGATCCGGTAGGATCGCCGATCCTACCAGTAGAAACTGCGATCGCAGTTTCTACCGGTAGAAACTGCGATCGCAGTTCCTACCAGGATTATGCTGGTAGGAATTGCGATCGCAGTTCCTACCGGTAGAAACTGCGATCCACTTTATCATCACTATTTAAGGGTTTGAATGAGCAGCTCCAAGGCAGATGAGTTGTAAAACACTAAAGGCATTCATTTAAACCATTTATTTTTGGAGTGTGCATGGTCTTTCAACTTTTAACAAATCTCATTCTAATTCAATATAATTTGAAAAATTATTTGAAGAAGGATTGTAAAACCAAACAGGATCACCAACTTTGAGTGAAATATCTCTTAAAATGTTGCTTTGTTATCAAAATATTTACACATACAGGAATTGAGTATTTAATTGAGATGATGTATTGGTCTGTAATAAGACAGTTTCAGGTTAATTGGCTGACTTCCAATCTCAATCAACATTTTGGGTGTGGTTTATTGCAATTAATTTGATGCTGTATTTGTCAAATGTATTAGGTGGATTTGGAAACAGTTTAAAATCCTAGGAATCTTCTCCACTGCATCAGTCTGGTATGACCAGTAGCTAGTTCATGATTGAACAAAAAGCAGAGCCTGCCAGGATGTGATGTAATAATGAAAAAAATATTAACAATGTAGGTGTGGCAACATTTAAAGGTCAATGGTGTTCAATCCTTACACGGTTAATGCGCACAGCGACCAAAAGCAGTCAAACAATTTTGTGGAAATCTTTCGCCAAAAAGATTTTTTTTATTTGAGGCCACTCCAATTTGTTTACTTGTCTTACGTGCTCAGGAGGTAGGAAATGAGCCATTTTGGAATAAAAAAAAAGTTGAAAAATGTGACTTTTTAAAAAAAAATTTTTTTTTTAGAGTCTGACGACTAGGACTGGTAGCGATATGTTTCTACCAGCCTATTCTCAACTAAATAAAATCAATCAATCAATTAATCCCTGTAACCTGAAGGGTGGGAGGTATACCTCCTCAAGTCTGAGGCTCTACTACAGCAATGATAGCTTCCTGTAGTTGATTGAATCACACTTACAAGTTACAATGAATATTCTTAAAACTTGCACTTTTTTTTTTTTTGAGTCTGACTGAACATTTCAAATCCACTTTCGTCCGTAAGACACCAAAGATGACTTTTTTTTTCTTTCTTTTGGAGTCTGACAGGATTTTTATTCCAAAAAAATAAAATGCTCGTAAGACAAGTAATTAAATTGGAGTGGCCTGAAGGATAAATGTTCAGCAGATCATCACTGACAACTCTCCTTCAAATATTGCGTAAAATCATTCTTTATTCCAATTGTCAAAAGTATCAAAAATCCAGATGAAAATATCAAGTTTAACTCTCAAGGAATAATTAAAATATTTGCTACTGTAACAATTACTAACATCACGGGTAAATTCATAGATAAATTAATAGATATATACTTTTTTAAATTTTAAATCATTTTTATTTCCTTTCCTTCATAAATCATATACAGTGTACAAATAATGATGCATGGTATGTCACAATAAGATGTATAAGTGGGATATATACATAGAGCGGCCAAAACAGCCCTGACAATGTAAGAAATATTTTACTTACAACCATTTTTCTGGAAAACATTTGATCAAGAAATAATGATCACATGCCATACACCAACTCTCCTTCAAATATTTTGTGAGCTTTCGCTTTATTGACAAGCTATTTTCAAAAATATAAGAGTAGCAGACTAATTTCTACTTTCTAAAGAACAACTGAATGAAGAAATGAGAACTTGGAGACAACGTTTTATTCAATACTTTGTATATCGAAGTAAATAGATATAGTATCTTCATAATACTGTATAAACAGGACATACATACTATTGTGTGACTGTGTTAAACATATTTGAAGCCTTATCATGATGTCACATTGTACCAGTATCTGTTGGGAGTTAACTTTGTATAAATAGTTAAAATCTAACTGTTTAATGATAGGTGATTATTTTGAAAGATTGCATGAAAGATTGCATAAGAGAGATTTTGAGAATTCATGAAGTAATATTGTGCCAGAATATGTTGCATGTTCATTATATTTATAATAAATGGTGCTATTTAAAGATGAATACTTATTAGTTATCTATCATAAGTGTCTTAATGAAGAAATAAATGTGCTTTTTGCTTTGAAATTGTCACAAAAAACTTAATATCTTACTACTGCAACTATGGGTTACCATAGATTGCTAAACATATCAATACTATCACAGCCTTTACTGAATCGCAGTTTCTACCAAGGTATGGTAAGATTGTTCTGGTAGGATCGGCGATCCTACCGGTAGAAACTGCGATCGCAGTTCCTACCAGCATAATCCTGGTAGGAACTGCGATCGCAGTTTCTACCGGTAGAAACTGCGATCGCGGTTTCTACTGGTAGGATCGGCGATCCTACCGGATCGCAGTTTCTACCACGACATATACATGCATGCACAGATTGCTAACCATCTCTACAGGAGAACGCCGCTACTACTAGACGTTCCTCTTGCGTGTGGTTCTTTATAAAGGAAGGCATTAGTGTTCTTCCGCCGGGGGATTCCACCCTCTTGGCATATATACCTGCATGCACAGATTGCTAACCGTCTCTACAGGAAACACCGCTACTGCTAGACTTTGGATCCTCCTCTTGTGTGTGGTTCTTTATAAGGGGAGGCAGCGTAGCAGCTCTCCATGGTGAGTCTTAGCCTTTGATCATGGGTTTACATGGTATTAATTAGTGTACTTCTTTCATCTGAACAAAATGATTAATTCATAGTTTTCCTGGATGTTATTATCAATATGGGGTTAGCGAGCCAGGTGAGAATTCTATATTAATATACAACATTGTGGGTGGCAGGCTATATCTTTGGAAGGCAGTTGTTATAAATAGTAGACTAGTACCATAGTCTTTTGGGGTTACACAACCTAATAAGTCCAACACCAACCAATTCAGGTATCAATAGAAAAGAATGAGGACAAACCTGCAATGAATACCATGTCATGGGAATAATATTGGGGTGAAATGAATTCATTTATATGTTTGAAAATGACATTAGATTATAGCCCTCCAAAATAGGGCGTCCTGATGTGTGGTTTTTGAGGGTTTGGGGGTCCAAATGATACCCAGATGCCCTGTTGGCTAAGATTATGCTGGCAACTATCAAGCACCACCCTATTAATGGTACCTTAAATGTGTGAGGTTGTTCAAAACTCATTTCTCACTGTAATTGTTCTTATGGGAAATTTGGAAGTCTGTGCACTATGCTGGTTATGAATTATTAAGAAGCCTCAGTGTCCTACAGATATTAGGTCTAGGCTCTTAGTAGTTGTGTTACCCTCCAGGCTAAACAGTACAGCAGTACCTCTACCATTTTCTGGCCTGTGTTGATTAAGGGATACTTTTTGGTAGCAGAACTAGTTGACATTTTAAAAGCATAGATCCAAACCACACTTGCCAAGGAAATCTCCAGACAATTATGGCTTCATAGTGAGATATACTGGTAACTATATTAAAATAAAGTAGCTAAAATGTTGTCAGAGCTATCTGTGGCAAAAACGTAGTCATTTCTTTTCAATATTACTTAAATGCTTTATCCCATCTGCTCTACTTACATCTAATTTTAATTGAAACCTATTTAATACTGACACATTATGTAGTTTATGGTTAATTCATATACGGAGTCACTTTAAGTGTATCAATATGATGTTATGACATAAACAATTTCAAATTTTGTGTAACATAAATGCACACATATACAGTGTGTTCTTTTTAGTTCAATTTATTCATAATTTTCCCCACATTATGCCGAAAATGGTCAAAGCTATTGGTCAATGAGATGCCAGAATGAATAAATAGCGTGATCTACTAATCTCCACGCTGGTCTACTAGGTGTGTGTAGACCATATGGCACACGCTTCTATAATCTCAGGCGTGTTCCTCACTATGCTGCTCTACAACATGAGTCATGCCGAACTGTTGTCATGGTCGCCATGGTAACCTCAGATCCTCCATGATGCCTGGTCATGCAATCTGTGTGTACACCGTATACCTATCTCACGGTCATAGATGTAATAGGAATATGAGTCAATGGGCTGGGTCACTGTCAACTAATAGCATTAGATTCTCCTTGTCGTAATAAGGGAAGGTAGACCTAATCCTCACCTGCTGGCTCTCAGCCAACTTATGGCTAAATATGGTTAACACATTCATGGCTTTCATGCATAGTATTATGTTAAGTAACTTTGAAATTAATAGAACACAAATTCACAAAATATTTGATAGCAAGTTGTATTTTGATTCCTGATCTATATTTCATTTTTGAATATTTTCCAGTGAGATATCAGCAAAATAGTCAGTCTTACTTTGGCCACTACAGGCATGAATAGGTTAATGAGCGTATTATTGGTACTGCCTTCTTTGTCATCATTCCATATTTAGATCATAAGTTATATAACCAAATGTGTATCTAGACACTTGTCCAGCTTAGACAGATAGGGGTGAATGATACTGAATGAATACTGTATTGTATTTTCATAATGTTCATGTCTCAGGTAAGTAAGGTTTGTGTTGATCAGTAGTATTTTGGAAAGCTCATATTACTTGGATGATTTTTGGGTCAGATAGATAGGTGAATTATACTGTATGAAATCCCTATTGTACTTTTGTATTGTTCATGCCTCAGGCAAGTCAGGTATGTGCTGATGTATAGTATTTAAAAAGGACAATAAGAGTGATGCCTTTTGGATTAGACAGAGACAGAAAGATTTTCTGACATCTTTAGGGTGGACCTTTTCTGGTACATGTATTTTCATATTTGTTGTGCCTCCATGCTCATCAATAGTATTCAGAAAGTACAATCAGACTTTGACAATCAAAGTACATATTATTTTGCCAGAGACAAATATCTTAATAAACATTCCTGGTAGAGATGGACTTCTATATTAATTTCTTTACAGTTTGTAATATTCGTTGATTTTTCATATATTAATGAAATAGTTTTAAGCAGGTAACCCATGTGATGGAAGTCTCATGATTTATAGATGTATGACTTGTTTGTATTCTGGATTTCTGGTAGTAAACAAGTTTGGATCAATAGGGTTTACTCAGCTGTCTGATTAGCAAGTATAGTTGGATACCCATGGCTGGTCATATCACTATTGTCGTCCCTAATTGACTTTCAACCGCCCATCCCTACAAGTAGGCGTGGCTATTTTGGGAATATTTTCCTCAAAAAGGCCTTTGTTAGAAAAAAATAATAATAATAACTTGACTCCTAAAGGTCCATTGATAAATACATTGATCTCTGCAGAGGACTATATAAGGCCTGATTATATTTGAAAAATCTTCCTCATAAAACAGTATTAAGAAAATATTTGTTTGAGAAAAGTTTATGGCAATAAATATAAAACCTAGAGTTCTATCTCAAATAGTTTGGGATTTTCAGTTTTGTTATTTTAGTTTTAACCTGTAGTGTGCCTGTCAGTCTGTTACAGGACAATGGGGATCTGCTCTGCAGCACAGGTAGAATCACCTATTGTTTTTACCTGCCTATTGTTCATTAAACATTCATCACTCATCTTTATCCCCTGTGCCTGCCTGCCCTACATATTGTGTAGGTCATTATCAGCATTTCCCATTTAAACATTTATTTTCTTATTGATATAAGATGTGTGATCATAAATTCAGTACTAATTTATTATGATTTTCTCATTTATTTCTAATGGGTTAAACATGAGAAGATAAGGTAAGAAAAAAGGAAAAATCTGCTATGAACCTAATTTTCCTTTAATTTAAGTACTCTTTTCAAATGAAACTGCAATTCAAGTACCCTGATAAGGCCTAAAAAGAAAAGTTGTTTGTTTCCTGTAACCCTACCCTAACAAGTTTTTATTCAAAAAAATCCCTACCCTAAAGTTTTTTCCGCCCCCCAACCAACGTATAACATGCACAAAACACACATTTTTGACCAAATAAATTATGCAAAAAAAACAATTTTACCGACCTACCTACCCTATTTTTTTTCGGACCGTTATGTACAGGAAACAATCAATTTCTTTTTTTAGGCCTAAAGATATATTTGAAAACAAGCATTTGATTAACTAAACAGACTTCTGTTGAAGATTGATTAGTTTGTTTCCCTACCAACACCTGCACTTAATGGAAAGTGATAAGTGTGGTTTCTGATTGATATTCACACCTTTAGGTGCGTAATCCTCCTTTTGTTTCGGAGGATCAAGGGGTCTATTTTTACAATTACTAGCACACCATATAGATTCAATCAACCACGCAGTACACTTTAGGCAAGTCTGTGTTAAAAGCCTGTCTCAGTAAGGTGCTTTAACCTTAATGCTGCTGGTGGCTAATTTGGCATTTACAAAATGATTCAAAAACATAAAAAAATGACTGAAACCCTGGCGCATGGGTAATCATCCGAGAGTATTCAGTAAGAGCTATCAAATGAATGCCAACATGACAGGGTTTTAGATGGTTCTCAAAAACCTTTGCATCCTTGTGCTTTGGATGAAAGTAGCCTTAGCATATGACTAGAACTGTTGATAAAATAGTATATATGTTAATATTTCACCTGTCTCATGGTCCATTATATATGGTACATATTAATTTGAAGTACGACAAAGGGCAGGCAGAGATATACATACATTGCTTGTAGACTTCCATGAGTACTAGCCCTACAAGGCTATCTATAGTATACCTCCCTGGTAAATTTAGCAGTGTGAAATGGGAGGGAATTGGCCCTCAGGGGAGTCATAGACTATGGGCTAGTATTGGCAGTTGGAACAACTGTCCAGTTACATTCCTAATTGGGTTTACATAACAGGTTGATCATTGTGTGCAGTGAGACTGTGAGAGTGGCACCGTGTGTGGTGGGCTGTGAAGAGAAGGTGGGGCACCTGACAGTGCAGGCAGGCAGGCAGACAGCATGTCTTTGTCTGCTAGTAGTACACAGAGGCTACTAGTACTGCTGCTGCTGCTGCTGCTGCTGCTGGGCGGGCACAGGTAGAACACAGGTAATCCCTCTCACCTGTCACACACCTGCCAGGTAGATGGTACTGGGCACACATCCTCAGCACACCTCCCGGATACTACATTACTGATACCACTAAAGGATACCAACTCTACCATACTGGATTTCTGACTTCAAATTATAATGATATGGTAGATAAATACCATATAGAAGAAGAATGTGGATGATCTCACTACAGTTTATATGAATTATCAACAAAGGAGTTTGATTGTTTGCTTTTGAGGCTGGCAAGTAATCAGTGGAACAATACCTATAGTGAGACCTACCCAGTGGGTGTAGTAGATTTGGATGATTCCTGAACAAGTGTTGTATTTGGATGAAGATTATCACTAACGGTAGAACATGTGGATTGAGATGGTGGCGGCAGAGCTGGAGGGCAAGAAGAGTCGTCTTCAGCCCATAGTGAAGGAGGTCAAGGAGAAGCATGAAAGGAAGGAGAAGAAAGACAGGAATAGGAAATCCCCTCTTAAGGTATCTAGAGTTTTCTACCCGAGTTTGTGCAGTTTATATTCAACCCTTAAGAGTCCCTAAAGGGCTTGCATATCTTGGTGATATATCTGATCGTGAAATTTATTATTTTTTTAGATGCTTGCAAATAAGCAGTTTATGCTTTATTCCAAAGTTATTATGAAGCATCAAGCATCCAGGTGGTTCTTTCAGTGTCAAGCATTTAAGGCATATTTAGGTTCTTTGCATGAATTGTCTGTAAAACACCCGTTTCTTGAAGTAGTAGCCAAGAAAGATAGATAATGATAAACTTATGTTTTCATTTCAATATATTGAAGGATGAGTCAATGAAGAAGTTAATGAAGAAGGCATAATATTGGCACATGCGTAAATTAAGAATTCAATGCAATGACTAATGACTTATTAATCAATACTTTCAAGTATTCATTAAACTAGTTATGAGATACTAAAATTCAAATGTAAGATTTTGGTGATTATGATGTTTATAGCCGTATGAGACTGGCAGATGTCATATTGTAAATGGGTCAGTATATCATTGTAAATGGGTCAGTATATCACTGTGTGTTTGGGTCAGTGGGTATCTTTGTGTGAGGACAACTATGGTTATGTCATCACCATCTGACCAGTGAGGTCTTTGTGTCAATGCTGGCAGACAGGCTGTGTAGGGAGGAAATGCCTTAGAAACATTGAGTCTGTGTACTACACCACTACTGAAATACTCAGGGTTCGGCAGTGGTGGGGGAGCCCCTCTTACAGAATTAAGGAAAAAGGCCCGTTAGGCTAATGAAATATTACTTCTTGTAGCCCCCACCAGATTTGATAGAAATGGAGAAAAACAATTGAACCACCCCCAAAACAGAAAAGATAACATACCAAATTGTTAAGTTGCTTGATATGGACCTGTCAACAGTCACTTACTTCACTTGATTATTTTACTATTTATCTCTTTGTATAATGACACAGACTGCTGGGCGGGTACAGATTTGAGTATGGCTAATAGATACTAAGGACTTCTGTGAGTATTTGGTACTTTATTGGCCCTGATACTTCTACTAATTCTGCTCACATAACTTAACTGATTAGTAACTACTACTACCACCACCACCACCACTACTACTACTACTACTACTACCACTACTACCACTACTACTACTACTACTACTACTACTACTACTACTACTACTACTACTACTACTACTACTACTACTACTACTACTACTACTACTACTACTACTACAACAACTACTACTACTACTACTACTATGGTACTTCTGTCATTAAGTACTGCAAGTGTCATATTCATAGTTTGTCCAGATTCTCTGTATGGGGTGTATTGTCTAGAAGGTGACAGGGGAGTTGTGTCTGTACTGTCATTATAGCACCTGCATGGAGGCATCTGTTTAGAGATAGCCACCTATGTCTCTCAGCAGTTTGTACATATGGCAGGCATTTCCTTGTTTTAATTGTTAGCCATCCTTTCAATTAATTACCAGTTTCCTGTTTCCTTGTCAAGAAGACAGAGGCACCTGTAAGTGGCCTCAGAAATTTGCATATCTGATCATAAGATCTAGATCTGTAACTGTCAGCCAAATCCCATGTGAAATTACACTCATGTAAATATATGGCATTATGTAAATGGCAGTACCTGACACTTATATGACTGATAAGGGTAAAGGATGCCTCTTTGACATCACCAAGGTAGTATAGTATAAAATTTCTGAAGCACAGACAATTGGTCTTAGACTAAAGGAGTTTGTGGTGGCTGACCTGTGGTTAAGGTCAAAATATTGTTTACAATTCACACTCACAAATAAGCATTAATACTGATAGTTAAGACCAGGAAAAATCAATAGACAATGAATTGATGTATTTCATGTATGGAATCTACTATACAGCAAGGGTCTATAACAAGGCCTGCCAGTCTGGGGGCTGGGGCTAGTGAAAATATTTCAGGGCTAATGAACCTTAGATGATCTTGCCCTGCTGGGTTTGACAACATTTTGTATATTGGTGAGACCTGTTGGGGGTACCAGTGTTATTGTGAAATATCAAAATATTTCTGAGCCATTTATCTTTTACATTGGTAATTCTCACATACTTTCAATTAAAAGTACTAAATTGTTCAATTTTTCAAATTGCTTTGTATTCAAGCAAAACTGACTTCATCTGAATGCTAGATTGTTAATTGATTTATTTTTGTAAGTTACACAAGCCTACATGAAACCACCATCACAGAATCGGCCGAGATGTTTGTTTAACAGGGATGACCTTTAGTGTTCAAATAGTGTGTTCTGATAATGTTACATTAGGTGACTTAACATATATAGGTTTTACCTGAAACAATGCAACAGAAGTCCACATGTCCTCTCTCCCCTCTCTATGTTTGTCCTGGGACTTAAACAGCTTCCTGTTGTATGGCTTCTCTTAGAACACTAAGTATTTGCAGGCTAGAACAATAGGCAACTGCCAGTAATGATGCCAGTGTAATGATTGTATACCACTTTCTGTGTATGTACACTTAACAAAATAAATGAATAGCTTAATGATGTCAGGTGTATCCAAGGTAAACTGGCTTAGAAACTATAGCATTTTGGGGCATCCAAGATTAACTCAACAGTCTTTGAGGCCACACAACAGTTTTAGCATCTGTAGAGCATATAAAAGAATAAAACAGTACTGCCTGAAAAGTGACATGTAGATATAGAAGGCTGGCTTTAGAAGCCATGGCATTTCCAAGAGTTCCAGAAGCCACAGAGCACATTCAAAAGAAATATTTCAGTGTGACTATAATTTTTGTTAGGTGCAGAAAACGTAAACTGGCTCTGAATACTGTGAAGTATATCTCTGAGGGATTCAAGACTCCATTTTAAAAATGAATATTTTAGCTTATAAATAGAGCATATATATCAAAAAGGAATATTTTATCTATTGAGCATATCAAAAAGGAATATTTTATCTATTGAGCATATCAAAAAGGAATATTTTATCTGTAGAGCATACTAAAAAAAGGAATATTTTATCTGTAGAGCATATCAAAATGTAATATGTTAGCTATAGAGCATATCAGAAAGGGATATTTAGCTACAGAGCATATAAAAAAGGAATATTTTATCTACAGAGCATATTAGAAAGAAATATTTTAGCAACAGAGCATATCAAATAGGAATATTTTAGATAGCATGCCTCTCTGCGTCAAGTCTTTGAGACCAATCAAACAGCTCTATAAGCCTCTAGATCATATTAAAATAAGATATTTCACTCTCGCACACTCTAAGGTAAATCCTGTCAAAAGTGGCATTTGAAGAAAAGACAAAAGATATAAAGAGAACGATTTTAGTGGTATGAAGGATTCCAACGGCCCCCTCATGTTCAAAGCATACCCTGTATGAAAATTTGTGCATCAAGTCAAAATAACTCTTTTCTCTAAATCGTTTATTAATCTTTAATTTTCCTTAGAAACAAACCATACCACACTTTACACCTACATTTTGCTTGAATCTAGATTTCATCTGTATCAGGTACAGTTACAGTTAGGTCTTATATCTGCCTTAGGGTTTAATCTTTGAAGTCTGTCCATTGATATTGATAGTATCAAAGAAGGGTGTTTTGGGTATGGCCAGAGGGTATTTGTTTCAGTGGTTAATCCTGGTCTAAGGCTGGATGTGTCTGTCTGTTTGTCCATGCATTCACAGTTGCTGTTACTGATGGGGTTCAAGAAGTTCAACAGATCTCTCTAAATATTCTGGTTCAAAATGATCTTTCTCTTGTTTAGAATCGTCACATTTCAATAGTTTTGCATACCCCCATTGGGGTAAATCTACATCTCTGCTAAAATAAACCTCTATGTACACAGGAATCCTGGATTTGCCCCTGATCCATACCTAAACCTCACTTTTAGTGGTTCAAAATGTTCATTCTCTTGTTTAATATCGTCTTATTTCTATAGTTTTGCATTAAACCAATAAGCGACTTGCGTAGAAGCCCCCATGTGGCCCGCCATTATGTAAATCCAGATGTCAAAGGGTGGTATGTTGACCCGGAAGTACTTCCTTTCCATACAAACACATAGGATGACCAGTGCAGCCTATGCATGGCCCATCATAAATGATGTGTTTGCGGTAAAATACCAGGATTTTGTGAATAAGCAGCAATGTCTACCGAAGTAAGGATATTATGAACATATGATGAGAACTTTGCATCCATTCAAAAGCCCTCAAATGAGATATTATCTGTTGAAAAGATCGCCCATAGGAGTTCATCTACCTTGTTTACATTCTAGTTTATTACTGTGCTGAGTTATCAGTTAACATATTGAATGCACCACATCCAAGGGTGTATTATGGAAAATCATTCAATATCTCATGCTTATCAAACATCTATTGAATGTATTTTGCATAAATACTATAATTTATTTTTCAATATTAAGCATTTAGAGATAGACATACTGACAGGATGTATGTATATATACCAAAGGCTTATACAATTCAAAACCTTCTCAACACTTTTCTTTCCTTCTCCAGGGCTGAATGAAAATATAGGTAATTGATTCCCATCATACTTATATAATACTAATTGTGCTGTTTTTGGCTACCATTATAGCAAGCGAATATTAAGAAAATGGGCAGGGGAATTCTGTAACTTGCATGGATATGTTCAAGGAGTTTGCAGGGTGGAGGGGGGGGGGGGGGGGGGGGTGACAAAAAGATATGTATTCATAACCCCATACTTAGGATGGATTAATTTTTTAAGGCCACACTAAGAATAGAAATTAATAGGAAATAAAAGGATAATCTGTTTCCTTCATTTTATTGTCCTGAAGACAGTTTAAGTCAATTACTAGGTAATTAAGATTCACTGTCAAACACTACTAAGTACTATGCTTATTTGAAAACAGTATTGTTAGCACCAGGATTTTTATTCACCAACACAGTCAATATCTGTCAAAGGGTCCAGTAAGTTCCCTTTAGGAGAAGATCCCTACATGATCTGGCTAAACCAAGGGTCCAGTAAGTTCCCTTTAGGAGAAGATTCCTACATGATCTGGCTAACATCCTTTCCCTTTCTTTCTAAGAAATGACAACTGGTGCTTTCATTTCCATACAGAGAATGCTCTAGCAATAAGGTGTTCCTCATTACCACTAACCCTGTAATCTATAAACAGCTGGGAACAGTTCACAATTTTTCAATTTTTATAACGTCAAATCATTTCTGTGTGATAACCTGACTACTCAGTGGCTTCTACAGAACTAACACTGGCCATGTGGGGAAGGAATTCTGCATATAAGATGTACAACTATCTAAAAAGGGGGATACAAAATATGTTGACTTTATTCCATAGACTAAATTACAAAGAACAGGGAGAGTAAATGATTTGAAACATATTTGTAGCAGACATCAGATTTGATCTGGTATAAGCTTTACCCAGTGAGAAGCTGAAGGGAGTCAAATTACACTCATGTAACAACAGGAAATCTGAGTCTAATTACCCGAAGAAAGTTTACAGTGTTCAACAGAATATTCCCTTGAGGTCACAGTCATCTTTTCAGGAAAAGTTGATGATACTAAGTGACATTTTAAGCACATTATGTGGAACTTCAAGGGGGCCTGCGCTAGCTTCCCTATGCTATTCTAATGGGCGCAGGCTGCCAGCCGGCTGCATCTGCACCCCTGCTGCACCCCTAACGCTTATGAGCAAAAGGCTTATTGGGTAGATCTACATCTCTGCTAAAAGATACCTCTACACAGGAATCCTTGATGCGCCCCTGATCCATACCCAGTGAAGCCTATACCCTGAAGCAACACATGCCCTTCAGAACACCCCTTTGTTACTGGCAGATGGGCACAGTAAAAGTAACACAAAAGACTCCTTTTGTCTGCAGTACATGTGTACACTGTCTATTGTTTTACAACAATTATAAGGTGATTTTACTAATTTATTCAAACAGTCCTGCACCCTTATCTTCTAACTACCTGTAAGTGCCCAGGTGGCCAGAATCCATTAAGTGTTGTTTTATGCACAAAGGGTTCAAGTACTTAAACACTACTAGATCAACTATACTAAGTATCTCTTTTGAATCCAAAAGTGAAATGATATTGCTCCATTGGGGACTGTAAGTAATTTCCTTTCTGCTATTTAAAACCAGTCATGCTAAGACATCAGAGTCTAAAGGGAACTAGGATACTTCTGATAACAACTTTTCATTACGCCCCTTGAAACTCCTCTGTATCAGCAAAGGTTTGATAAGACACATCTCTTGGCAGCATATCCTGCTTAAGAAGGCTGCCTTCATCCCTTCAACTGAGCACTGGCACTGGTCCTCATCATGTTGCCAGCAACCACTTTGAACCAATCCAATTCTATTTGGGATCTGGATAACCCTAAGATGCCTTCTTCTAAAGATGTAATGAAATGACACTTGGCTCATGATTTGTTATGCAAACACCTCTGTTCAGGACTTAGATAAATGATAATGTAGGTCTTAGATATGATGATGATGATAGGGGTAATAGTGGGGTCTGTCGGGATGATGCTGATGATAATGATGGTAGATGCAAAATTGTAAATGATTATGGGCATGATGATGATGATAATGATGGGGATGATGATGATGCTGATGATGATAATGACAGTGATGATGATGATGATGATGGTGCTGATGATGGGGATGATGATGGTGATGGTCATGAGGATGATGTGGATGTCAGTGGTGGTGATAAAGATGATTCGGATAGGAAGAAATCCCTCTCATTATGATAACATAATTCAGTGACCTGAAACCATGACTGAACCTTCCTAGAATTTCAGGGTCTGAACTCTAGAATTACTTAATTAATATTTATATAAATACAAATGATATGAATAATTAATTACCTAATTAAGCTCCACTTACAATATGCAAGTGCTAAGGTCCATGATTAAATCAGTGCCACATTGCAAGCATGGATTCTCAGAATCTGAACTCATGAAAAAGAGTAAATTTACACTAAGTTTATGTATGTGATCTTCACATACCAGGGTTCATGAATAAATCATTGCTAGTGTATTATTTGTAAGAAATCTTGTAATCTGAATTCTAATACATTGGGTTCCATTTGTCCTAAGACATTGATAAAAGATCTTAGATGTGAACACCTAATGTGAACACTTGGCCATGGTCCTGAGGGCTTCACAACTCAGATAGGCTTGGTCTGTGATGACACCTATGAAAGCGATGTAAAAAACATTTCCTCCCCCGTACATGTGTAAGTCATTGCTGAAAGTGGAGAATTTCCGATTCCTGGCACAAGAAATCCTGATGAATGAAATTTCTCTGATTATGATCGTGCATAATGCATGTGCCAGGCTGCATGATTAAATCATTGTTGGTGGGTGAGGAGATTGCATGCTGATAAGCTGTGATGATAGGCATGTGGTAATTGGAGGAGAGGGATTCTTGGGCCCCTGGGAGGAGAGGGGCGTGACACCTGCAGCTCCAGCATATGCTGCCCTATTACCACCTGCTGTGGAACAGGCATGGCATGCTGTTACCCAAAGTAGTAAGGTCATACAGGGTCAGCCAGGATTTTAAAAATGCCTGTTTAAAACAGTAATCTCTAAAAATTTCTGCCTGTCCAGATTTACTACTATTCTACTTCAAATCCTTATACCAACTACATTTTAGGGACTATTGTGTCAAAAATGGCAGTTTACACTTTAGCTACGTTCTAGAAGAGGACATCATGCATTAAGGGTAGACTAGGCTCCTAGTCCCCCAAAAAGTGACTTTCCTCTCTGTGTTGACCAAGCAGTGTGGTGTAGTACCAGCTATGGTAGATAGATGGCACCACCTGGTCCTCCTATCTCTATAGAGGTCATACTCAAACTGAATCCTCTATTCCCCTGGTGATATAAGTGTAAACTAAATTGACCACAAAGGCCACCTAGATTATTTGGTGCCTGGTAACAGAAAAAGGATGACAAAAACCCTCAAGGATGCACTTCAGTAAATCTAGATTTCTATATTTTTCAATTCAAACTGTGTAAAATATATTCTTTGGTCCGCATATGTACAAGGTCCCAAATAGTCTAGAACTTTGGCTGTCATACAAATTCTCTCTGGCTCTATGATAAGGAATGGACCACATTTCCCCAGTGCGTGGGACAAACTCTGTCCCTGGTTTCAGACAGGGTCTTAGCCAAGATTCAGAAACTGGGTGACCAAAATTAGCAATTCTAACATTTTTGGGCATCCTATTTTTTAAGGGAGACCATGATATACTTACAACCACAGACATGTATTTACTAAGTGAAATAAGGCATAAAATACTTAAATAATGTAATGGGAATTATACTGATGTGACTAAAATTCAATTTGTTGCTTGAAATTGACATATTAAGAAATTACATTCCCAAAACAAAAAATCAGGTGTCCTGAAGGATGATTTTTGAAGGTTTGGTTGTCCAAATGACACCCACATGCCCTGCTGGCTAAGACTATGATTTCAGAGCTGTTGCATTGTGTTCAACATCCTTGATGAGATATCAAGCATTCTGATATTCAGATCAAGGCATAGAAATGAAAAAACACCTTGATCAAGAAGATTCAGTCATTGTGCACTATTAGTAATAAAACAGCAATGAAATGATAATGCATGTATTGTTTAATTGAATCGTATTGTGGAAGATTGTAATGTGGTTGTTGTGATTGATCTCAAGACGTTCATCGAGCATAAAAAGTGCCATGTTTATTTCTTGGCAGGTGCAGGTTAATGGAGTAATGGGTATTCCATCAGGTCTTTAATATCCTGTATTTATTGATTGTCCCTTTGCCTTCCATTGATGATAGCATGACAAGTTTTCAGTGCTGAAAACAGGTTGAAATTTTTTACTAGCCAAACGGGCCACTAAAATTAGCATTTTAGTGGTCCGCTGCTAAACTAAGCAGTCCAGAATGGGCCGTCCAAAGTTGTATTTCACTGGTCCGCTGTTGTTTTAAGTCATATATTATCTTAATAGTGCTATTACTTTCCAGAAGCAGACTCTATGCAGATACTTTATTTGAGACATCTTTATCAGTCTTTATGTAAATTTTTAAAAATAATTTCAGGCACCTATGTTGTATCCACTACTGGCCTTCTTGGCATAACACATCGCTTTTTACTTAGCGCCCAGGATGTAATACAAAGTGATAAATTAAAATATGGCAGACCAGCTTGAATTTCTCATTTCATTTTCTTCTTCATTTCTTTTTATAGGTATGCATACAGTAGAAGATCTAGAAGTAGAAGTAGTGACCCTGCCCAGCCCTGGCTTAATCCTCATTCCTTAAGAAGTAGAAGTAGAAGAATGCCTGCCTGCCCTGACTGTAGAATTAAGAACTAGAAGATAGAAACCTGAGGGGCCTGTCTACTGACTACATGCACTGCTGTACAATAAGCCAGAACTTTGCTGTGCTGCCTTGAGTCTTTGCTCATAGCTGCAGTAGTATGGCTACATTATTTGTCAGGAACTGACACCCCAACAGCCTTTTTCAAGTTTATGATCATCTTCCGGAGAGAGTAAACATTTTTGAGATACTAAATAAATTCCTGTGAACGCATACAAAAACTAAGTCAAAACTGTGTCCTTTCCATAGCAAAATTTGAAACCAATCTTTTAAGTTCAAATTTTGAAAATTAAATTTGGGCAATTAGTTCTGCACTGATGTACAAAAGTATTGGCACTGAAAATTCAAAAATATTTATTTGATACGTTTTCATAATTAATAGAAACTAGTTATTTTCTCTCCAAAATGTCCATCCAGCACGTTTCAATTACTGCAGAATTGCCCCAGAAGGTATTTCTTCCTATCACAGACTACTTTCTACAGAATAGATGCTTGTTTACGTCCTACCATTATCCTCAGCCAAAAAAAGAGATGAAATGCACAAACATAATACACACTTGACTTCAATACACAACCTGAACCAAAGCAACAGGTTGCCAAGTACTTGCAAGTGCAACCAGGATCTACATACCATTACACCCAATAAGCACCAATGTAAACAGATATGTATGACTAAACAAGCTGTAGGCATGAACAACTCTTTTTAGATAAATCACAAAAATCCATTTTATTTTACTTTCATGCTAACCTTGATATTTTATTTTTGAATTTTTGATAATGGGCAGTTTATGATAGAAATATAGAAGTTGACATTTTAAGAGCACTGTGTACTTGGAGGGAGAGGTTCTAAGCTCACGGAGAAACTTCAAATCTTGTGAAAGGTCATTTTTTATCCTGAAAAAGAAACATCAAATTTGGCAATACAGTTGAATACACCTCCCCATATTATTTCCCAACACATATAAGTACAAAATTGCCGTTTATAGATTTGACATACCTGTTTCACTTTACTTGGTGATATGAGGTGAGAGATTTCTCATACTAAATAGGCGGTTTAAACAAAAATCATGTCCCTTAAGTAGGGATGTCGGTCAGGGAAAATAATGATGTTCAATGCTTTAAACTTTTCTTGCCATCAATTAGAAAATAAGTATGTATCCATTTAAGGAGCTTCCTTTCAAAGAAAACAAGAATTCCCCATTTACATCATCCTCAAATCTTGTCTATAAGATAACATGCCCTATCCACTGTCAGGACAGACGTTAGACTTGTCTAAGGATTTCATCAACACAAAAACCAGGCCATATGTATCTATATGTGTGTGTGTATACATATTTATAATATATTTCTGGATGTGCGTCATTAACATAGCAGTAACTTTTTGTAGTACGAGTACATATATTGAAGGATGCAGAACTTAGCCAATTATGTCATCTTTCTTTATCTTTGTCTGCAGAATCATTGGCACCCATAGGATAATAAACAACAAGGAAGCATTAATGCCAAGTGCTTTATTTTACCTTCAAAATATATTTCATAATACACATTAAAAATATACCTATAATACCAAAATATATACCAAATCCACCTGACACCACTATGCAGCAACACAGTCCTATGATATATCCATGGTATATGTAGTACAGTTTGAATGTTAAGAGAAATAGTAATGCCAGATATTTTATCAAGAGTATGTTTGAATTGGCTATCAAATTTTTTCATGCTGTTTAAGACACACATACTTTGTGGATGTTTTTATGAAAGAAAACTGATAGTTGGAATACAAAATAAAATCAGTTCATCTTAATGTGTAGCTGTTTCCAAAAGCCTGAGAAATTGAGTGTACATGTATACACAGTGTAAATTATTTAGAACAGGTAATAGGATAATAAACCATAGTATGTATGTATGGCACCTCCTAAAATATGGCCATATCCAATCTCCACTTTCAATATTTTTACTTAAAACCTTTTAAGTGATTGCAAATAGTAAAAGGAAGATCAAACTGATTGACTGAAAGCCTACTTTGACAGATTCCACACATCACATTGTCAATTTACACAGCCTATAAATCAAACATGCAAAAAGTGTGCATATGATTTTACTGCATTGAAACAAATTATGTTACTAGTGTACATGCATAGTATGAATATCCAGGGAGAATTGAGAATTGTGCCGGTGTGGGGTGAACGCAACACCTCTTGCTCCTCTACAGTGTTAACATTATCAGCTTCAACATAGGATCAAAGCAACTGAAGCAAGATAATGTTCCTTCACACATCGTAAATATCACATAAAATGCCATGAAGCAGCAGTACACATATCTGGGCCCAACCTTTGAACCTATGGCATCGGGTGAAACAACACAAGCGACCCCGACCCGGAAGTTGTTTACGTTGATAAGAGCGTTCATTTCACCAACCTATACCAACGTCGTTATAGCGTGTTATCAGAACACACTATAACTACGTTCCCATAAAGCTACTTTGAGTGATTTACAGCAGTCATAAGTTTTATCTAGCTACCGAACGTTTTGTGTGTTTAGTAGACTAAACACACTCTGAATATATATGGCTGCGCCCTAGTCAATCGGCATCGACGGACTTGCCGGTAAATTTTATGGGGGTTGTTAAGGCTCATAAAATGCTTAGTCGCATTATGGGCCAGTAAATTTTATGACTCTCTCGCCCATAGAACTTTTTACTCGCGCCGGGCGAGTGGGCGACCGTGTATTTTTACCACTGAGTTTTTATCGATACATGGTGCTTCACGCCCCACAGTTCACTGGGGCATTGGGCCAGGCGGGGTACGCAGGGTGCTGGTGTCAATGGAGCAAAGGGTCAGCTATGTTTTAATGGGCAAAACCGTTCTTAGGCCTAGAAAAAGTTGTTTGTTTCCTGTAACCCTACGGTCCCTACCCTACCCTAACAGGTTTTTACTAAAACAAATCCTTACCCGGGCCTAATCCCTAGCCATCTCCCAATCAATATAAAGCATGCATAAAACACACATTTTTGAACAAAAAAAAATAATCCAAATTTAAAAAAAGAATGACCAACCTACCTACCCTACTTTTTTTGGACCGTTACAGGAAAGAAACAATTAAAAATAATTCTAGGCCTTACTATTTTCTTAGATGAAGAGAATATGAATTGGTCGCCAGAGACCTATTGACATAGGGTCCATTGTGAAGCAATCTAATCTCGTCTCAGCGTCACTAGGAGACAGACGAATGAGGGCTCTTATATTTGTATAGATTATAGAGGAAGTTGCTCACGCACATGCGTAGAGCGCACATTTTGAGTGGTTCTCGTCAACACCTGGGCTGGGAGTTGTTCCGAGGCTGTTGAGCGAGATCTACAGGTTGGGTATCTGGTGATCGACATTCATTCAATTTTGATTATGCATAATGTATTGCAGGGCATTTATGCCTTATTTCTTGATCCTATCTTAAATCCAGATTACACACAGAAGGAGACTTCTAGGCATTAATGGTTTAATGCTTCATAAGTTATGGAAATTCAACAACAAAGTCAGCAGGCTTATTCATTTATTAAACCTTTCATGCCTTGAGTTTCCCTTGAGATGCACTTTCTTAATCTATGTACATTTACAAATACATTGGGAATAATGAATTCACAACATGGTTCAACATTCGTTAGAATTCCTACTAGTCTGGCAGGGCTAGTAGCCCTTCATTTTTACTAGCCCTACCAAAAGTTGCACTAGCCCCACCCAAATGTTTTAAGAATATGACCAAATATTTGTCACTACAAAAAGATATAAACAATCTCAATAGCTTCAGTTGCAAGTCAATTGTTGCAACACTTTTTTGTTTCTTCCACGAAACTACTATACATGGAGTGATTGGCAGAACCTGTTAAGATGATGACTTGTCACAAAGGGCTAGTCTTACTCGTGTTTTACCTGCCTGCCAGCCTGGTTTGGTAGCAATTAACACCTAGCCCTGGGCTAGCTGGCTACCACAAATGTGGAACACTGCACAAGAAATTGAAATGAAGTTGATTAAAATCTAAGAAACATTCCTCTTCAAATACTTTTTATAAAAAAAAAGTTTGTTCAGTAGGGTAACATTAAAATTGTCAACACATTTTAAAAAGCCATACTCATTTTCTTTGCATGTATCAGCTTAAGTCTTTATCCTTTATTGCCATTTTTAATTACTACTTGAATAACCTCTTTTTCTTACCATTTTACAATTTTTATCACTATTTTTCAGAGACGCACATCGTTGAATAAGATAGAAGCTCCTCGCTCCGCCACACGCCGCCAACAATGCCAAACATTACCTGACACTGCCGCCGTCCATAGCAACACCGCCATGCAGCAGTCAGAGTCAGAGGTCAACGTCAGGGTCGCTGTCAGGGTGAGTAGCAGGGACTTCACAATAATTTTGGAACTTGGGGTCCAAATTTGGCAATTGTAAAATTTTGGGGCACCCTTTTTCTCAGGGGAGACCAAAAAATATTCAGATAACTATCATAAGTGTGTATTTACTTATTCGGAAAAGGTATAATATCCTTCTGTTATGTCATAGGAAACATGTTTAGGTAAAAATATTAAAATTTTTGCATGCGGAATGTCTTTTTTAGAAATTTCTCCTAAACATTTTTGGTTGTCCAGAGGGGTTAAATGTAGTGGGTTTGGGTGTCCAATGTGAGTATTTTCTGAGAACTTTCTTTTTCGAGAGATTTTATAGTGTTTCACTATTGTGAATGATACCAGGGTTATATGAGACTTAAAAAAAAAGGTTCTAAAAGACCATAAACTATTACTAAAGCATAATTAAGAACATAGTAGATTCCATACCTGCATAACTTGAACCTTTTCATGACGATACATCATATAATTTAGGCATTGAGAAGGACCTCCATGAAATGAACACCGTATAATATATACAACTTTACCTTGACCGTACATGATTTCTTTTAACCTTTATGCTGCTAGAGGCTAATTTGTCCAATACAAAATGATGCAAAATACTGAAAATGGACTGAAACCCCTGGCATATGGGTACTCATCTGAGAGTACTCAGTGAGAGCTATCTAATGAATACCAACATGACAGGGTTTAGATGGTTTTCAAAAATCTTTGCATCCCTGTCGTTTGGACGAAAGTAACCTGAGCATTTGAAGGGTTAACACTTTGATTTTGATTATTAAAAAGAACATCCATAGATTGGACACCTTTAAGGGATACAACTTTTCCTTGGCCATACATATTGCGCTAAAAGCGGTCCTGAAGAATTATTGTATATTTCATCATGTATATTTCAGGTTCGACCCCTCTTGCCCAAGGAGAAATTAGGTGGAGAGCAGTCTGTGGTGAGAGTGGTCCATGGATCTAACCAGCTAGTGGTCGGCAAAGACCGAGGCTTTACCTTTGACAATGTCATCAGTCCCAAAACACCTCAGGTCAGTTTAGTGTTGGTGCATATTAGGCTTTAACCCCCCATTAATGCTTAAGACTTCCTCCATGAATTATTGTCTGGATCTAAACTACTTTTGACAATAACTTTTCAGAATTGAGAAAGATTTTACAAAATATTTGAAAGAGTGTGTTGTTAATGTTCTGATCAACATTTCTCCATCAAATACTTTCCTAAATATGCTTTTAACTGCAAGAATTTATATACATATAAAGATGTTTTTGCTTGAAATGTACCATCTAAATAGTCATACCTCTTTGTTTTACTACAGTGATGAATTTATTCTGACATTTTCTTGTCTTGTTATATCTTTGTGAAACATCATATTTTGTTACAGGAAACAAAAGGTAATTTCAGGCTTTGTTTCTATTGTTCTCTTTTCCTTTGTTCCAGGATGAGGTGTACACAGTGTGTGTGGAGCCGCTGGTCAAGAGTGTCTTTGAAGGCTATAATGCTACTGTGTTTGCCTATGGTCAGACGGTAAGAAAACAACAAACTCAATTTTCAATCAAACCATTTATTGAATCTAAGACAAGTCACCACTAAACTTAATCCTTTGTCTCTTTTGATTTTCTTCATTCATAAGAGGAACTTTAAAAAAATACATGGTCATTTTTTCATGGCATGATAGACCACTGTAAGGCAATTACTATTTCTAACTTGTCATCAGTTCATATCTTAAAGATACACATTTCTTCTATTATACCTTACCTACATATGTTTCTGATATCATACACGGACACTACTCATGTCTAATATCATACCTCGACTACATTCATTTCTGATATCATATCTTTAATAGCTACATACATTTATGGTATCA
>OZ012693.1:6153486-6340116 GCA_963942565.1 Maea johnstoni
ATGATATCATACCTTGTCTATATGTACATTGTAGGGTTCAGGGAAGACCTAGACACAATAGGAGGAGGGAATGTGGGTTGTCATTGTGTTCTGATATCATACCTTGACTATATGTACATTGTAGGGTTCAGGGAAGACCTACACAATAGGAGGAGGGCATGTGGGTTGTCGTACTGATGAGGAACTTGGAGCCATACCAAGAGCAATCAAGCACATGTTCGATAAGATAAAGGTGAGTTATAAAAACTAAACAATTCATTTCATATCAGTGACTTTTGTATCTGACCTGTTGTCACTTTTTCAGCCGTTTCGTTGTGAAAGTTTTACTAGCCAGTTGTTAATGGGAAAGCCAGGTCCCAACCCCAAGCTATTGGCAACTCACTCACTGAAACACTGGCACATGGCTTCTCATCTGAGAGTACTCGGGGAGAGCTATCCAATGAACACCAACGATGCACGGTTTAGAGGATTTTTAAAGATCTTTTTGTCCTTGTGCTTTGTGGGCTGAATTAGCCTCTGTATTGGAAGAGTTAATACTGATTCTTATTTTCTAACGATAAAGTGGATGCGACTTGGTTTTTGACCATCACAGGGCAGTGTAGGTTACATGTGAACAACTTTGCGATTCCCCTCCTGAGCCGACTGTCTCCGATGCTGTAGATCCATATGTTATGCCCACAGCTGCTGAGCAACAGAAGCTGAAGGTAGCCAATCACAAACCAGCCTTCTGTGGCTACCCAATCAGGGCCCTTCGTGATGAACACCAGCACAGGCAGAAAACAGCTGACAGAAAAGGTGAATAGGCGCATGGCGGCCATCTTTGTTATCTGTATATCCTGCCGGTACTCCACTGCCATCTGGTGGTTAACGATGGAAATATCTGAGATGATTTGTTTCCGTCTGTAGCCATAATGCAGTATACGTCCATACAGTAAGCTTGAGGTGACATACATAAGCAGGTTATGTATGACCAAGGTGACAGACAGACTCATAGGTACTTTCGTCAAAATAAAGCCCAGATCTATATACCTTTCTTTGCTAAAATCGGGCACCAAGCGAAGAAGCAAAAAGAGGACAAAGCCGTATATCCACATTAATAGAATGATACAGTAGCATAGCTTGGCTGTCATGATATTTTGGTAAAGGAGTGGTTTCGTCATCTTTATGACCCTGTCCAATGCGATAGCCAGCAGGTGATTAAATGAGACGCTACCCATTGCACAAAATAAACACTGGAAGAGTATGTGTTCTCGCCTTTCGGGTAGGAAGTTCTTTAGACACAGCATCAGGAGGAAAACAGTCCCGAAGAGAAAATCTGCGACACATTCACTGGCGATGAACGTGTTTGTGAGGGTCCGCAAGCTGACATGTTTGAGGATGGCCACCAGCAGAAGGATGTTCCCTATACAATTGTAGATGCTCACTAAAACTGTGACCGTCATGGCTACAGTGAGTTCAGGACTATTTACAAATAGGCCTAAGCCCTGTATGGAACTCTGGTCTGAACTAATGTTGGCCTCCATGTTGGCTTCCCTGTTGGCCTGAGGGTACCCACTTCTATAAATGCAGTGCAGGTTTGAGAAACAGAGAAACAATCAGTCACTCTATTTCTGCAATCCACAGTGAGCTGTGCTTGTGATGTGTATGGTCCTACTGTTGGATCACAGGCTTTTCCAGTGCTTATGCTAATAGTCCTAGATAACAGGCAGCCGGGTTACTCCACAGGGAGCTGTGCTTGTGATGTATATGATCTTACTGTTGAAACTCAGGCTTTTCTAGTCTTTATGCTACCAGTTTTAAGAGACTGGCAGATGAGTCACTCTGTTTATGCACTCCACAGGGAGCTATGCTTGTGATGTTTATGGTCTTACTGTTGGATCGCAGGCTTTTCCAGTGCTTATGCTACCAGTTTTAGGACACTGGCAGTTGAGTCACTCTATTTATGCACTCCACAGGGAGCTGTGCTTGTGATGTTTATGGTCTCACTGTTGAAACTCAGGCTTTTCCAGTCCTTATGCTACCAGTTTTAGGAGACTGGTTAGTTGAGTCACTCTGTTTATGCACTCCACAGGGAGCTGTGCTTGTGATGTTTATGGTCTTACTGTTGAAACTCAGGCTTTTCCAGTCCTTATGCTACCAGTTTTAGGACACTGGTTAGTTGAGTCACTCTGTTTATGCACTCCACAGGGAGCTGTGCTTGTGATGTTTATGGTCTTACTGTTGGATCACAGGCTTTTCCAGTCCTTATGCTACCAGTTTAGGAGACTGGTTAGTTGAGTCACTCTGTTTATACACTCCACAGTGAGCTGTACTTGTGATGTTTATGGTCTTACTGTTGGATCGCAGGCCTTTCCAGTGCTTATGCTTCCAGTTTTAGGACACTGGCAGTTGAGTCACTCTTTTTATGCACTCCACAGGGAGCTGCGCTTGTGATGTTTATGGTCTTACTGTTGAAACTCAGGCTTTTCCAGTCCTTATGCTAATAGTCCTAGATGGCAGGCAGCCGGGTTAAAGGTCGCACTGTTGAAACTCAGGCTTTTCCAGTGCTTGTGCTACCAGTTATAGGAGATTGGCAGTTGAGTCACTCTATTTTTGCCGTCAGTCCACAGGGAGCTGTGCTTGTGATGTTTCTGGTGTATTGTTGAAACTTGGCAGTCTTCCAATCCTAGACTTGGTGTAATGTCCAACTTTTCTGCTCATAACTCATACATACCGTGTTCACCTTCTAACGTAGCTGCAACTTTTAACAAACCAGAACCTGTCTTGGTATACAGGGAAGTTTCCAGCTTTCCTACTTATAACTCATACACCCTTAACTTCACTGCAACCTTTTGCGCACAGCAATCCTGCACTTGGTGTAATGTCCAACTTTCCTGCTGACAACTCATGCATGCTGTGTTCACCTGCTAACGTAGCCGCTTCTTTTAACAAACCAAAATCCTGGATATAAGGTGAATTGTCCAACTTTCCTGCTTATAACTCATACACGCTCAATGGTTCCAAGTAAACTGACCAGAATCCTTGTCCAAACCCTAGCACTGCTAGTGTCACTGCTGCTGTGTGAAGAATGACCTCTCCCTCACTAAAGGTTAGCCCTCTAATTGCCACTGGGGGAGGCTTCCATTGTTCCAGGCAGGTGACACATTGCAGGTTTAACTCAGCCTTGGGAAGGCCGAGTATTGTTCTAAGTACAATTAAGAAAAAATGACACAATGCCTAATTGACATCTGAACTTTTTCTCTATCCCAATGACCTTCACTCTTAGAACTTAAGCCTACTTCTGTGTAGGACAAAGAAGGGAGCAAATGAATGATGAAGCAACTGTGAATAATCTTCCCAATGTTGTTTTACTTAGATCAGGATGATGATGATGATCATGATGATGATCATGATGATGATCATGATGATGATCATGATGATGATCATGATGATGATCATCATCATAGTTGTCATCATAATTGTTTCGCTCATCATCATCATCATCATCATCACTGCCATTGTCATCACCACTTTCATTGTCGTTATCATCATTATCATCATCATCATCATCATCATCATAATCATTATCGTCGTCTTCATCCATCACCATAATCAACCCAACAACTTCAAAACAGTCACTATTTTCTTGCTGTGCCTAATTTTTTTGAAAAGAAATGATCACCCAACAACTTCAAAACAATCACTATTCTTTTGCTGTGCTTATTTTTTTGAAAAAAATGATCACCCAACAACTTCAAAACAATCCCTATTTTCTTGCTGTGCTTATTTAAAAATAGAAGTACATGTACAGTCTGTAATGAGTTACAAGTCACCATCAGTACCATGCATGCTCTTTTCCTTTCAGACTAACTCTGAGATTGAGTACACTACTAAGGTTTCATATATAGAGATCTACAAGGAGGAGCTGAGGGATTTGCTTGACTCAGAAACTTCAAGTAAAGATATTCATATCAGAGAAGATGAAAAAGGAAATACTGGTAAGTCTTCTTTGTGAAGAGCTAGACTATAGGTTGAAGAATTTCAGTGTAGGGTGTTTATGTATAGAATTGTTTTGTTAAATGTAGTGTTATGTATAGAAAGTTTTTTATCATTGAAAGAAAAGGGTGAATGCAAATTAAAAAAAAATGCTAATAGGGTTTTTATTAAATATAGAAAAGATTTTTGTAAGTTGATTTAGCTTTACTCCAAGTGTCATATTTTCATAAAAGATTGAGGAAAGAAAATATTTCAAACATTAAGGAAATTGATTAAAAATGGTTAGATTGCTTCAGTATGTATATTTTACAAAATAATATTTTCATTGGGCAATGAAGATTACTTAATGGATATATTGCCTTTTTTTTTTAGTGATGTGGCGCTATATATAGTTATTTTGTATATATATGTATAAAATATGTACCATATAGTACACTATTCTCTTTGTGATAATTAGATGAAGTGATGTGATGCATAGAAAGTGGAATATTGTAATTGATTATGGGTGCTATATGGTTTTACTGTGTATTTCCAGTGAAAACGGGGCATCGCGAGGTCGAGTGTGAGACATTAGATGAAGTGATGTCCTGTATAGAATGTGGTATATTGTAAGTGATTATGGGTGCTATATAGTTATAATATTTATTTCCAGTGATAATGGGGCATCGCGAGGTCGAGTGTGAGACATTAGATGAAGTGATGTCCTGTATAGAATGTGGTATATTGTAAGTGATTATGGGTGCTATATGGTTATTCTATGTATTTACAGTGATAATGGGGCATCGCGAGGTAGAGTGTGAGACATTAGATGAAGTGATGTCCTGTATAGAAAGTGGTTCGTCCGTCCGCCACACTGGTTCTACCCAGATGAATGAACATTCCAGCCGATCTCACTCAATATTCACCATTTTTGTTGGTAAGAAATGCCTTGATTTATTTCTTTTAGTTTTATTCTAAATAGTAACAGACCCAGAAGTCAAGTGATGGTTATCTAAGGCATTGCCACCGACAGCTTGCTGTCTCTCATAACTGTCAGCGTTCAATTCTGGCATGAGAGAAAGTTGCTTGTGAATTGGTGTTAGGTGGTGGTTTCCCCCATGTACTATGGTTCCAAATACCATCAAGAACTGGTTAGTCAAAATTTAGCCATGATATGACAGAAAAAAGGAAAATAAACAAAGATAATTCCAAATTTATCCTAGGCAGTCATTTTCTTTATTGTTGCCATCTTTTCATTATTTGTAAACATATATTATCTTTGAGCTGTTTCGATTTGTTCAGAGTATATATATATATATATATATATATATATATATATATATATATATATATATATATATATATATATATATATATATATATATATATATATATATATATGTATATATATATATATATATTTATATATATATATATATATATGTATATTTCTATCCCCACTTTCAGAGCAAAGATGGTCAGGAGACAGCGAGGGACAGCCTCAGACGAGTAGGAGGAGGAAAGAGAGTGAAGAAAGCGAATCAGAAGAAGGTAAAATTTACCATAGAAAATATCGCCCTGCATGCAAAGATTCTCATAAATGAAATTATCTCCAAATGAAATTTAAAATGGAAAACAATTCTGAAACCAGAGTTATTAATTGTGTTCTGGTTTATATTTCCTCCAATATATTTTAAGATATTTTTTGCCTGACAAATATCATCTAAATTATCTAGCCTTTTTGGCCTATGAGGCTATGTAAGCCAAAATTGGCTCAACCAATCGCAGTCTATGATTCATACACAAGTAGCATTTACTTTTAAATAACAAAATATCATTCTAATTGCCAAACTATTTGAAGAGGAGGTTGATAAACAGACTGGTGTTTATCCTACTTCATTCATGTGTGTGTGTCTGTGTGTGTGTGTCTCAGCAGGTTTTCTCTATATAAAAGATTTGACTCTAAAGATTTATTGAAGATGTAATCAATGATTATATAGCCGTTTCCAATATTGTTTATCATTTGGTTGTATTTCAGAGGTGTCCCACTATATGTGCAGCAAGTTCCACTTTGTTGATCTGGCAGGGTCAGAGAGAGCTCACAAGACTGGAAATGTGGGAGACCGCTTCAAAGGTGAGCACAGATCTGCTTTATAGTCAGTGGGTTTTTTAGTTGCTTCCCACAGCATTGGGCTTTTCATTACTTACAATATAAGTTCGTAATGTGATGAGACAGACAGTGACTGTGAAGAAATTTCATTATCTTTATAAACAGTCTTAAGGGGTCTTCTTAGTTTATGTCTCGAATGTGAAGAGTTGTCCTTATCATTATAAAGAGTATCATGGAGTCTTTCATTTGCCAGTGGACCATGAACAGCTTGGTTTATTTGTTTGTTTATTTTTCCAATGAACATCATTTTATCACTTAATAACAAATTAGGTCATATTGTGAAGTAATACATATATACAGTATGTAAAAAATTACCCTTTTCATTTTGAATAATCACAAGGGATCTTTCATTTTAAAATGCACCATATAATCTTCACAACTGCTTTTAAGATAACTATTTTACTGATTTTTCATCTCTTTCAGAATCCGTCCATATCAACAGTGGTCTCCTTGCCCTTGGCAATGTAATCAGTGCGCTCGGCGATCCAAAACGAAAGATCGCCCACATTCCTTATCGAGACTCCAAGATCACACGCCTACTCAAGGTAACACTAACCCTTCCATGTCTATTTTGCCTCAATCAGCCTAAACATTTGGGATAATCTTAAGAATGGCATTTAAAAAATATAAACTTTGTTGCATTTGGAGTGTACATATCTGCATACAATGAAATATTGTGGCTACAAAGCAATATTTTGAGACCATTTGGGTACTCCATATGCATATTGGTTAAATAGGTCTGTCTGCTATGAGAACAGTTTTCTAATTAAGTGTGTTTGGGATTATTCTATGGAAAATGTTAATCATGACCAGGCTGACAATTCAAATTTTTTGTTCTTGTGTACATTATCTACCCGCAACTGTGTTTTAGATAATTTTTTAATGTATGCTTAAACTCTTTAATGCTTGAAGCAACCAAAAGCAGCCTGGAAATTTTGTCAAAATCTTTCAAGTGAAAGCATGGTTGGTTGTATATTTGAAGAAGTACTTTAAATAAAAATGTTACCAGCAACTCTGCTGTATCAAGTATTTTACTAAATAATTTGTAATATCCAATTCATTGTCAAAAGTATATCATTGATCCAGTCCATGATATCAAGGTATTAAAGTATTTTCCTTTTTTTTCAGGACTCTCTGGGAGGTAATGCCAAGACCCTCATGATCTGTTGTATCAGTCCGTCCTCAGCAAGCTTTGATGAGTCTCTCAACTCATTGAAATATGCAAACAGGGTAAGAGACACAATTCTTTTTAAAGTAAAAATGGAATGAAATGTATGTGTGGAAGACTTAAGAAATCAGAACCAATACCCTCTATTTCCTTTTGGGCACACTGACACTCATCTTACATTCATTTCAAAAGCATAAAAACTGTAAAATTAGAAGGAAGAAAGGAATGGGTATTTCATCTGCTAAGGTCATATCGCGATGAGATAGAAACCTGGATCCCAGAAGAAATTCCCTTCCCTTCTCAACGAAGAGACTAGTGTCTGCCTGCATAATTTACATCATAAAATTAATACCAGAGAGAACCACGATGTGCAGTCAGTTAAGTAAAAAAAATCAATGCTAAGAACTGGAATCTGTATCAGAATCAATAAAAAGTCATGTCAAACACAAAACACAAAACTGTTTGCTATAACAGTCCTGCTGTCATGGATAGAAGGTGTTTTAAAAAAACTTCTTCCAACTTGTTTTCTAAAAACATCTTGTTGGTGTCTTTCCATTTCAGTTCTGGTTCTTCTTAATATTGATGGTTTGTGATATTTCATGGTAATTTGCTATCCTTCACTGATTTAAAGATATTTGTATCTAAAAGAACTAATTTGTTTGTAAAATGAAATGGTTTATGTCAAATTCATTTGTTTTGTCCGAGGATCTAGTCCTTCTTGACATGTCATTTTTATGAGATTTATTGTTATAATTTCTTTCATTTTTTTTTCAGGCCAGAAACATTTATGAGATTTATTGTTATAATTTCTTTCATTTTTTTTTCAGGCCAGATATTTGTATCTAAAAGAACTAATTTGTTTGTAAAATGAAATGGTTTATGTCAAATTCATTTGTTTTGTCCGAGGATCTAGTCCTTCTTGACATGTCATTTTTATGAGATTTATTGTTATAATTTCTTTCATTTTTTTTTCAGGCCAGAAACATTTATGAGATTTATTGTTATAATTTCTTTCATTTTTTTTTCAGGCCAGAAACATTCGTAACAAACCTGTCGTCAACCGTGATATCCAGTCCATTCGCTTTGAGGAAATGCAAACTGAAATAAAGGTAAGTTTGACCATCACTGTAAATACAGAGTTTTTGTGTGCCATTAAATGTAACTAAATATACAAAGCTAGAAAAAATATATTGTAGTTCAAGGTTACCCTCTTCTCTCTACAAGACTCTCTCACTCTCTCTTCTCCTCCTTCCTCCATCCCTCTCTTTTTCCCTCTTTTCTCTTTCACCCTACTACCTTCCTCTGTCCCATTGTCTGTCTCTCTGTCCTTGTCTTTTGCTGTCTCTGTCTATCTCTCCCTGTCATATGGTGATTGTATTGTATTGTATGTTTATTGACTGTATTCATCTTAATACAAAATCATATTCAATACAATATAAATATATAAGGAAACAGAAAATGATTAACGAAATTGAGTATACAGACATAACTAAATAAAATTACATGATACTAGGTCACTGAGTTATTAGAATATAGCCCAAAAAGTATAGATCAATTGCAGAATTATAAGTAAAATCAAAGAATACAGTAAACCAGAATTGTTTTGTTTTATATTTATTTATTTATCCTCCAGGCCTTGCGTGAGGAGCTGGCTCGTCAGCGTACGACGTTGTTCACAGCGGGTCCTGTGGATCAGATGGCACCGAAGATGGAGCAGGAGATGGGGCATCTTCGCGAGCTGGAGGAGCAAGTCATCAGGCAAGTACACAGACTTAGAAACTTAATCTTTCCAATGCTGAAGCTTCTTTCATCCAAAACGCAAAGAAGAAGAGTCATTCATTGTATTTGTGTTATTGCTCATCAGGTGAAATGTTTTTACAATCCCTAAATTTAAAATGGCAAGCCAGCTTTAAGCAAGGTCAACATAAATAAGAAGAGTCATTCATTGGCTGACTTCAAGTATGGTGTTAACACAGATGTTAACATCAGTGTTAGTGTTAGCAAGGGTGGTAACATGCTATTTGAAGTGATGGGCATATGTTAGGTGGTAACACACATCTATCCCATAATGCCCCATAATATGTGTGTTAACACAAAATGTAACAGAAAATGTAAGTGTTGATCTATGAAAGGTGTTGAAAAGAGCATGGTCCCCATATACTTTCTGAAGGCCTTAACAGTAACGGTTTAGGTGTTAACACCGTTTTGACTTCAAGTCCTATGTTAGTGTTGGGTACCATCTTCAGCTACTGACGACCCATTGCACCTGGTTAAAAAGGTTGTCTGAGTATAATTCACTTCATTTCAACAGTTCATTTATAATAATAATAATAATAATGATAATAATAATAATTAAAATTATGAGAATAATTATAAGCTATGAATAAAAATGGTCTTAAGAATAAAAATGAAATTAATGATAATTTCTTTTTAAAGTTTGTATTATCCTAATAAAATATATGATATGAATGATATGTGTCTGTATTAAACTGAAAGAGATTAATAGTTAAGTATCACATTCCCAGCATGTTGCTGTTCTTTACTATGACAAACATTATTTGCTCGAGCAGGACACACATCTTTAAAAATGTAACATCATTGCTAAGATCTCTGTTGGCCTAGATGTTAACATCTTGCACTGTGTTGAGTGGCTGGGATTAACAGATCCGTTAGTGTTACCATGTGTGTTAAATGTAACACCGTACTTGAAGTCAGCCATTGTAATTGTGATTTTTACTTGAATAAAATATCTGATAGTTAAAACATTCTTATATTTAGGTCAGCTTTAAGGTGGAACAACATGAAGAAGAAGATGTATAATTGTATTTTTCCTCTCCAGGTTACAGACGGAGAGCTCTCACTACCGTGTGGTTGCGGAGGAGGCGTACAAGCAGCTGATGGATATCCAGACTCGAGAGATGCTCAGCAAGAGCCAGAACGTCCGCTTACGAGACTGGATGGAGCTCATGGAGGAGGTAGGAAGTGCTAGTTGATTTAAACCCATTTATACCTGTATCCAAAGAGCAGACACTGTGTTGAACTCTTTAAATGTGGCATTGTTGCACCAGCATGTGACAGAGGCCTCAAGACGTGCGACAAGACAGAACCTAAACTCACAGTTTAATTTATGGGAGACATGTCCAAATGAATCTATTAAATGATCAGCTTGAATATTACTGCAGATTGTATTTAGAAAACTCCATTTATTGATACCACATACATCGTATTGATTGATCTAGGTCTTTATTATTGCTACGATGGTTGATATAGTAGTGCCACCTCACCCACCTGGTATGGTATGCAGCGTGGCTGTGTGAGGTTGTCAACATCAATCAGAATAAAATACACTTCTATATTGGTGCAGTTTCTGGTGATTAAGTGGCCATTGCAACACGTTTTCAAGTAGGGTGCCTTTATAGCCTAGTCAAGTATTTATGCTATGAATTGTCTTATTTAGGAAGTCTTTTATTGGAACTTCTACTATCAGTCCTTCAGTTTCGATTATTTTTCCAGCTGATTATTTTCAATTGCAGCTTATCTTGATTGCATATTTATTTTAACTAGAGTTACCTCAGAGAATGTATGGACACCTTTTCTGGCATCTGTTTTCATGACGTGTATATTTTCTCTTACAGATGAAAAGTAAGGTCCCTGCCAGCCTCAATAAAGAAGACTTGGAAAACAAGACGATAGCCAAGCTACAAACAGAAATCAAAAGGGTAAGTCTTATGAGCACTACCTAGGAAGAACATACTGTAGGCAGCTTTAAATGTGTGCATGTTAACTTTCGTGCACTGCTGATTTCTATGCAGTTGGCGCAGATGATTATTTTGGCTAAAACATACTCATGAAAGCATTTTTTTGATGACATATCTAAAGGAGAAATGTAATTCATAACACAGCTAACGCCCATAGTATGTGCTTTATCACCAAGTTATTTTTGTTACTTTCATAAATCCAAACAACACTTTCCACCGTGAACTATAGGCATGAAAGCATCAAGTTAAACCAGAACCAAATCATTTCAGGAAGTGGGAGTATGTTTTTTGTAGAAAAATTATATGTCTTGATATTCTACCCTCTTTTTTGTGAATCACTGCTCAAACTCTTTTTAATAAAAACACTTCTATTTCCAGCTGAAACAAGATCTGAAAAATGATGAAGAAATCTTTTCTGAGAAAAGTAAAGTGGCAAGCAGCTTACAACAGAGGATTGATGAACTGGTAAGTTGGATTTTATAAACTCAGGTTAGGCCAGAACAATTTAAAATATTGTTTTTAAGATTTTATGGAAAAGTGCCTTAAATTCTCTTGTTTTAAATCAGGTTTTCTCAACAACAGGTAACTTCAATTACACATGCTCTTCATCCTTTCAGAGGTTGGGTTTAGTTTGAAGGGCATTAAGCTTTTGATTCTATGACAATTGCACTTTCAACTGATGAGTTTTGGATGAAATATGTATAGTACTAAAACATTTCTTTGTCTTTTCTCACTAGAAATCAGAAAATGCAGAGACTGCAGCAAGACTGGAGGAACTGTTAGAGCGGAACAGACAGCAAGAACAGACACTGATAGCACAACAGGTGAAAATACAGGAGATGCAGCCAAAACCAAAGGTATGTAAAAGCAGAGAAATACATAACCTTGATCCGCAACCCCATAGGTACTGCATGCTAGCCTCTACGGCATCTGCGCCTCGGGTTACGCGCTGTAGCCTGGGGTTGTATTGGTCACGTGATCTGTGCAGTAAGCATGCAGCAGAGAGACTGGCTGGCTGACTGGCTGGCTGGGGGATGTCATCCTATCTAGGTCAGATAGTGAGAGGCAGCGAAATTTGATGATGCATGACCAGTGCCCACTCCCTGTCTACTACTCTCAGGTAAAAGTAACAACAACAACAACCACATTAACAACAACAACAACAAAAATAAGAACAACAACAATATAAACAACCTTAATAACACTAACAAAAGGTTGCCGCTTTTCTCACATTTATGATGCAACCTTTACTTTTTGTTGGTTCCCATGACCATGGGCAGCCAACCTAGTTATCACTCACTAGGTAACTTGAGTGTATCCATATTCAATTAGCCTGTCTCTAATGTCCATTTTCATTATTTGGAGTGACATTATCCTTTGTTATTCATGAGATCTGCGTATGGAAATACAGCGTTATTCAGTGTGTAATATTAAATTATAAATGGCTTACCTTTCTCTTCTCCCCCTTCGTAGTACCTTTTTCGATATCTTTTTCTTGTTTTATGTGTTATAGTCGTTGTTTTTCACCGACTCTATTTCGCCGTTCTTCCTCGTGACTGAGTTCGTTTCGGAGCTCGCCATCTTGGGTTGTACGATTCACTGATCGCCGGTGTATTATCGCGGCTTGTTGTAACGGCCCGGTCTGTAACGCGGCATAATCTCGCGGCGCAATCGATCTTTATCTACCGCGGCAAGCTCTCGTGTTGCAATCGATCTCTAATTACGAATGTAGTTTGTCACGTGGGGGGATTTCCCCTGCTGACGTATGTTGGTCGTAGTAGGCTATTTTGAATGGTCGACGTCAGCAGTGATATAGGGAATTCCGTCCCTATTAAACGGCGAATTCGGCGAGTCGGGGGTCCTAGCCTTTGACTTGGTGAGTACCTCACTATAGCTAAATAAAATGGGTGGCCGCGAAGCGGCCGATTGTGATTGTTATTTATTGTTATACCACGAATTCCAATGGCGGCCGCGAAGCGGCCGCGCCGCCGCGCCGAATCCAAGTATTTCTACTTCTTTCATGGACAACAGATATCCTGATAGTGGGATATCTATAAAATAAACATTTTCGGAGGATATATACACTACAAGTTAGAAACTTATTTCCATAGTGGTTCCAGTCTGCCTAACCGACAGCGATGTCCATATGAATTTCTTCTTATCACTCAGAGATAACTGACATGAAATGAGTTTTTCATCTATACTTTTTGATTTGATTTGATTTGATTTTATTCGGTCTAGTACAATGTGTATTACATAGCATTTGGCATACAAAAAAATATCATATATAAAGGTGACTAGTTGGAGTGTCATTAACTGCTATGCAATAGAAATCTAACCAGACACAGGATATATACATTAAAAGTTAGAAACTTATTTCCATAGTGGTCCCAGTCTGCCCAGAGTCCAATGGCATCACATGTAATGATCAACCTCACTGCTACAACTACAAGTTAGAAGCTTATTTCCATAGTGCCTAATATGATGAGAAAGCAAAGCTTTAAATGCTCACGCAGCTCGATGATATTTCTGCATTCCCCTTCAAATGCAGTTACAAAGTTTTTGTTATTGTTATCCGTGACGTCATTCTTTACTTGAACTTCGCTGAAACATATTGGAAGCCCCTTCATATGCGCTTCATATTTGTGCAATAACCACACACAGTATGCGTAGCGATTGACCGAAAATATGGCATAAAAATTACTACGACTTCAACCTGTTGCAACATCGTCATTTCATGACAGATTTCCTCTAGAATTAAGAGACATGTAGAATTATTTGTGGCGGTTGTAGCGATTTAAACTGCATTGAAATCGATTCACGGAAAGTTGAGTAAAGTCATTTTTACCGTGAACATCGAAGTTACGACTTTGGAATGCGCGGAATTCCATCGTAACATGACGTCATATCAAGACGTCAGCATTTGTCGCACGACCAAAATGCTATTTTGACACAATTTAAAGGAATCAATCCAAATGTATTATTTGACTAAGAAATATTTAAAACTTGAAACGATCTGGCGGCAAAATGTGCTCTTAAAGCAAAAAGTTATGCTCATTTCTCGCGAGGCTATCGAGCGAGCAAAATGTGCTCTTAAAGCAAAAAGTTATGCTCATTTCTCGCGAGGCTATCGAGCGAGCGAGATAAGAGACGAACAGACAGAAGTGTTGACGGAAGTGCGGACACCGTTTTCTAGGCCTCAGTATGTACTTCCATTGACAATGGCATTGTTGACATCCTATACCGTAAATGCTCGCTACGCTGTGCCGGCCTTCGGCCGACTCACTACGCGAGCTATTAGTGGTTCCAGTCTGCCTAACCGACAGCGATGTTCATATGATAGTGGTTCCAGTCTGCCTAACGGACAGCGATGTCCATATGAATTTCTTCTTATCGCTCAGAGATGACTGACATGAAATGAGTTTTTCATCTCATGCTATGCAATAGGATTCTAACCAGACTCTACTCCATCAACTCCACTGCTCAAGATTGACATAACAATAATATCATATAGTATAATTTAAACATTTGGACTAGAATTGATGAATTTCTTCTTATGACTCAGAGATTACTGACATGAAATCTCTTTGCATCTCATGCTATGCAGTAGAATTCTAACCAGACACAGGATATATACACTACAAGTAAGAAACATTTCCATAGTGGTCCAACCTTTGGTAAAATCAGAGCTGTAACACTGTGCCTGGTGTTATGGTGGTGGGATTCATTTACTCTGGCACAAATATGTCCGACCTTCAAGCACATGTGGGGGGAGTAAAGTAAAACATTGGCATCTATTGAATCACACCTAATCATTTAGACCTGACCGGTGCCCCATAGGAATGTCTATTGCCACGACAATTATTGAAGCCGGCAACTCACGCTAACCTGATTGGTGACGTCATCGACCGTGTAGTATTGGCACCAAATTCAAAAACTGTACCAAGCCTGTACACTCGTCTCGTAATTGCATGTACTTTATCCCGGAATCGTGCAGTCATGACACGCTACTGACTGCCTTTCACGGATTTATAAGAGTTTTTAAGTATGGAATAGGAACATTAACTTGTAGTAATGTATTAAATCAGAATTTATCCTTAGAAAAGATTTATTCTATTGGCGTGGATGGCTAATTTATCTAATCAGATTTGGCTCTCCTTTAAGTTGTGTCAGATGTATTAAATGTAAATCTAGCCAGTATATCAAACTACTTAAATATCTGAATCAAGGTAATTTACTTAATATGATAATTCACCATGTGCTACTTTAATGAAAAAAATCAGAATTGCTCATTTAAAATGTTTCTAAAATTTGTCTGAACTATCTACGCAATGCTCTTAGCTGGAACATCAAGGAAATTACATGTCACTCTATTAGCTTTTGAATCTCAGATGGTTGAAATTTATGAAGTAGGATTTTCTTTAGCCTTATAGATGTTTTTCTGGGCCATAGATTTTCCTGACAGGTCTTGGTCTAGACGACCACCCAGATATGTAATGCTTAGTGCCGATTAATAAATATATTATTCCTAATGGTGTATTACTTTCTTAATATTGGATGATAATAAATATTTTTGTTGCCTTGTTCTTTATTCCCCAAGTTAAGTGAGTGGTCAGGATACCAATCCACTGCCCTTATATAATTATAAATCCCCTGGTACTTGGTGTCCTAAGCCACAGTGCTCCAGTCCCGTTACATGATACTCCAACTAATAAAAAAGAAGACAAACAAAACACTACAATACATATAATCAGTATAACACATACTTAATATTGATAAAAGACCAAACTTATTCATACACTGGAACCAACAAGCTGACGCTGACAGCGTCTCTCTTGTTTAAATGAATATCGTGAAAATGTTCAACTTTCCTATGTTCATCAACCCAACAAAAAGAGTTTTCCGAAACACCACTACAAGCTCTACCAGGCTGGTGCCTGAACAATCTTAACAACATGTGTTTATTATACAGTGGAAATCTTATTCCAAGTCTTAATCTTACAGGAAAAATGATTTTTGTTTCTGTACTGAACAATGAAAAATTCTTTATGAATAAGATTGATATGTAGGAAAATTGATGATTGCAATGGTCTTCTCACTTCAAGGTTCTAATCATGCATTTGTTAATACTGTCCTTGTAGAGTCGGCATCTGAGTGTTGAGTCGAGTCAGGAGATTGCCCTGGACACCCTGGACGTACCTCCCATCACCAGCCGACGCGCCAAGTCCGTCCCTGCATCCATGCTCAAGAGAAGGGAGGAAAATGTGAGTCCTGCATTAAAATACTACTTCAGGATTTCCAAATATTTTGAATATTCTTTTTTCATTAAACAGCAATATGAGAGAGATGCTCCGAATCCTTATTATAGCATAGAAACATTTACTAAGTTGCAAATTTCAGCTAAGTCTACACTTTGGAATTAAAATTGAATATCATTTTCCAAATGGTCATTTGTTTGTTGCAAGGACTTGTGATATAAGTGAAGTAAATTTAGATGATAGAAAGGTAGTCAATCTATCATCATGATCAATACAATATGAATATTATTTTCAGAATTTTTGTTCGATTACTGCAAGAACGTGTGATACAACTTAGGTAGAATTAGATGATAGGTAGTCAAGTTACACTAATGATCAATACAATACAGGATTTCCCAAATTTAATTAACTTACTTATTTATCATGTCAGGCCCAGAACCAGCTTCCTCCTCCACGTAACATCCACACGAGTCCCGCCTTGTTCTCCCTGGAGCGTGTGATGCAGGGGTTCCGCGCGCGCAGTCAGCTCCTAGCCAATCGGCTGGAGGATAACGACGAGGTGCAGCACAAGCAGTTCAGCGAGGACAGCATCAACAGCGAGGACGGTGCCGATAACGACAAAGAAAACCGCAACAGTGGAGAAAAACAACGGTAAACTTATAACCTTTTTGACTAACTGGAAAGTTTCTTAGTGATTGACTAAGAGAGATCAGTCCTTGTGGATAGCTGGCACTGTGCTATGCTAGAGTCAGTAGTTGAAAATACATGTACAATCCCTCATGTGGCATTTGTATGAACTAAATAGACAACAGCGGTAGGCCATATGCCCTTATGTAGATGTGAGCATTGATTTATGTATGATATGGTGAAACACAGTAAAGCCTATTAGCTAGGTTAAGTCTGAACATGACCTAGATCATGATTTTCCATATGACTTATTAAATACAGTAATATTTTGAAAATATGTTGCTTTTTGCAGTGTTTTAATCAAAAATACTAACCAAATATTCTCCATGTTCTTTATCTATGTTATTTCTTACAGGAAACCATTAGTGCGAAGAGGAACATTTAAGAAAGAGGGAGCTCGAGTTTTACAGAGGTCGTGTACAGATGATGAGAAGCTACAGATGCAGGGTGATGGGGAGGAAGAGGAGGAGGAGGAAGACGACAAGAAGAAAAACAAAATAAAATTTGGACAAACAATCAAAGGTATAGTGATTAAGTGGTACCTTTGGAGATAGGAACACCTTGGGACTTGAGCAGGTGTCTTCAATCACAGAGATTTTCTGTGATATCAGTAATGTTGAGATACTTCTAAGTCCCCACTGCGATAAGGATAATAATAATAATAATAATAATAATAATAATAATAATAATAATAATAATCTTTATTTCACGAGGGTAACACAGTCAAATACAAGATTTGATTTTTGCTGTGGCCCTCAGATTTAAGGATTATACATTCAATTCTTCAGGCCACAGAGTTGAAAATTGTTCTTCAAGGTATAGTTTCTTGAATGATGAGAGAGATGGTGCCATTTTCATATTTAAAGATAAGGAATTCCATAATACTATGCCTTGGTAAGTGAATGAGTGTTTAAATAGCTCGATTTTGATCTGTGGAGGAACCAAATTATGAGGATAGAGCAGGATCAAAAACATGTGATCATATGTTAACCAATGATACCTTTGAAAATAACTTGTGAAAAAGCATAACTTGTTCTCGCTGACCATATCTAACCACTGCCGGTCGCTGATGTGGGGGAAAAGACCATCTGCTGTTTTGGATGAGGTCAAGGTCACAAATGACTGATGACTCACACTTTCCCCACTAGGCGTCACCAGCAGCGGGACTGTGGGAGAGAAATTTTCATGAGAAGTTGGAGAATGTGTACCGCAGGGGTGTCACATTGCCTCATGAGATACAACAGCATGGAATGGTGAACCTCAGTTAGCCAATCACGGCTTACGATCTTGATGTGAGGTATGATAATAATATTATATGTTATGTATGTTGCAGGTTTTGTGTCGAGACTTCCCCAGCCTGCTGTGAAGGTGAGCAGAGAGAAGACGGAGGATGTGAATTCTTTACGCGCCAGCTCAAAGATCACCAAGCAGCAGATCAAGAAAGCTCAGCTCCGCGTGGTGCAGGCCAACCAACAGATGAGGGACCTGGGCATCAATATCAAGTAAGAGACAAATCATGTGGCATAATCAACACCCTCTCCACCCCCCATGCACAAATATGACATCCCAGTTGGAATGTTATATTTGTTTTATTATAACGAACAAACCCCACAATGGTAGAATATCAAAGTTCTCACTAACCATATCAAACCACTACTGATCGCTAATGTTGGGTAAAAGACCATCTGCTGTTTTGTGTTAAGACCCCTACCCCCATCCCTCTACCCCATCCTGCAAATGAGGGACTCTCTATCAATATCAAGTAACTTAAGATACATATCATGTGACCACTCATTTATTTTCTGATTGGCTAACTGGAACTGGTCTATGTGTTCTACAATCCCAGTCTTCAACACTGGAAAAGCACACAAGTCATTTTATAATCATTTGCCTTTGTAGGATGAAAGAGCAGCTGATCAGAGAGTTGGCTAAGACGGGAAAGGAGGCGAAGGAGATGAATATGCAGTATCAGGACAAGATCAGCAAGCTGGAGAGAGAATGTAGCCAGGCGAAAAAAGAGCTGCTCTCAGCACAGAGGGCGCTGCAGGGGCTTGAACAGCGCGAACAGCATGAGGAGTCAGAGAAAAATAAACTGCAAAGGTAAGAGTGAATTCCCTATTTACATCTAGAGTCTATGCATAGTCTGACAACTCAGATTTAACTTACCTGACAGAGAAATGTTCAATAAGCACCTAAAGAGAGATTGTTGATTCCAACATCAACAACTTTCAGTCAAATATTTCTAAAATTGTTTGGTCCAAAATTATTTTGATTTTTGGGTACACAATTATTTTGGCACAGATGAAGAAAGACGTGCTAAATTCATAAAGGGCTTCACATAGAGAGCAAAATCCGCAAAAGGTAAAATAAATTAAATTTTGGTACAAAAATGCATGTCCTATACTAGCATTTTGTTCCAGTGAATTAGTTATTCATTGTCTTGTTTTTATGATATTCTCATCATTTTCATCATTTTTTCAGTGAATACCGGAAGAAACTTGAAACTGCCAAGCACAAAGTTCATACTCTAGTGAGAAAACAGAAGGAGACAGAGAAAATGGTTAATCTTACTGATGTCAGTGAAAAACGGTGAGCACATGCAAAATAGAAATCCTTATACCATACCATACCATAAAGCATACATTACAAAAGTTCTAGTTTAATGTGAATGCTAAGGCGCTTCTTAAAGATACCATGCATTTTAACTGAACTTTGAGGTATGACACCCAACTGTTATTTAGAACACCCAGTTTAAAATCCAGACAAAGGCCTTGAATGTTGATCTGTGTTTATCATGTTTGATGGTTTTCATTCTAGGATGCATGACTTGGAGATGAATATCGGCCGCATGAGACAGGACCACGAGTTGCTGCAGAAAAAGCTCAAGGAAGAGCAGGACAGAAAGATGAAACTCGAGGTAAGTTTGTGCACAAATGAACCATTAGAGGGATTCCCAACAGTTCAACCTCTGTTAACTCATTCACATCTGGAGCAAGCATGTGCTTTAGATAATATTAAAATGTGATTTATTATTATATGAGATATGTTGAAAGATTTCAGGCCATGTGTGCAATGCTGATGCACTTGGGCGTTTACTAGTTATCTGAAGTGAAAAACAAATATATTTCACTTAAAGATAGTGATGTAACAAGTACTACTGAACTCCTAAGAGTTCTTTTAGAAGAGTGTTATGAGGCAGGGTTTAACAATTAGGCCCTTTTGGAGGGCTTATGCAACTAAAATTGCTCTTGGCCCCTATGTAACAAGGCATGGTACTCTGGTGTTAGTGTTGGGTTTATTGCCCCTGAACATCGTGTTTGTCTATGCCAGCCAGTACAGAGTCCTAAATAACTTTGGTTGCCAAGTGTTGTCAATTAGTATACTTGGTTTTACTAAAATCATAATGTTTGGATATCAATTAGGGCTTTGTCTAAACATGTAGGCCCCAGGAAGTCTGGAGAAAGAGGAAGTGAGTTGACATTTGGAATGGGACCTTGGCTCATGTCCACATGTAGGCCCTAACTCCTTTCCCTTTAAATAGCGGGCCTGCAGAAGGAGACAGAAGATCAGAGAGAGACAGCGAGGGAGCGATGAAGAATAAGACTACATGTACTTGATTTAAAGACCAAAGAAATATATATCACAACAAAGAGAGGACTCCACTTATCGGTTACACCTAGAATTGGAATGTTAACAGTTTTTTACTTAGAAAAAGAGCATTTATTCACAAATTATTTGAAAGAAGTTGAAGGTTTAATTCTGATTCACATTTCTCCTCCAGAAAAGCTTCAAAAAATTGCATTTGTTAGAGATGAATCATCTAAATAATGAGGCCATTTTTTGACTGCTTCAAGTAAGAATGTGTTGAATATTTTGGGAAAAACTTCATTGTTTCTTTTCGGGATTACAGAAAGATATGCAGAAGGAGCAGCAGCGCATCAAAGAATTGGAAATACGAAACGAACAACAGCAGAAAGTACTAAAGATCAAGACGGAAGAAGTTGTGGCAGCTAAAAGGAAACTTAGGACTGGAACAGTGGTCTCCCCACCCAGGTAATTACATGTAAAGCTTAAGTCAACTTTCTTAGGAAATGAATAGAAATAATAAAGAATTGGTCTATACTTAAATTGTTCTATTATCGTTGCATCCTATTGGGTTATTCAGTAGGTATCTGTATCTTGTGACTAGTCAACAAGGGTCTGTCCCAACAGCTGAGTGGTCTAAGGCTTTGCCCCTGATTGCTCCCTGTCCCTTACCACTGCTTGAGTTTAAATCCCATCCCGAGCATGTAAGAAGGTTGCCAGTGACGTGTCAGAAAGCGATGGATTTACCCAAGTACTGCAGTGTTCCCCAAGAACTGGCTAATCACAATCTAGCTGCTACATGGCGGAAAAAGAAAGGATGAATGATTTCTGAATTCTCGATAACGTCAACAAATCCATATAATGCCCCAGGGAATGGCATTCAATCTCACTTCATAATGCTTCATTCAGTTATGCCAGGCACTGATATGAGTTACTGAGTGCCCTGCTTCTTATTATTAACCACTGAGGTCTGATGATGTGTTGATGTCTATTTCTCCAACCAGGAATGTTACATTCAGGGAGCCAGATGAGAGCTTACGGTAGGTTGGTCTGTTGTCATGGTGATGGTACTATTGTTGTAACTCCTAAAGTGGCCACTATGTGTCATGCACAACTTCTCACCTGCACTTAGGTGGGGCTTTATTCAAAACCCACCCCAAAATAACACTAATATATGTAACATGTATTCTAATGCAGGATTTTGTCACTTATATACTGTATGTCCCTTGTATTTCCACTGGAGTCGGGTTTGCATCACTCATATGTAGCACCTGTATATGTTACATGTATTCTCCTCCTTCTTAACAGTTATATGCTGCATCTATATGTTCCCTGCATTCTCACTGGAGTTGGGAGTTCACCTCTCATTTAGCACCTATATATGTTACCTGTATTCTCTTCCTCTGTATCACTCATATATTGCACCTATATGTTCCCTGTATTTTCACTGGAGTCGGGATTTCATCACTCAGATGTGCCTGCAATACCTATATTTTCATTACCTTGGCATTTCATCACCCATTTTTTCTAACTGTGTGCCACCTGTTTTTTCACCTAAATTGGGAATATATCCCTCACATTTTTAGAATCGTATATAATATTTTTTGTAACATGAACTGCTTCTGACTTGACGTTTGATGTTTGTATCAAATTTTAAACACATTATGCTGCTGTTTAATCTGCCAAAATAGCAAATATCCTGCAGGGTTCAACTCTTAACTTTTAGAAGAAAAAAATCTTACATTTACTGAAAAAAGGTTGCATTTTATTGTACAATATATTTAAAACCAAATGAAAACGGAGGACTACCTTGAGAAAAGTACAGTCTACATCATGTGGCCAACTGGGCCCCTGATATCTTAAGTGCAGCCGCCCTGATCAATTTTTGGTAGCAGAAGGCCCTATAAGCCTTGTCATTGGGCCCTGTCCTTGTGAAGTTTTTGTGAGTTTTTGGCATTTTTCTTGCAGTGAAGAACAGAAGAAGGTAGAAGAGCAAAAGCGCTGGCTTGATGGAGAGATAGAAAAAGTGCTGCAACAAAAACAGCAAGTGGAAAATGTACAGGAGGTAATCATATCACATACATATTTATAATTGCTTTAACTACTAGCAGGATTTTTTTTTATTCTGGTCTCGTTCCCTCTTTGATAGTATTCAATTATTTACTGCTGTCATTTTGCAGATATCATTTTCTTTCTTTTCCTTGTGGGGAATTGCCTTTATATACAGTCATAAAGTCCATTTAGGCTGAGACTTTCCCTTGAATTAAGTCATCTGGATCTATGATATAAAACTAAGTATAAAGTAATAAAGCACAACTTTATAACATAAATAGATATAACTTTGTCGTTAGTTTTCTCTTTCAGTTAAATAAGGCCTTTAGATACAATAAATGCATAACTAGGTTAACCTGTTCAAGCCTGTAGCACTCAGCAATGCCCTGACTACTTTGGTAATATCTCTGTGACCAGAGCGTCAACAACATTGTACATTAGAACAGTTGATCAGAACCCAAACCTCAACTCTCTTTGAAATACATGTACTTGTAAACTCATGCTCAATTTATGCTTAATTTCAAAGTCATTTAAAAAATATCTGACACTTGTCAGGGCGATCCCCAGGCATGAATAGGTTACGAAAACTGAATTTTGAGAATGATAGATTAATAATTGTCATTGTATGTGTTGTTGTAGGAGTTGAAGCGTCGAGAGCTGTACGTGGACAAGAGAGAGCAGATGCTGGAGGAAAAGAGTCGCCTCGAGATGAAGAAACTACGATCCAGTCAAATACTCAGCAAGGTAAGTTCAGGCAATGCCCTACACTAGGTAACTAAAACATAGAGAAATGGCAGTTTAATGAGTTTGAATTGGAGTATGTTGAACAAATGTTCTCGGGGCAAAAATTGGAATGTCTTACAAGCATCTCGAAAGTTGTAGTTGTAGGGCATTTTTGTGATGCAAGCTTGTGAAGAGTATTTCAAGGAAGAGCAAGATCATGAGTTGATTGTTACATTCACTATACACATTTGCACCACCTGATGTATACATGTATATCCACATGTATGTATGTGTGTGTGTGATTATATATATGTATATATATTAATATATATATATATATATTAGTGATGGGAATCGTTCGAAAAATTTGGGTCGATTAATTGTTGAAATTCATGAACGATTAATCGACTTTGAACGATTATACATCGCCAAATCCAATTCCAACTCTTGACCTTCCTGATGTTTCCTAACACCAGAACTGCACAGAACTGGTGTTAGGAAACATCAGGAAGAAGTTCAGAGTCAAGAATCATGAAGAATGGTGCAGAAATATGATGAAGATATGAGCGCTGACAGTGATTCCAACTCCTGACCTTCTCGATGTTTCCCTAAGTAGTGGACAAGCGATAATCGACAAAAATCGATTGTTCATTTCGCCGGTCGATTAATCTGAATTTCGGCCCTATACGACCGATTGCTCGACTTGACGATTGATCGTTACAACACTAATATATATATATATATATATATATATATATATATATATATATATATATATATATATATATATATATATATATATATATATATATATATATATATAAACACATGTATATTTCTCTTCAGGACATTGTGAGTGTTGCCAATAAGCTGGAGAGTGTGGAGCGTAAGATGGAGGAGAAGAACGAGGAGCTGTCCGCGAGCCCCGAAGAAAAACAGCTGAAGCATCGCGAGGAGCTCAAGTCCTTACAGCAGGGCAGAGAGCGCCTCCTCAAACAGAGGCACGTCCTCGAGGACAAGCTACACGAGGGAACTCTTCTGTCTCCGGAGGAGGAGAGAAGGTGAGAAAACACTCCTATTGGGATAGATATCATGTTACCATGAACGAGATGATCACTAGGGTTTATGTAAAATACAGATAATTCACACTTAGGAGAGCTACAAATTCATGCCTGGAGATCACCTAGACAAGTGCCATCTGGATCTTTGATTCTCTTGGAAATAACCTAATGGTAAAGCACAAATTTACAAAATGTTTGTAAGAGAACTGTTAGTTTGTTTTTATTATCATTTCTCCTCCAAAGTATTTTTCAAAGGATGATATGATAAGAAAGATATCAAAAAACTAATATGAACATTTTAATACAGAAAGACTCAGAATACAGCTTGGTAAGAAGAAATGGGAATGTGCAGAGTATTTGAATAAGGATCACAGTTTATTTTATGTATTCCTTTGTTTCCCTTCCAGACTTATAGAGCTTGATGAAGGTGTTGAGGCTCTAGACGAGGCTCTGGAGTATAAGAATAATCTGATAGCCAATAGAAAACAGGAGCTACGAAAATCTCAGATGTTAACACAAGTAAGTTCCTCATTTTTTTTGTATCTCTTGGAAAGCACATTGTGCACATAGGTTATTTGGAAATGTTTGTCTCCTCATCTGCAAAGTGATATTCTCTCAAATAGTTTGATATTTCTTGGCTTTATTTTTTGACCCATTATCAGATAGATCTAGAACAATTACTTTGGGACTCAGCTGGAAATCTAATGTGTGAGTTTACCAATTAGTAACCATTATCCTTTGTCCATGGTCATCTTCTTATCCCACCCACCCCCAGATTTTTCTCACTAATCTGCTGAAGTAAAGATTATTATAGTAATAATTACTCTTACACTATAATCAGAGTTGTCAGATCACCTGTGCATATGTCAAAATAGTACAAAAAATGTTGTAAATTAATGACTTTATATTTTGTATTTGAACAGTAAAAACAAATTTAATCATAAATGAATAAGGTCCTTGTGCTATTAGATCATGTTGTTGTTGTGTTTTTCAGAGTGAAGGCAATCTCCTGAGCAAACTGAACGCCATCTCTGCAGCGGAGACCAAATCCCTCCTGGTCAAGTACTTTGACAAGGTGGTGGATCTGAAGGAAGGGGAGAAGAAGAAGGATTACACCATCTGTGAATTAGAGGTAAGAACAGTAGTTTTTCTCACCTGATTGAAAGTTTACGATTTCATATACATGTATGTATCAGGTCTACCTGGGATTTTGAGACCAAGCTAGGCAATGATGAACGTTTTGGTTTTTGATGATGTTTTTTTTTTAAGAATTGTCCAATTATTAGAATTCCCTAACTCTGCTGATGTGTCATTTCAAAGGTTTTTGTGTCATTTGACCTATTATAAGGATTTGACCTATCATACCTTGTGCATAAGACCAATGATAAGAGTTGCTAGCCTTATGCTTAAGACCGATAATGAGAATCATTTGGGGATACAGAGCGGTTTTCACGAATCTTTTACAATTAAAAATGTTGATTATCTTGCAAAGAACTGTCACCTTTCTTTGGTTTTGCGTAAAACCAATGAGGTCTCTGAACAAATCAACCCCTTCCCCATGCAGAATGAACATCCTACTGCTAAATCCTGCCCCTGAGAATTGCCTAATGCTGGGCTTATGACCAATGATAAGTATTGCCTAACCCTGTGATTATGACCAATAATAAGAATTGCCAAACCGTGTGATTATGACCAATAATAAGAATTGCCTAACTCTGTGATTTATGACCAATTAGAAGAATTGCCTTACTCTGTGCTTATGACCAATAATAAGAATTGCCTAACTCTGTGCTTGCGGATGTGTTTCAGATGAAGGTTGATGAGCAGGAGCGTTTGCTGGACGACCTGCAGATGGCGCTGCAGCACTCGGCCATGGACGCGGAGAGGAAGCTGGTGCAGCAGCAGAAGGATTACGAGCAGAAGATGCAGCTCCTCATGAGACAGCTCAACGAGAGCTCTACAGGAGGATCATCATCCTCCTCGGACCTCAAGTAAGTCAGATCTTGAATCAGAATTTGAAGGAAGGAATGGGTTTTTATGTTGTTTTCAACAGCTTAGGTTATATCGCGACATATAGAAACTTGGAACCGGGAAGAAATTCCCTTCTCTTCACGAATAGCTCTAAGGGGTCTGTGCAGAAGGGCCAGTGACAGCCCTCCACATCGCCGCACTTATATATGGCGACCAGGCCAACCCGCTTATAGGGACCCAGCGGAGACTTGTGCCTGCAAATTCACGCAGCCAGGCATCGTAACCATTAAGCCAAGGCGGATCCCTAATCAGAATCTGAAAGATATTCAGATAGCAACCAGCAACTCTCCTTCAAATAAGTTGATAGTATATTCTTTATGACCAAGGTATTATCAGTTAATTATACAACTTGAAGACTCTTATCAAAGGGAACCTGTGACTAGACCTAAACTGGGTATGGACAGTACAAGGCGTCTTTTATTTGAACTTGCAGCATGTTATAATTGATTTTCCTGCCTTCCAGGAGCCAGCAATTGGAGAAAGATCTGTATTACTACAAGAAGACGAGTCGAGACCTGAAGAAGAAGCTGAGAGAGTTGATAGCAGGGACGGGCATCATGGCACAGGAACCTGACAGAGGTAAGGTCTAGAGGAAGCGCCAAGAGTTTGATTAGCTTTATTTTCACTTATTCTGCCAATCTGTGCTAAATTGTGACAAGCCAGTAGTTTATTGGGGAGGAAAGCAGAGTCATGTGATCTAGAATTGGGTTTAAAACAGAGTCATGTGACCCAGAATTGGGTTGAAATCAGTCATGTGACCCAGAATTGGGTTGAAATTGGAGTCATGTGACCCAGAATTGCGTTGAAATCAGAGTCATGTGACCTAGAATTGGGTTGAAAGCAGTCATGTGACCCAGAATTGGGTTGAAATTGGAGTCATGTGACCCAGAATTGGGTTGAAATCAGAGTCATGTGACCTAGAATTGGGTTGAAAACAGTTATGTAACCTCAGAATTTGGTTAGATGACTTAGATTGATATAATGTTTATTGTCACTTTTCTTGTCATTCTAAAAAATAATAAAGTAGACATTATTGGTTACTGTAGAATGGGATTTTTTCTTCATTATTTATTTTTACAAAAGGTCCATCATGGCACCCCTGGAAGAAGTCAAGTAACTTTTGCTAGTTATTGTAGTGTCTTGATTTGCTGTTGTTGTGTTTTTCAGATGACGATGGAGACGGCAGCAGTGGTAGCTCCATTCTTACAGCGAGGGAGCCACGCTCGGCACGAGAGGGAACCCCAAGCTCTAGTGTCGCTAAAAACACACCGCGAGGACATGACTCTCAGTACAAGTAAGTTCCACTTCTTCTTTTTACAATACTCAATAAGGAGAGGTTGAGCTGTCCTGTTATTGAGATCCTTATTGGGATTGTACTATGTGTTCTTAATCTCACTGAATGGACAAACAGTGGTTTTGGGCCTAGCTATGTAGCTGGAATCAGATCTTTTAATTTGTTTAAATTTTTTCGAAATTTTTGCTCTACCACACAGTTATTCTCAAAAGTGTCACCATTGGGGAATGAATACTTTTTATCTTACCTCCTTGAAACTTTGAACCAATACTCATTGATTGGATTAGAAGAATGATTTTTGAATATTTTTCTTGTAGTGGTTCTGCCTCTGCCCGAGGGACTCCAAGACATTCCTCAGTTGGACGAGAACAGGAGGCACCACCGTCTGCGCGAATATTATCCGCCCGATCCGAGCGCTCCAGCCACCTTGGCGATGGTGATGTCGGGAGGAATATAGCGACTCCAGTAAAGATCTCAAGGAGGGAACTGAGGAAAATGTCAGATGACGAAGTACAGGTCCGACGATCAAATGTTGCACAAACACCGGCTTCTGTACAAGGTATGTACCTTATAGATATTGAGCATTGCAAGCCAGAAGTTGTTTTTTGAGCTTTTCTAGCAGTTCTTAAAATCATCATTAAGCCATTCATGCCTGTGGTTGGCCAAAATATCTTTACATTATTACTCAGTTGTTTTCAAAAGTATCATGGATGCAGACATCTAATTAAAGGGCAACTCTAATCTCGATAGGGTAAAAGACATCTATTTTATTATATTTATTACATTGTTAACACTATTAAATACATACTTATTTTATTTCAAATTAAACAATTATATGAATTATTTTTCAGATTCGCTAGATGCAGGACAAAACCCATGGGCGCAGTCTGTAAGGTCACATGACCGAGGAAAAGCATCGTAAATCAGAATATATGTACCCATTACACATAGGCTCCTAGCTAATGGAATAATACATTCCTGCGTTTTCTGTTCAGATCTGAATCTTTTACTTCATGTTAACTGGAAGTTTCTTAGAGTCAACACTGATGGTGCCAAAGGTGGTCACCCACATTATGATAGATAAAACCGGGAGGATCTCATGATGGCCACCTGGTGGTAATTTATAGAACTAAGTGAGGGTAAAATAATCTTTGAGGTGGCACATATAAAAGATAAGAAATATGGTCTATGGCTAGGGTATTTGAGTAATAGAGAGTGTTGATTTTCAGACCACTGAGGCCACTGGTTTGGTTTTGGGGGAAGCTTGTAGGTGGCACTTGTAATTTTCTGCGGAGAAAAATACTTAATATGATACATGCTTCACTATTGGTAACCTAGTACATGTGAGCTAGGCTGCGGAATTTTGCACAATATTACTCACTAAACCTCACATAATTGCTGCTAACATATGGCGTCACTTTAGTCAAGTAGTGAACCCCACATGTGACGCTTCTAAAGACGTCACTCTTGTTAGTGTACTTGTGCCGGTTGCAGCTTGCCAGTTATTGAGCTTCACATATGACACTGCTATCACAAGACGTCACTCTTGTTTGTGTACTTGTGCCGGATGCAGCTTGCCAGTTATTGAGCTTCACATATGACACTGCTATCACAAGACGTCACTCTTGTTTGTGTACTTGGGTCAGATCCAGCTTGACTAGGGATGAGTTTCACATATGACACTGCTATCATAAGACGTCCCTCTTGTTTGTGTACTCGTGCCGGATGCAGCTTGCCAGTTATTGAGCTTCACATATGACACTGCTATCACAAGACGTCATTCTTGTTTGTGTACTTGGGTCAGATCCAGCTTGACTAGGGATGAGTTTCACATATGACACTGCTATCATAAGACGTCACTCTTGTTTGTGTACTCCTGCCAGATGCAGCTTGCCAATTTTTACATTAGTTATATACTTGATTTTTTAAAGAGGCAGACATCCTTATGCACAATCTCCCTTGTCAAAATATGCAATCATGATTAGTATTTTTATGTATACATATCAGTGATTAACTTGATTGTTTTCATTTCTTATCAAGTTATTGTTATGAAATAGTTATTTTTTTACTTGATTCATAAACCATCAGTATGCCAATGACTGTAGATCTTTTTTGCCTTCTTCAAATGCTGAGACAGCCACTTAGGGTATCAATTTTCAAGAAGTTGACATAAACATCAATGTTTTATATGTATTGACAAATACACTCACAGGTTTTGTAAATGCAACTGATGTATGCATGCTTAAGTTTAATTTAGAAATGAGGTTTCTTTTGCGAGTAGTTAAACACATAGTGGTGTGTTTTGAATGAGATTTTTGATATTTCTATTAAGTTTGATCTAAAGGATGTGATAATTTTTGTTTGCTTGTACATTCCACGTTTGGTATGAATTACCAAAGACACAACTAAGTATGAATTGCACTTTAATTTATTCTAATTGAATTGACTTTGTTTTCATTTTTAATTTGTAAATAATGGGAGTATACCTAAATAAATTTTGGAGATGTTATCTAAGAGGTCCACAATATACCTTTAATATAATAAGGTATAATAGAAAATGCAACCTATACTATTTGAATTGTAAAAGGGAGATAAATTATAAATGTACATGTATAACATAAATAGCTGTCCATCAATAGAATAATTTGAAAGTATGTGGGGGTGTCTTCGAAATATTTTTTCCTCAATTGTAAATTATAAGTTGCTAAATGATAGTCCTAAGGATATTGTTATACAAGTCTTTGACTATCCTATGTGATATCTTTTAGTCAAGTCCCTATTGATTATCACAAGCAATAACCAAAACAGAGTTGTGTTGGGGTCAAAGAGGACTTTGTTTTACCTGATCTTATGGTTGAAGTATTAAATACACGTATTGAGCTATTCATTCCCCAGCCCCACAGGTCTGATGTTTGTGGGAATATCTTTCTTAAATAAAAAATAAGTGAAGGAGAAATGTTTGAAATGAATGCAAACTGCATCTTCCCTTCATCCACTACTTCAAGTATTGCTTTGTTCCCAAATTATTCTCACAGGTATCAGAGAGTCTACACAGTATTTTCTAGGGGCACTTTGGATATGTATGGATCAATTCAATATTGATGCTCAACTTAAAAGTTGAAGTGATATGTACAGTTTTGAGTGAATAAAAATAAAAATAAAACATGCCTGAATTTGTTCTTTTATTCTTGGAGATATTTGACTTTGACTTTTGAATCAATAAGATAAAATCATGCTGAAGTATCTCAGGCATATCAAGTCCTTGTCTTAGACATAACAGCCACTTAACCATTCCTACCAGTAACACCCAAAAAAGGCCTGACCATTTTGGCCAGTACTCTAGTCATTACATGAACATGGATATGTTTTTGCGCATTTCATGATCAAAATAAATCAACACTCATTTGTATTTACATATCTGTGTTGCTTATCAAAACTATAAACACTAATGCATGATCAGGAATAGACATTGATCTTCACCCATTCTCATCTGAGGCATACATAAGATCAGACAGATGAAAATATCTTGATGACAAAGCTTAATTTTTAGAAATTTGACTGTTGGACAAAATTAATCCTTGTCTGATATTTATACTCTTATTTGATATGTTGAAAGTTGGCAGACCAAGTGTGCACCACAGATGCAAATTGATTAACCTTTATGCTGCTGGTGGCTAATTTGGTCATTACAAAAATATGCAGAAAATCTGAAAAATGACCGAAACCCTGGCAAATTATTGCAACAAATATCCAGCATTTTAAACCTCATGCTGCTGGTGGTCAATTTGGCCAATACAAAATAATGCAAAAAACCTGCAAAATGACTGAAACCCTGGCATATGGGTACTCATCTGAAAGTACTCAGCGAGAGCTTTCCAATGAATACCAACATGATAGGGTTCGGATGGTTTTCAAAAATCTTTGCGTTCTTGTACTTTGGAAAAAAGTAGCCTCAGCAGCGGAAGGGTTAAGGGGGCAGTTCACTATCAACCAAAATCAATGAAAGAGTGGAGATTGTCAGGATTTTAAGTGAGGAAGACCTGCCACTGGCCCATTTGTCACAGATTTGATGAGAATGTAGGTAGTCAAACAAAAATTGATAACATTTTTTGAACATCCCCTGTATCTGAACTTGGTTATGGTCAACACATATATGTGGAAGATTTGCTAGTCATCAAGTAACAAATTTAATGTGTACTATAAGTAATTAACCAAAATTTGAACACATCACACTCAAAAAGTCCCCCGTAACTATCTAGCTCTGGTGATTGACAAGACACAATAGTGGAAGACCTGCTTGATATTTTAACCCTTCATTCCAAATGTACTCTGCTATCAAATATCAAAACAATAAGAAATAATATAAGATAAACTATAAGTGAAGTTTCCATTATTGGAACTCATAAAATATACTCTGGTTTGACATAGGTTGAATTACAAGAAAAATAAATTTTCATTATTGACCCATTTTCATCTGTAGCACACACACAGTCTGACACTATGATGATAAAGCAGTATTTTGAGAAATGTTTGATTAAAACCAGTACTTAAGTTGAGTTTAAACCCTCTCAGAGTATCTTTTCAAATATTACTGTAATTGACGAGTTATGTACAAAGTTGTCACAACATGTGCACATTCCAGATGCCAACAGGTACACGTTTTTGATATCAGGAACCCATCAATCAATCAAAAACATTAATTCGGACAAAAATCAACAAAATTCATAAATCTTGGTAAAATTTGCAAATTCAGAAATAATTGTATTAATGAATAATTAAATAATTATATCATCATACCGGTAAACATTATAAGACTAAAACAATGGATTCCAAAAAAAAAAAAAGCTCATGTGTCAAATAACTATACACCGTGTTAATATTGTGGAAATTTAATTTCTTTGCACAACCGTGGAGTCTGCATTTATTAAACTGCCCACTATTATTTGAACATTGACGTGATAGCTTGGCATTCAACATCAGTATGCAAAATTCATACTGCATATCAAGGCAGCTCCCTGCGTAGCACATTATTTTATATGCGCAAAATTACCATGGTGTACAGTAACTCTCCCCTAAAAACTGCAATTGGTTACACCCAATAATGTTTAAATGTATTCTTGATTATACCTGTATAACAGTAAAAATCACCCTGCCAATATTTACATTAAGATGTACATGTTTCCTATTTGTCTTTGCATCCGTGATTATCTTTGAGAAAACATATATTTTAATACCGTACCTGCAGTCAAATAATTCACACACACAGATGCCATGTGATGGCAAGATCACAAATGTTGGATAAATGTACAACTGTTCCTCTTATACCAAGATATGTACCGAATTTAAACATACCAATACAGTGGAAGATACTGAAAGACCCTTTACCTTACAACTACTTGACACAAGATTATACCGAGATTTTCTAATTTGGTAAATTTGGATTAATTACATGCTTGGAATCATTTCCTATTCTTCAGTATGCAATTATTGTCCATGATTTTGCAAATGAAGTTCTAATACACAATTTTGTACATGAAGTTATTTCAATTTCCCATATGCAGTTCCATTCCATGATTTCACATATGCAGTTCCATTCCATGATTTCACATTTGCAGTTTCATTCCATGATTTCACATATGCAGTTCCATTCCATGGTTTCTCATATGCAGTTTTATTCCATGATTTATTATGCTTATGCAAATCTATTTAATTTTTTCATAGATGCACTTATATTCCACAATTTCACATACATTTTCTTGCACATATGCATAATGCAGTTCTATTCCTTGATTTCACACATGTAATTTTATTCCGATTCCATATATTTATTAAATGATTTTACATGTGTACTTTCATTCCATTTTTCCATAAATGCAATTCTATTCAGTTATTTTCATAAATGCAGCTTTATTCAATGATTCCCTTATGCAGTTCTATTCCATTAGTTCACACAAGAAATTCTATTCATTGAATTTACTTTGATACAGTATAGAGGTACTACTGCCAACCCATTCATGCCTCAATCATAAAAATTACAAATTGAGAATCACCAATAAATATTGTGGCACATATTTCAATGAAAATACTGATTTTCTCTTATAATTTGCTGTTCCTCATACCTTGATTATTTATGCTGAAAATACTTCAACCAATCACATAATCACAGGTCTTTATTTCCCTGAGTTATTTGTTGACATGGCAACGACCTTGCAGAGGCTGTGACCTTCATAGACCCCAAGTGTAGAAGTAGATTTTCTGCCACACTGGAAGGTACTCCAATAACGGCTCTGGAAAATAAAAAAATGCACAATTTGTATTTTTTAATGAAAATAACTTGAAATATTAGTATAAATTTGCAAATCATTAAAAGGAGAGGTATTGGTTGGGTTTTGATTAATATTTTTTCTTCACATATTATTCTAGAACTAGAAAAGCATTTTTTCTCCAAATAAGTGCAACTTAAATCTAATAAAACTCAGCTAAAAAGTGTCCTTCGCATAAAAATGTGAGTTTTCAATCTTATTTCCAAGGAATAGTTTCAGTTTAAAAGAAGGGGTGTTTTAATGGAACTCAAAAGAAAATGACATTAGGTCCAGAAAATGAAAGTCTTAAAGAATATTCTATTAATGTACCCTGATGCTGTGTGGTTTAAGGCATTGCCACTGACTGCTAGCTGTCTCTCATCACTGCATGGGTAGGAATCCCATCCAGGGCATGTGAGAAAGTTGCCAGTGAATTAAGGTTAGGCGGTGGTTTTTGCCAAGTACTCTGGTTTCTAACACCACTTACAATTGGCATAACCATAATATGGCAGAAAAAGTGGCCAAAAATCAAAATTTCAGTAATATCTCCCACTGACTGATAAATTATAATACCAAGTCCCACATTGCTCTAGTACGTTACTTACTTATGATGAGCCCCAAGCCTGGGATGCGATCAGCAAGGATGCGGAGTAGGAATAAAAGCTTGGCCCTGAAAAATACAAACAGGGATTCAGAACAAATTAATGAAATAAATATTGGGTTTATTAACTGCATTCCTACAAAAATATCCTAAGTACTGTAAACAGTTTTGAATTTGCTTATATAAACTTTCATGCACATCAATTTCTGAGCAGCCGTCGGTACAACGAAATATTTGTCAGAAGAGAACAAATCACTGGTCTACTGTATACTGTGCTAATTTTGAGGCAGTTTACTTTTCGCACCCCTGGAGTCTGCATTTATTAAACTGGACTATTATTTGGACATCCGATCCCTATGCTAGTATCGTACAACATGCTGACATGATAGCTTGTCATTCAACCCCTGTACGCAAAAATTAAACTTGACAACAAAGGCATCTGCCTATTGAGCGATTCACTTTATATTCCCAAATTGTACACAGTATACAGCATATACAGTTGGCTGGTCAATTCTTTTCAATGAAACTCAAAGCACAATATGGTTAAAGATCACAACAGGTAAGATCAAGGAAATACATCAATTAAAAGTGTGCTTTATCATCTGAATGATTGTCATTTACAAAGCATTGACACTGGTCCTCTTTTGATCACCAGATGCCAGTAAACACTTAGATGAAATACCCTTGACTTAATTGCTACCTGGACATCTCCGCACGTAATTTCCTTATCTGACAGTGCTAAACTTATCAAAATTATGTCTCTGGGAAAAAATATTGTCTGATCTCTACTGTAATCGTTGGTATAGTAAAATCTCTGAAGTACTTACTGTGAGTATCTGTCATAGAAGGGTGACCGTAGAAGGTAGTAGAGTAGAATGACTGTTCGTCTACGGAGCTCTGCCTTCTCAGGAGGAGAAAGTTCTTTGGGATCCCCCATTAAACATAAGCTACAATGGATCAATATCAGTACACGTTATATAGATAGAAACTGATCAAAGACCACAAATAATGTCTTAAAGATTTTCATTAAAAAAGGTATTTAAATATCAAATATATTAGATATTTTGATAAAACAAATCAATTTCAGTTTCTGCCTCACTTTAAAGTAACTGTAATTCTTTCAATTAGTATTCCACCAAGATAATCGTTATTAAGGAGATATTGAACCTTATATTCTATGAAAAATTGAAATGATTCATACTAACCTCGATAAATCAATGCCACAGGAGAGAATCCAAGGTTTCCATGATGACAGACCGCAGCTATACAAACTAAATACTTAACAAAAGAGTTAAGGTAGAAGATTACACACTCACAAAGGCATTGAAATGGTTCCATGAGTAAACAGGTCTGCAAGTTAATACTTTTAATGCCCCATGAAACATTATAGGCAGATAGAGCACAATCTCATATGCTTAACATTAATCAGGAATGGTATTTGTTGTATGTTTAAGAGTCATTGTCTTGCTTGTCAAGAATGGTACTCTTCATATTTTCATTCTGTTTAAACAATACTGAATAATGAAATACAATCATGATTTCAGCAATATTCATGACAATCAATTTTGAATCATTCCATAGCCATAAGGCCTAAAAAAATAATTGTTTGTTTCCTGTAACCCTACCATAACAAGTTTTTATTCAAAAAAAAAATTCTGCCCTCCCAACTCCCAATCAGTGTAAAACATGCATAAAACACACATTTTTGACCAAAAAAATAATGCAAAAAAAAAAGATTTTACCGACCTACCTACCCTATTTTTTTCCAGACCGTTACAGGAAACAAACAATATTTTTTTCTTTCGGTCCTTAATCTAACTTATTTAGGGTTCCGACTGACCTCTTATTCAAAGCATCACACTCAACTCGTGAGCAGTAAAGGATACAGTGCGCTAGAGGTCGGACTATGTGTAGGGATTCACCAAGGAGTCGTTTCCCATTGAGAACAGTAGGTATGTAGTCACTGGGCATCTTTTTCTTAGCCTCTTTCTGGGCAGGTAACTTCCATTGACGGAAATTGCTCGGAGGAGCTACAAAAGAAGATAACCAATCATGATAACTAGTTAAACACAAGAAATATAATTGCCTCAACCAGTAAATGTTCCCTCACAGGGTCTGACACTAATTTCAGGCTAGGGGCCAAAAAAGCTCTTATGATAAAAATTAGTGGTCAAACCAGGAACTATTTATTTGAAATATAAAGTTCCTGGTCAAACACAAGATTTCTAGTTTCGTTTTAAAATTTACAATCTGCATCCCTACTCATACATATAAATGTTCCCTCAAAAATACATCTGGGTAAGTAAGTAGGTAATTCTATACACTATCTAAACCACTCGCATCTGGAGCATAAACATATAATGGCACAGAAAAATCTTGACAACAAGCAAACAATGTAGGGAAAATACTTTTTTATTTCAAAATAATTTTTCATTCATTTCGTCCATGTCAATCACTGTACATCAAGGATTAGTTATATAACAGAAGTATGTAATCACAAGTGGTATGCCAGACTAGCTACATGGTTGGTTGACTGTAACCTGCACAGCTAAAGTAAAGGAAGTCTATTGTGTAAGATCTGTAAACTCCTTAAGTAATAAAGACCATTTATTTATCAAAGATGTGTATTTTGTTATTAATTGTATATGTATATCCATCATGGATGGAAACTGTAGAGAAAATACTTAACAGAAGATGTTGTTTCTGATTGGTTTAACTAGGCTTACTACCCCCTTCTCAAATATTTTTCAAATATAATTCTATTAGGCGAGTTATACCCAAAGTCAAATATTTTTCATATATCATTCTATAAGGCGAGTTATATTCAAGGTTGTCAAGATGAGCATTTCAGATGCAAATAAGAAAATTGCTGGGCAATATAATAAATACAGTTTATTGAAACAAACTACTGACCTGCTGATAGTGTCCTAATCACCCTTCCTGAGCGTTTGAGGGTGAATGTAGCAGAGACACCTGGTGGACAATCCTCCTCCTCCTTCTTATCACTCTGATAATAAAACATCACACATTTCAAAACATGGCGAACACAAAATATCTTCATATTTCAAATGTTGGTTTCCTTAAAAAAAGGGTAGTTTTCTATTTTTTCAAAGAGTAGTTTCCTTACGAAAAAGGTAATTCTTTATATTTCAAAGAGGGGTTTCCTTACAAAAAGATTACTCTTGAAGTTGAGAAATACCAAAAATGAGTCATCGAATGAAAATTGGTTCTTTAGGTAAAAGATAGGTGGTCTTAAATAGAAGGTGCTATATTTGTTTATCCATACCTATTGCGATGAAAAGTCTCACTCTTTTGCTGAATCTACCTGACAAATATATATTTTGGAATATAACAACACCCCCTGGAATATACATATATATATAATTTTGGAAACATTCATCAATACTCAACCTACAATTCTCCTTCAAACATCTTGCGAATTCATCCTTTATTCCTAAAATATTTTCAAAAGTATCACAGATACAGACGACATTTTCAAGGGGTAAGAACTTACCTGCTGAGCAGTAGCTTGAGCATTGTTGGTTGCCTCGGCCTCCCTGTCTAGAGGCGCCACAGCGGGAGACAGCTGGATGCCAGACTTATGCTTTAACAGCAACAGAAATCTGACAACAGTTCTGCAAAGAAAAAATACATGCTCTGTAAATCCTTAGATGAAGAGAACATGGACTTGTTGCCACAGACCCATTTCCCATTTGCCTAATAGTGAAGCCCTGGACACACCTAATCTTGCCAAATCTAGTCTCAGTGTGACATCACTAGGAGACAAAGACCAAGGAGGGCTCTTGTATTCGTTTACATTCTAGAGGTTGCTCAAAATCATGTGCAGGATGCACCTCTCGTCAACAACTGGGCTAGGGGTTGTGTCCAGGCTGCTGAGCGAAATCTGCTGGTTGCGTATGCATTGTAAATCCATGATTTCAAAAGATAGAAACAAAAACAAAAAAATTCTAATACAACTAACGACAACAATCTTCCTCTCTTAAAAAAATGTTGTAATCTTTTTTTTCATTTGTAACCTGCTCTAACCCCTCCAATGCTGAGGCTACTTTCTTCCAAAGGACAAAGACGCAAAGATTTTTGAAAAACCATCTAAACCCTGTTATGTTGGTATTTATTGGATAGGTCTCACTGAGTACTCTCATTTTGTATTTGCCAAATTAGTCACCACCAGCATGAGGGCTAACATCTCAACTTACTTTGCTATCTGAATTGCCACAATGACGGTCCAGCGTCCAGGATTCCCCCACAGCCTCAGCGCTGCCATCTCTAGGAAGACCTCCACATACTCCAGAATCGTTAACCAGGTGCTCAGCTTATTCTGATCTGAGGGCTGAAAAACAATATAGCCCTAGCTGAGACAAAACAATTACACTTTTATTTTTAGGACAATAAGAATTCTAATACACTAAATACATCACTTAGGATCCACATGGTAATCTCACATTCTTTTTTTTTGGAAATTGATAATAAAAATTATGATCATCATAATTAATTTATTACTATTATCATTATCATTATTACTATTATCATTGTTATTGTTATTATTATCATTATTATCATTACTATTATTATTATCATTATTATTATTATTAATATTAGTACTATTATTATTATTATCATTATTATTATTATCATTATTATTATTATTATTATTATTATAATCATTATTACTATTATCATCATTATTATTTTCATTATTATTATCATCATTATTGTCATTATCATAATCATCATCATCAGCAACATCAGTATCATAATAAGTTTGAGTTCTGATTATTCATTACTACCTATTACATCATTATGATTTGTATCATTAGTAACAATAGCTGAGTACGACAAATTATCCAGGATGGAAATATGACTAGAAAATAAAAAATAAACCTTCATGCTGCTGAAAAGTTCTTACCAGTTTCGGGGTGATCTTTGCGGCCTGTCTAAGGATAGCATCGTTGAGTAGCACTAGGAGGTTGGAGGCTGAATACACCAGTTCTGATAGGATAGTAGACTCTTCAAAACGGCCTGAAAAATACCATGGTCATCTGCTCAATCTTACATATACTGGTGCTGGGCCAATAAAAACTTTTATTAAGCACTGCCTGACATGTTTGTATCAAATCAAACCACCAACTAATGGTATAAATATTGTGTATTGTGTATGACAAGACTATGGAAATGCACAAGGAAATGCCCTCTAAACCAGTGACTTATAACAAATCTACATCTCTGTCTAAACAGCAGTAAGTGGCAGGACTAGTAAAAGTTAAACATCTAGTCCAGCTGACCTAATGAAAATTTGGGATAATTTCAAGCAGTAATTAGGGTTGACCCATTGTTCAGTTGATATCATATCATTCAGCTTCTAAAATTGAGGTAAAATATTGATAGGTCTAATCATGTCTGGGCTAGAACATTAGCTGATAAGAATCAGTCAGTTATCCCACAATTTTTTCCTAGCGTCAACTTCGACAAGTCCTTCAAAAGCCAATCAAGCAAACTTTGTACATGACTTAGATTCAGATTACAGTGTTTATAATCTTAGAGATAAGAGTACGTTCAATCTGATACTCTGCCTATGACCTTAGGCCTAAAAAAAGAAATTGTTTGTTTCCTGCAACGGTCTGAAAAAATAGGGTATTTAGGTCTGTAAAAAATTCTTTTGGACAATTTTTTGGGTCAAAAATGTGTGTTTTATGCATGTTTTAAGTTGATTGGGAGTTGAGAGGCCAGGGCTATAAAAACTTTAATTACACTCTCTCTTCAGGATTACTGGCACTCAACAAACTATTTAAAAGTCTACTAGCCCAGCCTAAAGTTATGAAGTAGAATATAGAAAATGATCACCCCTTGAAGCACTTTATAAATGATTCTCACAGCTAGTTGATTACTATCATAATTATACCCTGCACAGAGCTTATCTATTTGGGCAGAGTGGTGCGGCAATTGGCGATTATGGCTAAGCCATCTCCAACGTATCTAGCAGCATACACAGCTACACACTGATGCTGAGAAAACTCTGTCTGCATCTGCTCTGTCTGTTCGTCTCTTGTCTCGCTTGACGATAATCTCACAACATCCCCTTTTGCTTTAAGAACACATTTTGCTGCCAGATCTTTTCATGTTTTAAACATTGCTTTATCAAATAAAATATATGGATTGTTTCCTGTAAATTATATCAAAATAGCATTTTGAAAGCTGTTGACCAGTAGACCCTCCATGCCATAACGTTACGCCCCTATGCTATTGTTGCTCTGACAGGCCTTCCCTATACCCACGGCAAATGGTACGGACAGCCTGAGGGGGCAAGTCTCCTGGTCTAGTTGACCAGGCAACACACGCAATCGGAATCCCACTATACAAAAGACGATAGTGGCTATAATGTGTGGTTATTGCACAAATATTAAACTCATATCAAGGAGCTTCCAAAATGTTTCTGCGAAGTACAAGTAAAGAATGGCGTCACACTAGAAAATTTGTAACTTTGTGACTGCATTTGAAGGGGAATGCAGAAATGTCATCGAGCTGCGCAAGCATTTAAAACTTTGCTTTGTCATCATATTAACTTTTATAGAAAGAGGCAAACCGAGGTAGAGTTAGAGAGCAATTTCAGTTTCTTGTTTTGTTTCATGTCAATTTTTGGCCATTGCAGCCTTCAAGTCTGTGGCTTGGTCATCACATCACTACCTTCTTCGGCCTTTGTTAGGCCAAGAAAAAAATATTGTTTGTTTCCTGTAACAGTCTGGAAAAAAAAGGGTAGGTAGGTCGAAAAAAAAATTGCATTATTTTTTTGGTCAAAAATGTGTGTTTTATGCATGTTTTGCATTGATTGGGAGTTGGGAGGACGGAAAAAAAACTTAGAGGGTAGGGATTTTTTTGAATAAAAACTTGTTAGGGTAGGGTTACAGGAAACAAACAACAATCTCAAGTATGTTTTCTATAGCCACAAAGTCTCTAGTATTCCTACAGGAAATAGCATGATCCTGCATCCTGTGATGTCATTTCCATGGGAAGGAAACCAAATTGATTACTAATAGGGCCTGTTTGATATGTAGACCCTACCTGGATTAATAAGATGCTGGCATGGCCAGGAAGCGGGCTTTGGATGATTTCATTTTTTTTTTTGTTGAGTTCTGACCAAAAGATAGCATTGATTGACCAAAGATTAATGGCATAAACATTTTTACGATTTCAAACTGTCGCAAAATATACATTTCACAACTGATTTTAAAGAGAATTTAAAAGGCCGGCAGAATGAATTCTGGCGATTCTATCAAAACCGCATTAAAATTGATCCACAGAAAGGCAAGTAATTTAATTCTACTGTGAATCTAAGCCTAGTAGTAGACCCTCCGTGCCGTAACGTTACGGCCCTATGCTATTGTTGCTCTGACGGGCCTCACCTATACGGCACTAGTCCTCCAATGCAAAAAAAATGGAACCTGGGACGGTGTATTGTGATGAAAACACTCTGTCACTAGTTTAATGGACAAGTTTGTAGGAATTAAGTTAATAAAGGCTCATAAGGGCCAGATTTTTGAATAAAGTTATTAAACTGCTATACAAGTGTTTTTTCTGACCTGTTCCCTCGGTCGCCGTAGTCTGCCAGAGCGGTAGTAACGTAAGTTGGCCGCGCACGTCATAAAAGTTTATCGAAGTTCAATTGTTGGACGGCACGTGGACGTGTGTTGGTGCTTGGAGATAACGCAACAACTCGTGTAACAACGCGAGAATTAGCAGCCATTTTGCGAATTTGGGAGGCCTTCAATGTGCCTCCATAAAAAAAGTTAAGATTTCTCTAAATAGGAGGAGATGAGTAAGATAAAATATTGTCTTGAATGATAAATAAACACTGGTCTACAAATACAAGTAAGTTTTATTTCATTCAAATGTGTCAGTGCAAAATCACGTATCAGGTTCCAAAAATTTCAACGCGAGGACCCTTGCCCCCACGGCAAACCGTACGGACATCCTAAGGGGGCAAGTCTCCTGGGCCCTTAAGTACGAACATGAATTAAGTTAAACCTGGTTTAGCTTAATCCATGGAATAGTTAGTCCACTGTTCGTGGCTTAATTTAAACAGTATGCACAAAAGGTTGATTAGCAATGCCACGGATTAGTTAAGCCATGGATTAGTTGAATTGTGGACTAACCTTACTCCACCGATTAAAATGAAACATTGTGCTGATACAATGTTGCATTGGTGCTTATTTCTGGAAGAGTGGAAATTTCCTTGGAATCTGGGTTAAATGTACGCACCAACCTGGAATTGTACTGACCTAAATTGTCATAATGAGTTCCACAAGCACAGCAGTATGGAAGGCCAAGGTGGACAAAAAGAGCATTTTCTAATATTAATAAATGATTTATTAATATTAAGAAATCATTTATTAATATTAATAAATCATTTATTAATATTAATAAATACAGAGCAATTATTAATATTAGAAAATGATTTCTTAATATTAATAAATCATTTCTTAATATTAATAAATCATTTATTAATATTAATAAATCATGCCATTTATTAATATTAATAAATCATTTATTAATATTAGAAAATGCTCTTTTTGTCCACTTTGGCCTTCCATACAGCAGAAGAGAAGGCTTGTGACAAGAATGGAAGAATAAGGACTGAAAACTGGGAATATGCTCATAAAGTTGACTTAATCGACATCATAAGGGAACATGTAAATGTAATAGAGAACAAGAAAACTGATGCTGCGATAAATAGAAAGAAAAATGATGCACTGAGCAAAGTCTATTCTGCATTTTGTACAAAGCATGGTAATAAAAGGAATCTAAAACAACTCAGAAATCAATGGAAGGATATTAAAGCAAATGCAAAAAAAAGTTATGCCAGCTATGAGAAAGAGAAGGCTAAGACCGGTGGAGGCCCTCCCCCAGAAACACCTACAGGAATATATGCCGACATCCAGAGTCTCATTCTTGCTGAATTCAAGAAATTTTATAATCCATATGATGACGATGAGGAACAGAGGTATTTTGCAATTTATCTTAGGGCTGTTAATTCCAATAAAAATAGGGAAGGGAGGGTGGCCTGGACATAGTTTTTTTTTCTTGGGGGGGGGGGGGGGGGTGTTCAAGCGAGTTTGGAAATTGGGAGGAAGGGGGTCTTTCTTAATTGAGAATTGCCCCCCCCCCCCTCCAAAAAAACCCCTATTTTTTCCTGCTTGCATATGATTTTTCAGCTTTTTCTCTTTCCCTCAATGTTGACAGCATTGTACTGTTCCAAATTCTGTTTATTGGTGGAATCAGAATGGAGGAATGCGACCTCAACATATGTTATAAGTAGATTTTCCAGCACTCGAAATACATAAATTCGTTTGTCGAAATTTGCTGATTTTCTTATGTGCTCTGAAGAAATATGATTTTTAGACATTCCTTTCGACCTTACCTACCCAAGTCACTATGACTAATAACATATCTATAACTGGACAAGATGGCCTACCTATCCAATCCAAGGAATCATGACAAGGGGTTTCCAAAGCATTAACAACCCTCCCATCCTCACATATTGTTATTATGAAGTTGGGGAGAGGGGGTTAAAATATAATGAGTTTGGGGGAGGGGGTGAAATGTATTCAGGTCACCCCTCCAACCTTTTTTTAAAATGGAACAGCCCTTATTTACAAACTATAGAGGCAAAGGCTAATCCAGAAAGTAGGGCTGTCATTGTTTAAAAAAAAATGTCGATTCGATTAATTGATATTCCTTTTTCGATTTCGATTATGTCGATACGATACATTGATATATGCCCATGAATTCTTTAGCATGTAATCAAATAGTAGGTAGTAGGTAGTAAGTAGGTAGTTTGAAATTCAAAACAGTATGACATATATATGATTTATTTCAAGGTTTAAACCTATGATCTTACACCCTGCAGGGAGGGTACTTTTGTAAAACTGCATAACTTTATCCTCATTAGGAGACTATTCAGGCAATATACTTTACTAAGGGCTGAGTTATCAAATACACACACAGCAGAGAGAAAAAATTCACTAAAACCAAACCCATAATCTTTATTTTGAAAATCAAATATTGGCAGTGTTTATGAGAATAAAATATCTGTATGTATATATATATATTCGTTTATATTACTTATTATTTAATACCCAGCGCCTGCCAACATTTAATAAACATCATTTCAACATTTACCTACATCAACAATCACATCAGCCACATTGTTCACGAACGGTGAATTATGTACCATTGATCGTAATTGTTCGTCATACCAAACAATCACATCAGCCACATTGTTTACGAACGGTGAATAATGTACCATTGATCGTAATTGTTCGCCAATTCCGCTGCAACGGATATTCACGAAACTGATCGTGAATTTCCGTTCTTTCATTAGTGGCTTGCCTCACTATAAACACTTCCTATTGCACTGCAAAAGGAAAGTGCTGCAAGTCACCACTTTGTAAACAACATGGCGGCTCCCACACGTGGGGACCGATTAACGGCCGCAGCACTCTTCACAGTTTTGCGGCCGTAAGTATGTAAGTTTTTCTTTTTTTTTGCCATCTCGATGCATCGATTAATGCATCGAGATGGCAAGATTGCAGTCATCGATTGACTGCAATTGTCGGTACATCGATGTGAGGCGTATCGATGACTGCCCTACCAGAAAGGTGTGGGGCTACTCCTTTTGATATCCATTAGAATTTTAATTGTTCCTGGCTTTGCATTTTCTAGCAGGAGTTCGGGGGAGGGGGGGAGATATTTGTATTATCATGCAAATATTGCGGGCCTAATTTTAATAGATTTTTTAGCATTAATAAATGATTATCATTTGCCTTCAAATACTGCTGGTCTAGTTTTTAATATTAAGTGGCGGACCATATTGAAAAAAATAATCTGGCCTTGAAAAATGAAGAAAAAAATTATCTGGTCTGGGGTTAAAAGAAAAAAAATCTTGCTCAGAGATTAACTAATATTGCCTGAAATTGGAAAAAAATGAGCAGCAGGCCTTCATTTGAACTGAAAAAATAATCCGGCCTGCAATTTTCCTGAAAAAAGGGCCAGCTTGTCCTACAGGGCCATCAAGAATATTATAAGTTAATGTGCAGCCCCACAGTGTTTATTTTTGTTGACATTGATATTTTTGTTGACATTGTTACTGTATTGTTATTTTTTCTCAGTGCAAAATATTGAAATGATCAATGGTTCATAATAAAGTTGCATTTGTGAAAAGTTTGCCTTTCACGTTTCTGAATATGGTTGGAGGGTGGGACAGTTGGGAAAGTAGGGACCGGGGAGATGATTTCGTAACTAGCAGAAACCTGCACAGGGAATGTCTATATCCAACAGCACTTAGTCCATAAATGGGTTAGTTCCAGCCAAAACTTAAATGAAATTATATTTAAAATTATTTTGCATGTGAATATCTGACATTTTCATTAAAGGTTAATGTATTTCTACAGTGAAAAAATCCATACTAGGCTTCAATTTAGATTTAATCCATCGCTAAACCTACCCCAGAGTAGGATAAGTCAAGCAGTGTTTTTTGAGCATATTTATTCCCTGGATTAGGCCTTGGATTAAGAAAAGTGTTGGTCTTCTAAGATTAGGCTAAGTCACCTTTGTGCATACCGCTCTTTAAACCGTGGATTAAAATTAATCAACGGTTTAACTTAATCCACCTTTGTACTTACCGTTTTCAAGTTAATCCAGGTTTAGTCCATGGATTAAGCTAACTCAAGTTTAATCCATGTTCGTACTTACGGGCCCTGGTCTAGCCTAGTAGAGGCCACAACATGGCAGTTTTTTTTCCAGTATATGACGTCATTGCCGACCAATCAAATCAGACGACAGTTTGTGGGAATTTATCCACAATGTACTTTCATTCATACATTTCATCCAATATAGGCGGTTTTGTTATTGTATGTCATATGATGTCATTGTCGAAGACCAATCAAATTGGTCGTTACTTGAAAATACTAGCGGAAACTGATCACACGCGAAGTCGCCCGCACGTGGGGTCACGATGACTTTCTGGGGCCCTGCATGGATTTCTAGGTGACGTCACACTCACGCTATTGCATGATTGCGAGCAAACCCACTGACAAAAAAAAGGTTGGTGAAATTATCCCATCTCCACTCTCTGTGCAGCAAGTGGATTAAAGTAAACCCCCGTCGACCCTTTTTGTGAAATCGATGTCAACTCCATCGACCCTTGTAGGACAGCGTCTATGCTTTCGTCGACCCTTGTAGGACAGCGTCTATGCTTTCGTCGACCCTTGTAGGACAGCGTCTATGCTTCTGTCGACGCATGCAGGCAAGGGTCGAGGACCATCGACCACGTCTCAGATAGGTCGATGGCCATCATAGACGCTTGTCAGTCATGGGTCTATGACTCTAGCTCATCGACCATAAGCGTCGATGAGTGAAAGTAAACCCCCACCGACTCTTGCATGCATGGGTCTACGTAGTCAACGACCCTTGTCCGTCAACGGTCTAGCAGGAAACTTGCTGCCATCGACCCTTGTTGGTCAAGGGTCGTTGTAATTTGAAAACCTCAAACAAGAAATCTCTCTCACATCGACCCATGTTGGACATGGGTCGATGCACTTTACTAGAACAGGAAGTTGAGTGTCACCATGTAGGCAGATGTCTGTAAAGAATATTCTGTCATAGTCAGACATTTATCCAATGTTCTGTTCTCGATATCTTGGATTAAGAAAAGAATGGATATGTAACGAGAGACCAATTACTATATGCCCTATAGTTACATGCTAGCCTCATGCCAGGACTAGCAGATAAGGCAGCAGCAGAGGTCACGTGGGAACAAGGACCAATCAGGGCTCCCGCATCGATTACATTACAGAGAAACCTTATCTCAACCACCTGCTGGGGGTGCCCAGAGCACCTATTAACGACTATTAGTTGACACTGGTTGAGGCTAGCATGTTCAGGTTGACCGGCTGGTTTCCATTCCATGTGTTGGTCTTCTAAGTCGATATGGATTATAGATTTTTCTTCCAGCTCTTTCTTTCTGACTTGCTTATTTATTTATTCTCTACACATTTCTTTTTTTCTCTCCCGTAATGTGTATTTATTTTTGCATCCTCTCTCTCAGACTTTGAAGTTTACTTCTTTGTCTAACCTAGTCATTTGCTACAGAGCCATCAGGTAAGGTTATTTGTTGTTCAAACCACTAACTTGGGATGCCACCAGGGGGGTCAATATATTTTATCAAACATAACATGGGTTTAAAAATATTGCATGTTTCTTGCCCCTGCCCTTGATATGGTGGTGGGAAAGGGGGATGATCAAAAGCAGTGATGGGATCTCATTCTAACGAACGAGATTGCTGTCACACACACTGAAGGTCTGTTCAATTTTTTTTTCTTGTCAAAAAACTTAGTTGTTTTTAAGGTAGGTTTTAATCCTCGTTAAAATGATTAACTACAGAAGAAATCAAATAACGTATTGTGTTACTGCTCCATCCTACAGACATTTGCCTGATCATACACACCTTTTGTTTTGGGATGTATTTTATGTACATATTTTAGTTCAAAAATGTTTTTCCAGTGTATTTTCTATGCTCTGTTTGCCTTGTGCCCATAGACCCATGTGCGCAATGGGTCTATGAGGCTGACAAAGTTCATAGACCCATGTCCAACATGGGTCTATGAGGCTCCCTTAGTAGCTCGCGTAGTGAGTCGGCCGAAGGCCGGCTCAGCGTAGCGAGCATTTACGGTATATATATAGTGTAATGGCAGGATACACACTGAGGCAGGTTTTTTGGTGTTGACGTCTGTCTGTTCGTCTCTCGTCGGGCTCGCTCGCTCGACCCTGCTCGCTCGATTACCTCGGAAAAATGAGCATAACTTTTTGCTTTAAGAGCACATTTTGCCGCCAGATCGTTTCATGTTTTAAATATTTCTTAATCAAATAATAAATTTGGATTGTTTCCTTTAAATTGTGTCAAAATAGCGTTTTGGTCGCCGACTATCGTGCAACACACGTGGAACTATGCAACAACTGAAACATACATGCTCACGTGCGACAAATGCTGTCATGAAATGACGTCATGTTACGATGGAATTCCGCGCATTCCAAAGTCGTAACTTCGATGTTCACGGTAAAACTGACTTTACTCGTTTTTCCGTGAATCGATTTCAATGCAGTTTAAATCGCTACAACCGCCACAAATAATTCTACATGTCTCTTAATTCTAGAGGAAATCTGTCGTGAAATGACGATTTTGCAACAGGTTGAAGTCGTAGTAATTTTTATGCCATATTTTCGGTCAATCGCTACGCATACTGTGTGTGGTTATTGCACAAATATGAAGCTCATATCAAGGGGATTCCAATATGTTTCAGCGAAGTTCAAGTAAAGAATGACGTCACGGATAACAATAACAAACACTTTGTGACTACATTTGAAGGGGAATGCAGAAATATCATCGAGCTGCGCGAGCATTTAAAGCCTTGCTTTCTCATCATATTACATAGACCCATGTGCGCAAACGGTCTATGAGCCATAGACCCTTGCAGGCATGGGTCTATGAAACGAAGGGGTTTACTTTCCCACTTTTGCCTCTGTGCATCTGTCTCCCTGCTGTCAAGGACTCAAGTCATGTCATGATGTCAGGTAAATAAGAGAATACATGTGGGTCCTTTACATATCACATAGATACTCTCAGATTCGAAGCAAGGATCAAAATCTAGTTAATTACCTGCAATGAAATAAGATACAACCCTGACCACTGACTCCAGTTGTCCTGTTGTCTCAGGGTTTTCGCTAACATATCGCTTGTATCTTTCACGAAGTTCCTCCAAGGTGGTGGCCATCTTGACTTCTGCAACACAAATGTAAAACGCCCTGTGATTGGTCAACAGAAACTAGGTCAACCAATCAAATTAGTCGTAATAAAACAGCACTAGACTTGCTCCATATTTACTGACCAGTTGCAAAGAAAGTGTTTTGATTGATGAAGTAAAGATTTCACAGCATATGGATATTTACGAAGATGCTGATGCTTAGAATGACACTGGACCAGTAGATAAGTAAGTGTTCTTTACGTCTGAAAGCCAAAATAACAATTTAAAGCGGCTTGTTCATGGTAAAACCATCCCTAAGGGTGACATACAGACCACTTAGGCTGTTAAAAGCACCCTCACTGGCCTCAGTCAGTCATTGACAGTGCCTCAGACAGGCAATCAGGGCTGTCCCCCTTAGAACTTCCTAATTCTTTGGCTTCCCAGCTTGATTTAAAAGAGTAAAAAGGTGTGGTCTTTGTTAAACACCGTAAAATTAAGTCTTATAGTGTAGATGTAGATGTCTAACAGTCTAAGCCTAGGCTCTGTTGGGCTCTGTTGTTTTTGTCACTATTTTGCTATTTTTTTCTAAGTAAGTGCATAAGCTTGTAATTGTGCCATGGAAATCATGCCTATTGCTATCAGTATGAATTGTTACCCGGTGACATTGCTTGAAGTCAATGCTGGTCTCTGGTAAGACTAGTTGTGTATGCAAATGGTATTTGGTACACACATGCCTTTAATTAATTGCTTATTAAGGTTACAGGATTATGAGGATTAACTCTCATGGAGAAAGATTGAGATATCGGGTTGTAATTAACATACATCAGATAGTTCTCTATTTTATTCTGGACAACTGCTTATAACCAGATATATATAATGACAATTTTACACATTCAAGAATTACTCAATTTAGGTACATTTGATTTGTTGAGTTCATGTAATATTTTCTTAATTATCAGTTGCCTGGAAAAGTACTCAATACCTTAAGTCATTTTGTCAGGGATAGAGTTAATAGCTATCAGTTTTCTCAGTTTGCCTGGGTTAAAGGGGCTTGCTTCTCTAACAGGGGTAAGTCTTGAACTGAACATTGTCCTAATAATTATTGGTCTAGATACAGACAGACAGCAACATTTATGAATTATGATTCAAGTCTTAATTCTAAGTTTAGGGACTAGCAGTTTTCTCTTTAAGATTAGAACTTCTTTTTTTGGATGAAAGTAATTTCCCAATGAGGAGTACTTAGGTGCAAAATAAGCAACATCCAAATAAGAACATAGATTTAATGACTCAGGTATACATGTATGTATGTGTTTTCAGTAAGTCTTATAGTTATAACCTCCCTATCCTGATTCAGTACTTTCATCCCTAATTACAGGTAGGTAGCCCATCGTCATTATTATTGCACCAATGTGTGGGTGACCCATTCATGCAGCTCAGAGAGATGGGAGCAGGATCTGATTAAAAAGAGACTGCTTATCAGATGCTGTTTATTCTTGACCACTGCATATATGGCAAAGGGTTTGATCAGAAAGACCTCTTTTGTAACTGTTAGGAAGGAATTCAGTCAAGGGGTTTAATTGGAAATTGACCTGAAGCTCAGGTGATTGAGCACTTTGAATAGGGATCTTCCATCAATAATACATGGGATGGCTGGCCAAAGAGACCTTTCTGGACCATTGCAGATACTGTGGTACAGCTCAGCCAATTAGGCATAAAAAAGAAATAGTTTGTTTCCTGTAACGGTCTGAAAAAAATGGGGTAGGTAGGTTGGTATTTAAGAATAATTTTTCACTATTTTTTTGGTCAAAAATGTGTGTTCTATGCATGTTTTACGTTGATTGGGAGTTTGGAGGGTGGAAAAAACTTTAGGGTAGGGATTATTTTGAATAAAAACTTGTTAGGGTAGGATTACAGGAAACAAACAACTTTTTTTTAGGTCTTATATGCAGATAGCCAGACGATCAAGTGTCTTAGTTACTAGTTGTAAATTAATTTCATGACAGCTTTGCCAGATGCTACAAATAACCTTAACATGAACTTTAAAAATGATAGTTAAAAATGATAGTTAAAGTCTATTGCACATTCCAGATATATCTCACATATAAGTTTTCCCAAGAGTTGTACGTTCATTGTGGATGTGTACAAACTGGCCTCTTTTTAAAGTACTGTCCTATGTAGAAGCAACACATTTTCTATGTTTATATATCTACTAAGTACACTTTTTTAAGCATGGGTGTCCACTATCCACCAAGTAAAAATATTCTTATGTTTGAGCAATCAACTTCACTCTTGTCCCATGAGAATTGGTACACAGAAATGGTGGCTTCTGATTGGTCAACTGTCTAGCTGTGTGCCACATATACATATATACTAAGTACACTTTTCAAGTAAACAGTGTCCACGACAAATATTCCTGTCCTCCATTGGTTGCTTTTGTGCCCTTTAGCCTACTGTTGTCAGAGTCACTGACCCATGAAGTACTGTTCATAAGCCTATTGTAAAATTTGCATCTGTGTTCCCTAAACCATAGGTATTCTGGGCCATTAGCTCAAGCCAGTAAGTATCCCTTTAGTTACACATCAGGTGCTATGTTAAGAAAATATTACCTGAGCCCAATAGTAACACAGTGCACTAGTTTCCTGGTCCATGACGTGAACTGTACATAGCACCCAATGACTAGTACTGCCAATGGCTTCTAAGTTGTCTTAGTCAGCAGGGCGTCTGGATGCCATGTGGAAACCCAAACCCTCAAAAAATTTAACATAAGGACACCCAATCTTTTGTAATGAATTTTTAGAAATGCTAATTTCAAGCTAATCATTTTGAAATTTTCACTTCAATCTGAATGAACATAAGGACATTACTTCAAAAGCCTATAGGTATTTTTCGGTTTCGTAATAAGAAAATATATCCTTACATGGTTGTGGTACTTGCAAAGATTTTGGTCTCCTTTAGAATACTTATAGCCATGGTCTTAGCCAGCAGGGCATCTGGGTGTCTTTTTGGACACCCAAACCCTTAAAGGCACCCCTCAGGACACCCAAAAATTTGTGTGAGGAATTTCTTAAAATGTCAATCTCAAGCATATAATTTGACTTTTTTCATCTCCAAGTAATTCCCATGACATTCTATAAGGATACCATGCCTTATTTTGATAAATTTATAAATGTTTATGGTTGAAATCAGAGAATATTGTGGGACCCCCCTTAAAACTTGGACACCCCAAAATTTAACAATTTTGCCAATTTTAGGCACCCAGTTTCTAAATCCTGGCTAAGTCCCTGGTGTGACATCCCTAGGAGACAAAGACCAATGAGGGCTCTCTTATTTGTTTATATTATCGCGGAGGTTGCTCACGCACATGTGCAGAACGCACCTCTTGAGTGGTTCCTGTCAATACCTGGGCTGCAAGTCGTGCTGAGGCTGTTGAGCAAGATCTGCTGGTTGCATATCCGGTGTATAGCACTTTGACAGTTTGCTAGAGAGGTCCTTTCTGATCTAAATGACACTAATAATGTCTATGGCTTGCTAGAGGAGTTAGTACCTTATGTGGCAAAAGTATGAATCAAAATGATAACTTTATGTATTACATAGCAGTGATAGCACATCATGCCTCCATGTAATAGTAGTATACATACAGTCACTCAGTCAGTGACTCATGTTTTATAAGAGCTCTAAAACACAGCACTTAAGGGTTAGTTGAGTTGGCTACTGTGTGCTTAGAACACACTGGAGGCCCTCCCAGTGAACCCTTACATGTGCATTAATGATCCATTACTCTCAGCCTGCAGGCCACTTGAAGAGCTGTTAACTTTTTAGCCCCCCCTTCCACATGCCACTAAAAGATTCTCTTGTGGGACCAGACTTGAGTTAATGGTCTTTTAACACAGGGGGATTATACACTAAATTTTCATTCTCACTGGGATGACACTCATTATATTATAACTTTTTCAAGCAACTTATTCATTTAACCAAATTTATGTCATACAGAAGTTCATTGTCTCAAGCTTGATCTTGAGCAAAGAAATGCATTAAATCCAGTACCACCCCAGTCCCCAAAAGGTCCAGCCCAGTACAAATAGTGTCATTCCTTGATAATTATTTAAACAAAAGTTGGCATCACCAGTGGCAATGGATTTTAATTGTAATTATGTGTCAAAACAATTTTCAGAAAATATTACTTTGAAGGACAAATTTATATAAATCAGAAACCAACAATTTAGTACCTGATTCCATGTGCTACCATGTTATTAGACTAGGTTCCTAGTTCCTAAGAAGTTAACCCTTAAGCTGCTGATGGCTAATTTGGCCAATGGCCATGATACAAAATGATGCAAAAACCTGAAAAAACATGGGTATTCATCTGGAAGTACTCAGCTAAAGTTTTCCAATGAATACCAACATGACAGGGTTTAGATGTTTTCCAAATTTCTTTTTGTTCTTGTGCTTTGGATGAAAGTAGGCTCAGCATTGACCTTTCCTCTGAGTTGAGTTTAGAGGGTGTATTAACTGCCTGTAGAAGTGTAGATGGTACCATATGGTTCTCTTTTCTCTTGTGGTATAATTCTCAAGTCATACCTAGACAGAATTGTCTAATTATATGCCCCCTTGTGAGATAAATGTTAACTAAGTTGACAACCCTGGGCACTTGGTGCCTGGTCAGAAAAAAATTGAAGACTATTGAAATATGATTCTATTATGTATATGCTGCCTAGCTGTCTGTCTAAATTGAAAAAATGAGAATATTGGAATATAATTCTATTTATATAAATGCTGTCTAACTGTCTTTCTATGTATTATGCTAGACAGCCTAGATTCTAGGCTGCAGAGCCATGTGGTATCTCAGTACATCAGTGTTTTAGAGTGGTAGATTGTACATAACATGGAAATCCAGTGGCAGGGATCATATATAATCTCTATCTTTAGCCTTCATGATAAAGAATGATTTCCCCCCTCAGAATAGATATCCTGCCGGCAGGAAGGCGAGATTTATAGAGGCAGATAGGATATATCATGTGCTAGGAGTGGCCTCGGTTTTGTCTGTCCTGGTTTGTGGGGAGATCAGAGTTAAAATGATACTACTGAGTTACAGACAAAAAAATCTACATGTCTCAGTCTTGAATTGTTAGAATGTTCCTATAATATCTAGAGAAACAGCAGAACTCTTTGAGGTTTTGTTCTTTATCTGGAGACCTGTTAGAAATTCCTTCCATTATTTAGCTTAGACTGACATTTTTGATCCATGTACCACTGCTATTTTAGAGTAAGTCTATGGAGTAGGTTAGAGAGACCTGCCAGGGTCTGGCAATGATCACATAGTGGTCCCAATGCCCTGCTAGGGCTACTTGTGCAGGTCTAACTTGACTCTGCTAGCCTAGCTACTAGGCATTACAAATGTTTTACCATATTATATAATGTATAACTGGATTTTTTTTTACAGGCATTTAGTTTTCACTATTTTCACGCTCCCCATGATAGCGCCAAAATAAGATCCTCCAAATAATCATCTATGTAGTAATAAATATATATAGTTTGAGTGCTTGAATGTGCAAATTTAAAGTAGCACATATACCCTCTACAGGGCGGTAAAGCAAAATTTTTAGCACTTTTCTTCAGATATTTGCGAATAAAATGTTTTTCTTTTCTTGGCTTTGTATTTATAAAAAGGTCAGGCTGAGTGAACTAGTGCACCGAGTGTTGGGGTCACCGAGGGTGACAGGGTCGTTAACCCGTTCATTCAGTTCCCCTAGAAAATGTCTTTTGGATCTTTAAAAACTTTTGATGGTAACTTGGGAATTAAGAATTATTTTACGAAATATTTGAAGGGGAGTTGTTGGTTGAGTTTTTGTAAACATGTCTCCTTCAAATATTTTTCCAACTACGCTTTCATCTCAAAGATTTCATCAGAATTGTCACGCTGCTTTTTGCTGCTGGGAGAATTAATAGGTTAAGCCACGGTGTGCGTGGCAACGACACAATGTTGGGTTTCCAAGTCTGTGGGGTATTGGTAATTGGTAATTATTATGATATAAAACATTTATATCCTGAAACTCAGTGGAATAGGTTTAAGAATTAATTGGTTTGTCGCAACATGATCTGGGGGCCTCCCAACAGGGAAATGGATACAATGTCAATAAAGATCCAGGGTTTTCCTGCCTTTCAAGTACAGGAATTAGAAATGTCATCAATGCGCTCGGTGCTAATGTCAATCTTGTGTGTACAGCACCATAGGCCCATTCAGTCTGGTTTTGCATTACTTGGTTCTTAACTCATTCATGCCTAGAGATCTCCATTAATTCATAATACTTTTCAAAATAACTTTGGAACTATGCATTTATTGGAAAATATTTGAGAGAGTATTGTTAGTTTCTGATTTAAATTTCTCCTTGAACTATTAAAGATTAGTTCCTAAAAGATGCTTTTATTAGAGAAATATCAACAAAATTAGGGTGTTTTCATTCGTTATACTTATAGGCATGAATAGGTTAAGACTACCTTTTGCATTTGGATTTAATCATTGATGACGATTGTGATGATAATCTTTATTTAAAGAGGGTAACTCAAGGTCCAATGGTTAAGGATCTTCCCTGAAGTCCTATGGCATGTTTACAAGTAGCCCGAAGGCCCCAGGGTTACAAAATTGTTGAGTACATTGCTTTTAGGTATCGAGACTTCCTCAGAGGTTTAGACTTGATTTTTTGAATACAGGACATCAGGACCAGTAATATTTGTAGATTACTGGTCCTCCAATTTTTTTACCGGTCCTGTCATCGAGCCCTTAGTTTTTTCATAAATTTTCTATCAGGTATGAAAGTGTCAATAATGATTATGACATCATTTAAAGGTTAATTCAATACTTGTAAATGTATGCTAACTAGGTATTCATATTTTCAAAGAAACATTTTGGCTTTATCCATGGAAAACAATTTTCTGTAGTTTGACAGTCAAGTACCACTGCTATTGCAGCAGGATAATTGCCTCTTAATAGCTGACGGCCAGATGTTGTGATCAAGCAAACAAGCAGACAACACGTGGACCATCCCACAGCTATTGATAAACACGGCACCTGTGGAGACCCAATGTAGGTCAATTAAATGCGGGGTGGCAGGCATGCAGTGGGTTTCTTCGCTGGTAAGAGTGTGCACTGGAAAGTCAAGTGCTATTAAGTCAAGTGTTACATTAGGCCACCCACTTGAGTTACCGGACATTTTGGGCAGATGAAAAGAATACATTATCGGTCCTGCCTTTCTATTTCCTGTCCCTGACCGAGGGATGACGTTTAAGCTAGACCTCTGCTTCCTCTAAGAAAGGTAGAGCTTGATGTTTCTAAATTTCAACTTGCTATGCTGGTCAAAAAATTAATGACTTTTGCTTAACCAGTGACCATTTTTACTTGCTAGGCGTATGGCAAGTAGGCAATCAATTGTAGGTACCTGCCCCGTGCTATTTTTACTGTGGAATGTTTGTGTCCAATCATTATCATTGATTTTCTCACAAATGTTGATCAGCGGATACACAACCAGCAGATCTCGCTCAACAGCCTCAGCACGACTCCAAGCCCAGGTATTGACAGGAACCACTCAAGAGGTGTGTTCTGCACATGTGCGTGAGCAACCTCCTCGATAATGTAAACAAATATGAGAGCCCTCATTGGTCTTTGTCTCCTAGTGATGTCACACTGAGACTAGATTCGGCAAGATTAGGTGTATCCAGGGCTTCTTAATGGATCCTATGGTAATTGGTCCATGGCAACCAATCCATGTTCTATTCATCTGAGGTTTTATCTGTTATTGTGCCACTCAGCTGAAACGAAGCCTTGTCTTGGAGAATGCTGGAACCATTGTCTGCAACAAGACTCACAGGAGATCAATGGCGAGCCGCAGAAAGGATTCATCGAAAAAAGGGGCCTGTATATCGTCGATTGATTGGTTTTTATGGTGGCCGAATGCTCGTTAACAAAGTGGGAGGAACAGCCGCTGCACGCGAAACTGGCCATCAGAAATCAGGGTGAAATTGGATTCTATTCATCGGGGCAGGTTGTCTAAATAGATCCATATCAATAATGTGATTGTCTATGAATGATGGCACCACTAATCAATAATACATTGCTTAATACCAGAGGCATGGAATGAACGAAAAAGGTGTTCCTGTATCCTCAGTTATTCTGCCTTTCTAGCTTGAATCTTGAATGCATTGTAGCCTGCCCTCTAGTTAACCCATCTATACACGCAATGGCCAAAAGGCAGGACTATTTGGAAGATATTGACTAAAGAAAATCATTGTTTGAGAAAAGTATCAAGGAGAAATATTAATCACAAGCCCTACTTCAAATATCTATAATCTATTAGATATTGATTAATTCTAGGGTTATTTTCAAAAGTATCATAGATACTTTGAAATTCTCTGCCATATTGCAGCTAAATTGTGACAGTGTGACTAGCCACTGATAAGATGGGGTTGGAAACTGGAATACCCTGAGAAAACCACCCCCTTTCCCCAAGTCATTTACAATTTTCTTGACCGTTCTGGCCGGGCTCCAAACCAGAGCTGAGGTGAGAGACAACAAGCAGTCAGTATTGGACAATGAAATATGATGTCAACCGAATCATATTTGTACAGGGTATTCCGAAAATAGAAAATACTTGTGCCATCTATAGGACATTGGCAGTACTACAATCTAGTAAGTCAGCTCAAAGGAAACCACTTCAGGGGCTAGGTTCCCAGTCTGCTGAGTCTAGGATATTTGGTGTAGAATTTGATGAAGTCTAGGATTCTTTTATGCAATAATGAGTAGTCTGGGGATAGACTCCAAGATTCTTGAACCAAAGGAATATATGTGTAGAGTGCTTCTGACCAGAATTGGGAGCTTCCGTGTAAACAGGGCTCTTGGAAGGCCAAAGTCTGCAGACTTTACCACCCTATACTTACAATGTTTAGTCTGTTGCTAGATTACATTAGCTACCTGCTGTTGCCATGGTTACTCGTCTGGAGGTGTTTGTACAGGAACCAATAAATGGGCAATCTCTGGTTCAGGAAGTTGATAGTTTGGTTCATTTATCTCCTACTTCTTGTGAGGTACTTAAGTAAAGATGGCATTCAGAGATTGTGTGTACTGAAGCTGGGCTGAAATCAATTTAGGGTATGTCATTGAGACCATGTGTACATTATTGGGATGCCATTCAACACAGACTTGTAGCAAGTTTCCTGTAGTCCCTGGCTTGAAGGTAATCACTTACTATGTTGTTAACTCTTTCATGCCTTTAGCATCCCAAAACTATATTCATGACTACTTCGTGAACAGAGCACTTTTTCAAAAACAGTAAAAGGTAAATGAACTCAACCAACAACTAGTTATTTTTCAAAAGTAGCGTAGGTGCAGATGACATATGTCAAGGAGACTTCCAGTTGTAAATAGGTTAATTATTGTGTGCAGGCTGGCAGCAGAAATCACAGTGGTGATGGCCAGGGCCTTAGCCGGGAGTTTTTAAATGCCCGTCTAAAACCACAATTCCAAATTTTCTGCCCAGGATACAGATTTCGGTACCCAGCTACTTTGAATCCTTATACCAACTACATTTAATACCCTTGTGTGTCAAAAAGGACAATATACACCTCAGTCCAAATACTCCAAAAGAGTCGAAATTGAAAATTCTTCATATAGAAAACTTTGCTGTCCAAAATGTTGATTTAACTAATTAAGTTCTGGCGAAGGCCCTGGTGATTGAGTCAGGGAGCTGTAACTAGAACTAGGTGAAATTGATATAGCAAGATCAGTTCAGAAGCAAGAGAAAAGCAGAAAATCCTATTTGAAATACTTCACACCTGCAGCAAGTGTGTGATCTACTCAGATTGACATGTAATGTTTGAAAAAATATTCAAGATGGTTTGTTACTATCATGGTCTTATCCAGGATATAGAAACTGGTTTGTCCTTTTTACAAGGGAGAACACAGTACGTTCAGATTACAACCAGAAAATGTATGTGTATCTATTTATTAAGAAAGGTATGATTTCATTAAACATTAAATAAACAATATCATGGGTGGGAATTAGAATGAGGTGAAAATCTTCAATTATTTGCTTGAAATTGACATTAAAAAGAAATTGTGACACAAATGAGTGTCCTAATGTGTTATTTTTGAGGGTTTGGGTGTCCATAGATTATGACCAAGTTCAACAATATCTTTAAAGTAGTTAAATATTTCTCTGAAATCTATGTCGTGATCAAGATATTTGAATAGTGCTTGTCCATGTGTACCCTCTAAATATAAATACATGTGCATACGTGTGTTAAATTCATTTGAGAATGCGTAGGCAGTCTATACAGAGTACATGCCAACCTATATTAGTGTCCAAGTAATCCCTCTCGACTTCAAACCATTCATACTATGCTTTCCTCTGTAACTCTAGAGTATATGATAATTAAGGCATGAAACCATGACTTCACAAAAAACAGTTCTAAGTAGAGTTGTCGGTAAGGTTAAGATTAACATATTTTCTCAAAGATGCTCTTATAAAAAAGAATATTGATCACCAAAAAAGTCCAGCTTGGTTTTCTGCTCTGATTAATCAGCTAACCCAATCCTGAGCTGAAAATTCAGAGCTCACAACAAGCTTCTTAATTGTGCGCATATAAATCAAAACATCTAAGGGATTTTTAAGGAAGCCACGCTAAATTCTTGGAAAATTGAGATACTTCCTTGATACACCTACATAAGGACATCCACATTTATTGGTGTGTTATTTACAAATTATGTGTCTATCTAAAGGACACTTTCATGATGTTAATGATAGTTCTGGCTTAATTTTTACCTAGTCCTGCTTAAGAATCATGAGGCTTTTGAATGTGATCACTTTGGAATAATTTAGTATATATAAAGTCACAAAATATTGAAGAGGAGTCTTAGATTATGTTGCGACAGGAACTATATATTTTCAAATATATAGTTCCTGGTTGCAATATACAATTTCCCTTCAAATATTTTTCAAAATATGCTTTTATTATTAGGATTATATCTTCATTAAAGTTATGGCCTTATGAGGTGCTACAAGAGGAATGGGTTAAATATTTTCCATTTATTTTATGAAAAAAGTGGATGCTCTTATGGTTGTCATCTGCACGTCTGCCTGTCTGTCATCCTTGTAACAAATGACATCCATATCTCAATAATTGCTCATGTTTTTGACACGCTAGCTCAGTAGGACCTTGCGGAGCACATGTCTGCAGCCGGTCGTTGCTCCGAGTATTCAGATATTAAGATCAAAGGATTGTGGGGCTCTGATCTTCAGGTAATTTATTGTGGGAAATGCAGAACCGACCTTTTCCTGATTTCCCTGGACACTGTGAAGTTTGAACAGTTCCCTCTATCATTAACAATTGGCCAGTCATGATATAAGTGTAATATTGCAGACACAGAAAAGAGTCAAGCCCACTCATGTCTATGACCCCCGAAAAGGCCTGACTATTTTGGCTGTATATTTTTGAATAATGCATCTTTAAGAAAATGTTCAATATAGAAAGGTTAATTTTACCCTACCAGCAAAGTAGCATTCAGGCATTGCTTATCATATAAGGTGTTACCTTTAGAAGCATAAAAAGAAATTGTTACGCTTATTCAACAGCCATTCAAACCCAACTTGCAGTGAAGTGGGAGGATGCCTTGATCTACCACTTAAGTTCTACGGTCTGTAACCACAGAGTGAAGCCATCATTGAGATATTGACCATAATTTGACACACATTCAACACAAGTGCCCCTCAAACAGCCTATAATAGCTAGTGTTATGTAGCACATAGTGTAGTACATTTGCTCACATGTGCACCTGCTCCCTGCCCTCCCAACACCCCTCAAATGAAACATGGCACTAACTTACCCAGGGAGTCATTTAGCGCATTAACTATAGACTCCATGCCAACCCCCGACGACCTAAAAAAAAACAGCTATGAAGTCGAAAAAATATCTGCACACATGTCGTCTGTCAGAAACATCCTTTAACCCTCTCTCTCTCTCTCTCTCTCTCTCTCTCTCTCTCTCTCTCTCTCTCTCTCTCTCTCTCTCTCTCTCTCTCTCTCTCTCTCTCTCTCTCTCTCTCTCTCTCTCTCTCTCTCTCTCTCTCTCTCTCTCTCTCTCTCTCTCTCTCTCTCACTCTCTCTCTCTCTCTCTCAAGGTTTCATAGACTTTTGCGTGTCCAAAGTGTGGTACAAAAAACATACTACTAATAAGATAGACCCTATACCTTTACAGATTTTGCTTTTTTAGGCCAGATACTGCTTTGTGTGTCTTATAAAAGTGACACTACAGCTTCTACATCTTCTATCTTCTAAGAAAAGTCATCTTCAGCAAATTCTGTCATAAAATTTTGGGTGTCCAAACTGTCAAAAAACAGTGTTCTGCGTGTCCAAATGACACGCTGGACGCATTACGGCTAAGCCCCTGGTGACAAGTGTCATCTGGATGTTGTTATATTTTTGAAAATTTGTTAGGAATAGGAATAAAGCATAGATCCAAGATAAATTTGAAGGAGAGTTGTAGGTTGGGTCGTGGATAACATTTCTTTTTCAAATATTTTTCAAAAAATGCTTTGGCTCAAAAGATATTTAACCAAAATAATCAGACTTTGGGGGTTGCTACAGGCATAAATGAGTTAACCCATTAATCAGTCCACAGAAGCAGTCTGAGTGGGAATGGGTTAACCCTTATGCTGCTGGTGGCTATGTTGGCCAGAACAAGGTTATGCAAAAAATCCTGAAAAATCACTGAAACCCTGGCATATGGGTACTCATATGAGAGTACTCAGTGAGAGCTATCCAATGAGTACCAACATGACAGGGTTTAGATGGTTTTCAAAAAACTTTGCATCCTTGTGCTTTGGATGAAAGTAGCCTTAGCATTGGAAGAGTTAAATGTGTAATTTGTAAGCCCAGTCAAATTCCTGCCATAGGGGCAGGAGTTAAACCATCCATTTATATCCATGATATATGCTTCTTATCCCAGACGCTGTAAACTAACTGAAAGTTTCTAGATTAGTGATTTAACCCAATCAGTCCCTAAGCACTCCATCTTTAAGCAACCTGATTTGGGAATATCTATCATTTTTAAACATATTAATGAACATACATGTATATACAGTTTTATGTGTTGTTAGGTTCTTTAACCTGTTTGCATATGAAGTGTATGGAAATATATGGAAATATCCTGATTAAAAAAAGAAGCATTTTGTGAAGTATATGACTGAAAGTTGTTGCTCCTATTGGATTTAAAAGTTCAAATTGTTTAAATTGTTTAGCTATGTTGAAAATTGTGAGGTCAGGTGTACACTCAAGACACAGATCTATGGGTTATCCAGTTAATGCCTGTACAGTCAAAAGCGCCTGACTATTTTGCAGATATCTCTATAACAAAAGCAATATTTAGGGAATAGTCGAAGGTGATTTACGCCCTAACTCCCTCTACAACTCTACTTCAAGCGTCAAGTATTTTCTGATGACACTTGTCAAGTAAACCTCGAAGCAAAATGGAGTTTATACATGCCCCAACAGGGTCTTAGCCAGGATTTTGAAACTGGGTGCCCAAAATTGGCATCCTATTTTTCAAGGGAAACCAAAATATTTTCTGATTTCAACCACAAATGTATTCAATTATTAAAATAAGGCAAAATATCCTTATAAAATGCCATTGGAATTATATTGAGGTGGAAGAACTTCAAATATATGCTTGAAATTGACAATTTAAGAAATAACTCATAGAAATATTTGGGTGTCCTGAGGGTAGATCTCTTAGGGTTTGGGTGTCCAAAAGACACCCAGACGCCCTGTTGGCTATGACTATGGCACCCTAAAGGCCCAAATGCTACAGGGTCACTTATAATGAATTTCCACAGGAACCCAAAATAAACCTGGTTGGGGTCCCTCTTACAGGGGTTTCATGATAAATCTATATATCTCTATGTATATTTTCAGAGACCGAGATCAAGCTCCTGTTGGCAGCTGGGTGCAGTGTTTGTGTGATAACATAGCCAGGATGACTGCTAACCCTAGAGCAAGGAGGTAGTGCTCCTCCAAGGTAAGCCTCACATCCTTAATCTCTTAACCATTTCATGCCCAGAGTTCACAATTCAGGGTCTCAGCCAGGATTTGAAAACTGGGTGCCCAAAAGTGCCAATTTGTAAAATTTTGGTATTTTTCAAGGGAGACCCCTATATACTCTGATTCCAACCATAAATATGTATTTGTTTTTAAAATAAAACATGATATCCTTACACAATGTCATGGAAATAACATTGGGGTTAACAATTTGGGTGTCCTGAGGGGTGGTCTTTGAGGGTTCGTGGTTTTCTCTTAATATTCTTTTTCCCCGCTGTAACAACTGGCTAGTCATGAATTTTCTTAGAATGGCTGAACAACTGACGATGGACAGAATTCCTTTCACTGAGATTGATCTTTAAATATTGTATCAAGTGATACCATGAAATGTAGTGGTAGATATGGAGCTGTGTGTGGCATTCATTGAATTCCTGGGTTCTCCTCTGAGACTGACCTGAAGGAAGGTTTATTTATCAGCTTTCCAAGCACGAGGACAGATCCTGCTCTAACATGTAGGATCTAGTTACACATGATGGAATAGTGAACCCCTGGTCAGCACTGTAGGTGCAGGGCTCGACATGAAGGTCTGCCCTGGGCAGGTGAGATCCTGCTAACATGTAGGATCTAGTTTCACGTGATGGAATAGTGAACCCCTGGTCAGCACTGTAGGTGCAGGGCTCGACATGAAGGTCTGCCCCAGGCAGGTGAGATCCTGCTCTAACATGTAGGATCTAGTTTCACGTGATGGAATAGTGAACCCCTGGTCAGCACTGTAGGTGCAGGGCTCGACATGAAGGTCTGCCCTGGGCAGGTGAGATCCTGCTCTAACATGTAGGATCTAGTTTCACGTGATGGAATAGTGAACCCCTGGTCAGCACTGTAGGTGCAGGGCTCGACATGAAGGTCTGCCCTGGGCAGGTGAGATCCTGCTCTAACATGTAGGATCTAGTTTCACGTGATGGAATAGTGAACCCCTGGTCAGAGCTCTAGGTGCAGGGCTTGACGCTAAGGTCTGCCCCAGGCAGGTGAGATCCTGCTAACATGTAGGATCTAGTTTCACGTGATGGAATAGTGAACCCCTGGTCAGCACTGTAGGTGCAGGGCTCGACATGAAGGTCTGCCCTGGGCAGGTGAGATCCTGCTCTAACATGTAGGATCTAGTTTCACGTGATGGAATAGTGAACCCCTGGTCAGAGCTCTAGGTGCAGGGCTTGACGCTAAGGTCTGCCCCAGGCAGGTGAGATCCTGCTAACATGTGGGATCTAGTTTCACGTGATGGAATAGTGAACCCCTGGTCAGAGCTGTAGGTGCAGGGAGCGACACGAAGGTCTGCCCCAGGCAGGTGAGATCCCGCTAACATGTAGTATCCAGTTTCACGTGATGGAATAGTGAACCCCTGGTCAGAGCTGTAGGTGCAGGGCTCAACACTAAGGTCTGCCCCAGGCAGGTGAGATCATTGTAGGGCATGTACAGGGAGAGAGATTAAAGTAAGGTGAACATATACGCCCTTAGAAACACAGAGAAATAGGGATTAACAAAGAGCCTCTACAGATACAATAAATTCCAGTGCACACACACATAAACTCATACACATCTCTCTCTCTCACACAAACACACACACACAACCACCCCCCCCCCCCCCACCCCCCTATGTACACACACATGTATACAAACACACACACATGTTTACAAAGGGAAACCTTTCATTGTTAACACCTCTGAGATATATGAACACATATTGTGATCACCATTTCCCATTTGTACCTTATCAAAGGCAGATGAAGTACTTCATCTGCTTTACCTGAACATTGACAGGACATGAGATGACTGGACACCTCCTTGCATGGTATTAGCCAGCGTCTGGGTGTCTTTTTGGTCACCCAAACCCTTAAAAAGCACCCCTCAGGACACCCAAAAATTTATTTGAAGAATTTCTTAAAATGTCAATCTCAAGCATATAATTGAATTATTTCATCTCCATATAATTCCCATGACATTGTATAAGGATATTATGCCTTATTTTGATAAATTCATATATGTTAATCAGGGCTCGACATTGGTGCTTGCCCCATTGCCCCGGGCAAGTAGAATTTGTAAATTATAGCTGTGGGGCAAGTGAAAACTGCATCCTGCTTGCCCCACTGGGAAAGTACGTTTTGTATATTTCAGGTTTACTTTTGAGAATGTGTGCAAGTTTCGTGGTCTGCCATCCAAGCTTGTACTAGAAAATATGCTTTCACATGCCAGAACCATGTTCTACTTGGTTTTAAATGAAATTATTATATATAATTTTTCAAGGGCAAGTGAAAGTTGGAGCAGGGCAAGTGAAAGTTGAATCTCACTTGCCCTACGGGCTACGGGGCAAGTTGCTGCAAAAGTTAACGTCGTGCCCTGTTAATGGTTGAAATCTGAGTATATAGTAGTCCCCCTTAAGAATTTGGACGGCGGGCGCCCCAAAATTTTACAATTGCCAAATTTGGGCACCCATTTTCTAAATCCTGGCTAAGACCCTGCCTCCTTGTGTTAATACTTTTGCCATGTTAACAATATCTCTGACTCGTTGCACATGCATTTCTTAATTTAAAGAACTGCTTCCCTCGGGGATTGACGATAACATTTTCAGACAGGAGCAGAATTGGCTCTTAGAATTTTAAAATTAGTTGCAAATAAATTCCTTTGTGTACAGCGGGCCAGTACACTGTCCAGACTAGGGGGTCTGGGGGTATGATAAATGTGTGCTCTGAGGTGCATTTTGATTCACTATTAGATAAAGGAGTGGAGATGAAAATTAAGAAAAAAAAAGATTTCCGAAGTACTCCAGGTGATAGTTGATGTGTCAATTCACAAAATTGGCTCCAATAATTTAATATTTGGTCGCAAATTCACAGGCCCCATGGGGAAATGTCCCTAAATGACCATTGAGGTTAACCCAAGTTCCTATTTCCCCTTTTTTTGAGCGGACCATGCAAACAATTTAAGGTCTTAAATTGTGACACTAGCGACCTTCTGAAAAAAAAATGGGAAACACTCGGTGCACTAAGTGCTCCTTAAGTATAAGTTAAGATGTTCCATCCCTAAGTGGGAAGTTTTTACATAGGTTTTTATGGCCATTTCCTCTGTCATTTGGCGTGAAGATAACTTTTTTGTGTGACACTCTGAGTACTGACATTAATCATCACCAGACTGTGAGTTTTCTTGCAAACATCCCCTGTTTGAGACATCCCTGTGATAAGGTAGGTTTTTTTGGGCTGAAACAAGTATAAATGTGTTATTAACCCTTATGCTGCTGGTGGCTAATTTGTCCAATACAAAATGATGCGAAAAATTACTGAAACCCTAGCAAATGGGTACTCATCCGAGAGTACTCAGCGAGAGCTTTCCAATGAATACCAATATGATAGGGTTTAGATGGTTTTCAAAAATATTCGCGTCCTTGTGCTTTGGACGAAAGTAGCCTCAGCATTTGAAGGGTTAATTAACCCATCTATCCTTGTAGTGGCCAAGTAAGCCTTACAACTTAGGTGAAATCTTTCAGACCAGAGCATAATTGGATAGATATTTGAAGGAGGAAAGATGAGTAAAACATTTTCAACAACTCTCCTTCAAATATTTTGAAAAATCATTCTTAGTTTCCATGTTATCGTCATAAGATGACAGATTCAAGAGTAACTCAAAAGCATTAATGGGCTAACCTCTTCACCTACCACAGTAGACTAGGCTCCTAGTCCCTGTAATGTTCACTTTCCCTTATGTGTTGACCAAGCACTGTGGTGTGGTACCAGGTTTGGTAGATAGATGGCACCACCTGCTCCTCCTATCTCTATCCGTTTACAGGTCATAATCAAACTGAATCCTGGTGAGATAAATGTAAACTAAATTGACCACTGTGGCTACCTACACTATTTGGTGTTTGGTAACAGAAAAAAAAACATAACAGAAAAATACATATGACAGCCTAGAAATCTAGGCTACTACCACAGTAGTGGCTTGCTACACATTGACATACATTCGAAAAAATGAATCATCAGATACCAGTTTACAACCTCCTACTATTTATTCTATTCATGATGTACATGCATATTTTTCTGTTTTACTCTAAAAAAATATGCGAACTCTCACATATTTCCTAGGGGGCACGTCTCCTTAATTTAGTCACTCTTCGGCCACCAAACTCGGAAAAATTACAGGTGACCCGGCCCCTGTGGGGTCTATAAATCTACTAATTATATCCTCAACCTTTGGAGAGAGATTTTATTGGCCTTGCCTGTTGGTAAATCCCTGGAGAAAACAACACCTCTGTGAGAAGAACGTTCTGGGATGGCATGTATTGTTGTTTATAGCAGGGATGTAACTGTGTTTCTACCTTAACCCTTATGCTGCTGATGGCTAATTAGTTCAAAACAAAATGATTAAATTAATGCTGATACATGATTTATAAGTACTCATTTGATAATACTCAGCAAGAGCTTTTCAATGAATACCAACATGACAGGTTTTGGATAGTTTTCGAACAATTTTGGGTTCTTTTGCCGTGGATGAAAGTTACCATAGCAGTGAAAGGGTTAAAGAGCTGTGCAGCTAAGACCCAAGGTGGCAATTTTCCCATGAACTGTGTGGAGTGACTGCAGGCAGCCACAGGCCTGAAGCCAACCAGACCGCAGCAGCTATACTGCAGCATCATGGTAGACTTGCTACAAGTCTGTGTTATCTGGCTCTTTCACTGATCTAACCTGAGTTGATTTCTCTCCAGGTTTAGTTCTGAATAAATCCTCAGGGGGGACACACTTGAGCTGTAGTATGTATCAAACTGCAACTTCTGAAAACTGTGCTGCCTTCTATAGGTTGAGAGAGACATCACACTTAGTACCCAGTAGTGGTGATGGCATAACAGTATACCCCATATGCTGCTGATGGCTAATTTGGCAAATACAAAATAATTTGCAAAAAAGGGAAAAATGATTGAAACCCAGGTATATGGGTACTCATCTGAGAGTGCTCAGCAAGAGCTTTCCAATGAATACCAACATGACAGGGTTTAGATGGTTTTCAAAAAGGTTTGTGTCCTTGTCCTTAGGATTAAAGTAGCCTCAGCATTGGAAGGGTTAAAGCAAAGTCAGCCTGAGAACCAGGCTACATGATGGTAGTAGACTAGTAGTAGTAGTAGCAGTGCTACAACTCCTGGCTCTCCATAATTCATGAAGAAAGCGAGTGATGGAGGCGAGCCAATTTGCTTTAGTGGCGCTTCAACAGGGGAGCTGACATAGTGAGTAGTGCTAAGCCAATCTCTTCATGCATCTAGGCCCACCAGGATTTATGTTACAGCTTTGCTCAATTATTCAATTACCCTACAGGCTTTGATGAGGCATTGATGGCTCTGTCCTCGGAATCGTCTATCGTACCTGCATGCTGTTATTTTGTAGTACTGGCAGAAACAGCTTCTGGGATGACCAATCAAAGGACATGTTACAATCAATACTTAAACCCTGTGCGTTCAGGTACTGGTTAACCCATTCAAGCCTGTACAAACCTTAAAAGGCCTGTCTTCTTTAGTGTTATTTTTCTCACATAAGACAAGTACCCATCGGAACACATTTTGAAGGAGTAGAAGCAGAAGTATGTACACCAAAAATTCTGCTTCAAATACTAAATGCAAATGCATGCTTTACTCCAAAATTATTTTCTAACAAACTTAAATATCTAGACAACTTTTATAAAGTGGGGACTCTCAGCATGAATGGGTTATTGATGATGAGGAGGGATTTGTTTTGTTCCAAAATTAGAAACGTTAACCCTATGTATTTGGTGGCCACCTGGTCCCCTTATATCTAGTCTGAAACCCAGAGCAGTTTTTCATATAGTAAAAATCCCTAAACAGCCTAATTTCAAACCCTAGTATTGAATAATGGATTCTCTTTATAGCATGAATAACCACCCATATTCAGCTTCAAAAAGCAAGCTATTAGTTAAATTTGCAGGGATACATTTGATGTAATGTAAATATTTGGATATCAAGTTCAATCTATAATATCGAGTCATAAATCATGATGTGTTAAGCACCTGTGTTGTCTGAGCTGAATAATTCAAGCTTTAGTCCTAAGTTAATGTTTTTGAACCTGACGGTTAATTTCATGAGGGAAATCTGATCATGGATTAAAAAATCAGGTAAATTTTTGGGACATATATTATATTCAGCTAAATGAAGATACAGGTGAGATAAATTCATGTTTGCAGCATACAAATGTATTGCTAGAACCAGTCCGAAGGAAATTAACTGGAAGGTCCGCTGGTGCAACACTGGCCAACAAGAATTAGTGGTCCTGCATCCATGGGGGCAAAATGTTATTACTTGGTTGCCTCAATTTCATTGGGTGGTCACTCACATTGGATGTCTTCAGAGCAGTAGATAGCACATTTTCTATGATCTGCTATCAGGTATTGTCATACATTGCAAGGTTCAGACTTTCTATAGCCGTGTAGCTATAGACAGCTATAATGCTGAATACTGTACCTGCCTGCCACGTGTATGTGCATGTAGTTTTAGCTGTATTTGTACCCTGGTCTTAGCTGTAGGTATAAGGTGTGTCAAGCAAATATTTGATAAAACGGCAAAGTGTTGAAATAATCTTTGTTGCATGGTTTAACCTTCACCGCCCACACCTATGTGTACCCTCCTTAGGCTGAGTAACTAAAACCTTTCATGGGTATATACAGTCTCCACTGTTTAGACAAGGAAGTAACATAGGGTTCAGCTCTATGGGTCTAGAACTGTTGGTCCATGCAGAGATAATAGGTTTCACCCTTTTATGCCTGTGGCAGTAAAAAAAACACTGTATATGTGATAATGCAAGCATCTCTTGCAAAATATCAGAAATGTAAAAGTCAATCTGACCTCAACTGAAGACTTTCCTTTAAATAATTATTTGGTGAATTCATGCACCATTCACCTTGCTGTCTGAGACCCTGGATATGGGTTGTGAAAAAAGGCACAAACATTAAGTACAGCGGTCTTGAGGGAAAAATGAAGGAAGTTGTCAGAACTCAGAAGTATGTTGTATGTTATGTCTTTTCATGATGTATGCTATCATGATGTAATTTGTATTATGAAGCTGTAGGGATAATATGCCATGGGTTGTGTGAGAAGATATAGTTATGATTATTATGTATTTGAATAAGTTGAACATATATCGAAAATAAATTTTAAAAGCAGTTGTGCATGATGTGCACTGTGATCACTACTTAAGGCTTATTCTTTTGAGGAGGTTTTAACCCTTATGCTGCTGGTGGCTAATTTGGTCAATACAAAATGATGCAAAAAACCTACAAAAATGACTGAAACCCTGGCACATGGGTACTCATCTGAGAGTAATTGAAGCAAGAGCTTTCCAATGGATACCAACTTTAGAAGGTTTAGATGTTTTTCAAAAATCTTTGTATCCTTGTGCTTTGGATGAAAGTAGCCTAAGCATTGGAAAGGTACACAGAGAAATAGATATATATATACCTCATTGGTTTCAAGTAAAACTAAAGAAAATTGGCAATTCTTATCAAAAAGGGTGGTCATCAGTCCCTTGGAACCCCCTCTGTTCAACTGGTGCAAATGGAATAAAGATAAAAAGAATATAAAGTGGATGGAAAATAGGGCACAACATGCTTAAGATGAATCAGTGTTTCTTACATCATGCATTGCTATTGATTCCTAGCCAATGAATGAAATTTTCTCTCGTCAGTCGTCATGGCAACTGTGGTACCTGATTGGAATGGCTGGTCTTGGGTATGATTTGTGAAGCTTGTCAGACCTGAAGGGAGACTGATTGTCAGGGATGGAGCTGAATCCCCTTGCTGGATCTACTCCATAGTTTTAGCCAGCAGGGTGTCTGGGTGTCTTTTGGACACCCAAACCCTCTAATGGCAAAATGAGCTTCCGGCAACATAAGGGTTAAGTCTGAGTTTAAAGGCTTAACATTAATCCCTTTGGTACACGCTGGTCCAGGTAGTTCACTGTTTCTCTATTCAGGGTTCGACTTTCCCAGGGGCCTGGGGGCATATGCCTGTTTTTGACCACTAATTTTCATCTAAATACCTGTTCGGGCCCCTAACCTGAAATCTAAGTGTCAGACCCTGGTCTAGTGAAGTGTACATGTGGCAAAGAATTTCATGCTGTGATTTGGTTGTGGCTCAATGCTAACTTGTCGACACTGGACAACTGAGTGAGTATGGCCTAAGAAAAGGGTCCAACTCTTCACTTACAACCCTTGCTGCTTGCTATCTGGGGACCAATGGCCTTTATCAGGACTTAAAAACATTCATGATTAAAAGTTTTTCTTGAAAATGTCATATTATGACAATAACTAGGATATTAGATTGATTTTAGGATAAATTTGGAGGAGAGTTGTTGGCAGTATTCTGATGAACATTTCTCCTAATATATTCCTAAATATGCTTTTGGCCGAAGGATTTTACCAATATAGTCAAGCTTGAGGAATAATTTTCTGAACACATTCAAGCCTGGAGCGTACACACTGTCTGACACATCTGGAAGGGATTTGCCTACAAAGCCATATCTGGAGAAATATTTGTACGGAAACCCTTTTTGCTGTTGGGCTAATCAATTCCTTTTCAAATGTTGTTCAAATACTAAGTACTCTGTTTGAATTGATAAGTTCAAAGCTGTCGGACATAATGTGCGCTACAGATGCAAGTGGGTGAAGATCTCTCTCTCTCTCTCTCTCTCTCTCTAGATTGGGGATTAACAATGTTGCCAAATATGGGTTAAATATTTGTTTTGTTGCACAACTCAGGCATTATACTAAAATTATGATATACAGTCATAGGCAGACCTCTAAGAGCTTTGAGCTTTAGCTTTGTTGAAAGGATTGGATATTGCATTGTAATCTTTGTTGCAATATTAACCCATTGATGCTGACAGCGGTTGGAAGCAGCCTGATGTTTCTTGTGAAATCCTTCAGGTGAAAGCAAAATTGTGAAGATATTGAATGGATAAATGTCAATCAATAACTCTCCTCCAAATATTTTTTAAGTAAAATCATTCTCAATTCCTAAGCTATTATTGAAAGTGTCATAGATTCAGTTGGCAATTTCTAGAGGAACTTTTAAGCATGAATAGATTGTAAACAGGGAAAAATTTGCATCCATTGTTGCTGGAGAAATGCAACATTTCGCCATTATTCTGTATCCTATAGATCTTGGCGAGTGTCATCTGGATATGCAATATTTTTGATAAAAAAATATTATTTAAGTGTGTGTTCAAAAGTTTTTTGAAAGAGTTGTGGGGAGGTCCGGTGAGCATTTCTCCCTGAGATGTTTTCAGGAAAGAAATTCTTACCCCCACCCCCCCCCCCCCCCCCCCCTATAAAAAAAAGAAAATAAAAGATAAAAAAATCAGGACATACCTTGAGCAACAGTATGCCTAAAAAGGTTACACTTTTATTTGACAGGATTCCTACCAAATCACTAGATTATTCATATTAGACCTCAAGCTGTATTTCACAATCGCTGGCTGCGATGTACATTCTATGCTGATATGATTGTTGTTTATGATACTTCCTTAGGTGTTCTGAATATTTATGAGATTGCTTTATACCCGGAGGCTTATCTTGACAACAATAAGCCTAATAAAATGGCACATATAATGGACATGTGGTATTTTTCTTAATGCAGTAGGAGGAAGCTTAAGACATACATGTAGTTTCTACTGTTTTTATTGCCAGAGATGTAGATATAGATGTACAGTTGGGTACCTGTGCCCAGTCGTTTTCTTGAAACTTGTGTCTCTGTGCTGTGATATCTTTGAAAATAATAAGTGATAATTTATTTTCACCTCAATATTGTTCCCATGATATTGCGTTAGAATACCATGCCTTTTCTCAATAGGAAAATACATTGTTGTGGTTGGTATCTTGATAAATGGTGGCCTCCATAAAAAAAACAGGACACCCCAAAATTTTGCAATATTGAATTTTGAACACCAGTTTCTAAGACATTGATTTAAATAGCAAAGTGCTTGGTTTGTGCTTGTGGTTAGAAAGTTGCAAGCACTATGCAAATTTTGCTTGCAAGGTGGTTTTCGGGTGACAGCTGCAAGTGTGTGGACATCGCTGCATTTGTATTTGTGCGCAAATACTGACATTCTAGTTTCCATAATGTATTCAAGTGTTCCTCATTGTCTAGTCTGTTTCAGTTTAATCTGAGTATGCCTAGAGAACATAAGATGCTTTTGGTCTTTAATTGCTGTCTTATGGATCTTGTTAAATATTCCCATATTGTACTCAGTAATCGTGTTTGTTTCAGTTTAATCTGAGTATGCCGAGAGAACATAAGATGTTTTTTGGTCTTTAGTTGCTGTCTTATGGATCTTGTTAAATATTCCCATATTGTACTCAGTAATCGTGTTTGTTTCAGTTTAATCTGAGTATGTCGAGAGAACATGAGATGTTTTTTGATCTTTAGTTGCTGTCTAATGGATCTTGTTATTACCATATTGTATTCAGTAATTTCCCATCATCTTGTCAGTTTCAGTTTAATTTGAGTATGGTGAGGATGCATGTTATGGGACATTTTTTGGTCTCTGAAATTTTTGTTATTGCCATATTGCACTCAGTAAAAATTTCCAATCACTTCCTCTGTTTCAGTTTAATTTGAGTATGGTGAGGATGCGAATAAGTGTTTTTTAGGTCTCTGAGATTGCTGCCTTTATTTTCTTTTTATTGCAATATTGTACTCAGGCATTTCTCATTGTGTTGTCCATTTCAGGTTTTTATGAGTGTGGTGAGGATGAAAATAAGTGGTTTTTAGGTCTCTAAGATTGCTGCCTTAATTTTCTTGTTATCGTCATATTGTACTCAGGTATTTCTCATTGTTGTGTCTATCTCACGTTGTTATGAGTGTGGTGAGGATGCATAAGACATTTCTCTTGATCTCCGTGATTGATGTCTTATGGTTGCTATTGTTACCTGTATAATATATTCAGGTATTTCTCATTGTCTTGCCTGTATCAGTTTGAGCTGAATATGGTGATGGTGACATTAGAACTTTTTCTTAGTTTGTGTGAAACTGTCTTGTCTTTTATTTTTACCATATTCTACTCAGGTAGTTTCACATTTATTGTTTATATCATGAAGATGGTAAAGTTGCATAAGAAGTTACTTTTGATCTCTATGATTGCTGTTTTAGAGTTCTCAATACTCAAATATGTTTCATTGTCTTGTCTGTTTCAGGTTGATATGATCGAGTGTTGTGAGGATGCATACAAGAAGTTTCACCCTGATTGATTGATTGATGTCTTGTGGTTGTATATATTATCACCTACACTATATTAAATTATTTGTCATAGCTTTGTCTACTTCAGATAGATCTGAGTATGGTGAGGGTACATAAGAAATTATATTTGTCTCTGTGGTTGCTATCTTATGGTTCTTTACAAGAACACTAAAATGGCAAGAAAAATAACTTTTTTTATTGTCTATAATATGTTATATACTATAATATTACCTATTTCAGGTAGTTCTGAGTATGGTGAGGGTGCGTAAGAAGTTCCTCCTGCTCATTTCCATCGGGGCCTGCATTCCAATATGTTTTCTGCTCTACATATCCCTCGGCACAAATGGTAAGTAAAGTGGTTCCAGTGGTTCCTTTTTTTTTCATAGCATAGGATTTTCTTTATTTAAGATTTGAGATTAATTTTAAATTCTCTTCAGCCTTTGCACCTTATAATTTCCTGAAAATCGGTAGAAAGAAATGTTTTTTATATAAGATTTGCTTGCCCTAGCTGGGGATAATGTCAATAACCTGAACTCCCCAAAATTATGTGTGCATGAAAAAAATCTGTTCAACCTTTATACTGTTTAATTTCATGAAAATCTGTTTTTAAATTTCAGATTCGCTTGCCCTTGCCGGGGATAATGTCATGGGCTTCAACAATCGCGAGGCCAAGTTGGCACAGCGGGTACAGGAAGTGGAGGAACAGAACCAGATGCTACGCAGGCAGCTCAGGTAAGAACAGCTTCTATTAACAATGTCGTCTGGAACTAAAATACTTTTGATAATAACTTTGGCATCAAACACAAATTGGAAAAATATTCGAAGGAGAGTTTTCAGTTAGATTTTGATCAACACTTCCCCTTCAAACATTTTCTGAAATTTGCATTTGGTAAGGAGATATCACTAAAATAAGCTGATGTTTTGGGATACTACAGGTATTAATGGGTTAATATAAATATTCCAACTAAAAGCAAGTTGTAGAAAATATCTGTTGCAGAAGTGTTAATCAGAATCAATTTTTTAAACCCACTAATGCTTGAGAGTTCTTCAGGAAATCTTTTTCAGGAATTGTGATACCTATGACAATATCTTTGGAATTCAGAAAGATTTTACAAACTATTTGATGGAGAGAAATTGTTGGTATGGTAAAGTTCTGATTATCATTCCTTCTTTAAACATTTTCCAAACTAAGCTTTTGCCTGAAAGATTTCACCAAAGTTTTCAGCCTGTTTTGTATGCTGTGAGCATGAATGGGTTTATGTTTTTTTCTCTCCACAGCTGATCATTTTCAGATGAATTGCTTACTTGAAATCAGTAACACAAGGAACCTGCCATTAGAAAGTACAACATAGAACACTTTATGTGGCAGGTTTATATAGAGAACAAGCCAGCACATGTTTGTGATTGAATCAGAGTATTTTACAGATGTTCTTATCATGTGTTTTAAGAGAAGATAACTAAAAAATATAATTTAAAATTCAAGCAGCTATATTATTACTAAAAAAAAATTCAATAGAAATTCAAGCACCTTTATTGATAAGGATAAAGAGATAAAAAAAAATATCCATCCTCCAACCTTTAACTTAACTAGCTTATTATGATTTAGCCTTAAATGGAAGTAAAAGTCATATAAAACAAAACTCCATATTCCGAAGGCCAGTGTGAGTCTACTGACTTGCTAGAAAAAGCATGGCTTCTGGTTCACAGGCTGGTGCCCTTTAGGTCTAATTAGGACAGTCCTCCAAAGGAAAGGCAGGAAATGTTTTCTGCTCGAGAACTTAACACCGATCATTGGAGAGTGATAGGCGAACATGTAGCCAGGGGTTTAGGTAAAGATGGCTTTTGATGCATCTGTGAGAACAGCGGATGTTTTTCCAATCGGAGACTAGTAAGAATATGCAGATTAGATAGAGAGGATTATGGGGTTTGATGAACACCCCCCCCCCTTTATATAATCTAAAATGTTGATTTTCATGATAAGACGAAATCTTCGTTTCTTTAATTTTGTTTGATTTGATAAAATGGATGGATTCACTTTCATATTCACAGAAAAAAATGACTTGTGAATATACTATGGATTTGCAAAGAATTTGATGTAGAGTTTTAGTTTCGGATCCTTCAAATGTTTTCTTAAATGTTTGTTTTTTGCTAGAAAAATGTCACCAAGATAGACAGGCATGGATTGCCCCTGGAATAGGGAAGAATGGGGTTAAAATGTCATTAGTTTGATTTCACCTTCACAGGACATTCCCTGCTATCTGCATATCTTCTTCAGGTTATTGAAAGATCGCAATCGACTGTAAATGTGAGAAATGATGTTATCATAGAAATATATTATGTATTTTTGTTCACAATATCTTAATATCATTTAGAGCATTTCCCTATCTTACTGATTCTCACCATGTCATGGAAAGCTGCAGACACATATCAGACTAGCAAACAAATACGCATAATTTACTATCTCTAAATATCATTTGAGTATTCTTAACCCTCATGCTGCTGGTGGCTAATACGGCCAATACAAAATGATATGAAAATCCTGAAAAATGATTGAAACCGTGGCAAATGGGTTCTAGTCTGAGAGTACTCAGTGAGAGCTATCCAATGAATACCAACATGACAGGGTGTAGATGTCTTTCATAAGTCTTTGCGCACTTGTGCTTTGGAGGAAAGCAGCCTCAGCATTGGAAGGGTTAAATCCAATTGATTCTCTATATGACATATAGGGCCTCAGATGTATATCAGAATACTTGCAATCTCTTGGAATAAAATGAAATATACACATTCTAAAATCATTTCTCTTTTTTATTTAGTATTTAAATGACATGGAGAGCTGCAGATTTGTAGTTAACCTGCAAATACCTGAGAAAAAACAAAATTCCCTATCTTTAACTATAATTTCAAATATTCTATCACACTGACTCTCTTTGTGTTGTGGAAGGCTAGAGATTTATATCACGCTTCCCTGCCAGTGGCAACTGATGGTATGAAATGAGACATCATCTGGTAATGCCATTAGCTGCTAGAGGTGAATGGATCTCAGATTAGACTAGGTGCTGCATGTCTCTTTCTCATTCTCTGTGTTATAGGTTATTTGACTGTGGGTGCTGTATTTCTACATCTCATTCTTTATGGCTATGTAATTTGAATGTTGGTGTAGCTTCGGATTTAACCCTTATGCGGCTGGCTGCTAATTTGGCCAATATAAAATGATTAAAAAAAAACATGAAAAATGACTGAAACCCTGGCATATGTGTATTCATTGGAGAGTACTCAGCGAGAGCTATCCAATGAATACCAACATAACAGGGTTTAGATGGTTTTCAAAATCGTTACGTCCTTGTGCTTTGGACGAAAGTAGCCTCAGCATTGGAAATGTCAATGGTTATTTGACTGTAGGTACAGTATTTCTCTAAATCGCTCGTGTATGTGTCTGTACCAGGGAAAGCTTGAGATTTATATTTGCTTGCCGCTTGCCTGTTAATATCATTCCGCTAGGCTGTAGGTTTCCCTGTTCATGCCATATGGAGTGAGCGTCATGTCACAAGGCAATCTTGTTGAGTGCGGAATAAAAAAGAGCTGATCGTTTTTCTGAGACAACATCTTGCAAATGTGCCTCACATTTAGTAAATGTAGGGATTGCGGTGATGTATGATAGCTATCAGGCTGAATGGTGGTTTTCCTGCAAGGTCATTTGTTCTGCATCTGTTCTTCTCTGGAGGTCTCTCCCCTAACCAATTGTAGCTGAGACTTCCAACGAAATCACAAAATATTCCTAGGATTTCCTTGATATTCCAAGCTTTATTTGGTAATTGTTTTTTATACCGTAAAAGGAGTTAATAGAAACTGGTGCCCAAAATTGGCAATTGGAAAATCTTGGGGTGTCCTATTTTTGAAGGGAGACCACAATATACTCAGCTTACCACCATGAACACGTATTTACCTTTTGAAATAAGGCATAATACCCTATACAATGTCATGGCTTGCATTTTCGCTCATTTCTAGGTCTCTCATTTATACCGGCTACATATCATTTAGACGACTCTTGAATATAGCTGCTTTCTCAGCTATAATTTGCACTAGCACATATCACTTTCCAGTTGCCTCAGAGTGGTCAATTTAGTTCATGTTTATCTCACCAGGTGGTGTTAGAGGACTTTGCTTGAGTACATAGCCATTAGAGATAGTAAAGCATTGTGGCGCCATCTATAGGTCACTAACAGTACTACACTCAGGTCTGGTTAACCTGGTGCTAGAGGACTCCGGCTTGGTACACTGCCATTGGATCTAGACGCTAATGTTCATGCAGCGCGTAGCGCCCCCACAAAGTGAAACGGCGGCAAATGTAACTAATTGAACCCCAGGATAGGAAGTTCATAACACTAGGAAAATTGGATTGCGAAACTGGCGATGCCATAAAGTTAACGACATGTAAAGGCGTATTGATATAATCATTATTCTTTATCTATTTGAAAAGGCATTAGATTAAAAGATCAAATACAATTTTTCAGCTATTTTGGCGCTCCTTATTGGGTTCTAACGTCATTCCGGCTATCCCGAGCCGGTTTGGAGTAGTTAGATAACAGGCGCCAGATTTGATTTGGCTATTTTACTGGCTCGCATGAGGTAGGTAGGTCATAATCAGTTTCGGGCCTTATGTAAATATGTGGGGTCATTGATAAAAGTGGCCTGGCGGTCTTTTTCAAAGATTTACTCCGGTATTCAGTCACGTAAATGACAGGACTAAACTCGGAATGCAAGGAACGACCCAAAATAGAGTTACGGGATTTCATCAATACAGCTCTCTTTTCAAACCTAGCTGTCATACAGATGGCGCCGTAGCTTAGTGGCTAGAGCGCCTGCCTGCAGGGCAAGAGGTTGCGGGTTCGAATCCATCTGACCGCAACTAGTATCATCTTTTCCTGCCCAGTCCTTCGTCTGGCACTTTGAAACATTTCCTACTCCAAATAACTATGTCTATATTTTTATTATTTTTATTTCACTTTACTAAAATGAATTGTTGGTCAAATCCACTGATCCCAGAGAGAAGGTCTGCCTGAATTGGCGTTTGCTATAAGGCCCGATTTGATTAGTGTATGAACTTCCCTGGTTATAATAAACATTTCCACAGTTGTGAAGTTAGGAATTTCTTCGAGAAAATCTATAGTTTAATGAATGTAAGTAATGCCTAGCCTTCATATAAAAATTGAGCTCTGTGAAGTTTAATGGGTGTAAGTATTAATTTATATCTGTTGATGAAGGAAATGTTCCATTAAGTTCCCTATGACGTTGGTATTGTCACTTTCATGCACACTTGCGGCACATGACTATTACTTTATGCAACTCCCACCCATTTACCTTCTATCTGCCCTTTCACACATCTCTACGTGCTGATCAGTGCCCTATCCAATCCCATGTACCTTCCACCTGCACTTTGGGCTTGGATCCGTGCGCCCGCCACTCACTTTTTGGGCGCACGGATCCTTATTACATCGACAACTTCTACTCCTCCTGCGGCCTTAAGCGCCTTGCCGCAACACTTGCCTCCCCCTTCTCTGTAATTGTACTGTCCTCCCAGTACCTCTTTCAACGGGGCCCTATCTGGTTACTCCTTTTGGTGCCATCTCTAGGCCACCGACAGTACTACACGCAGGTTTGTTCAACCTGGAGGAAAAGGTTAACTTGTCAGAGAAAGGCACCTAGTCTTACATTAGGTTTTCCTTGTATATCAATAGGCTGTAGCATAGTATAAATAAACATAGCTTGACAATCATTGTTTCCCCTCTGAGTTAGATTTATAAACTGTTAAAATAAACCATGACTTTGAATTCCGCCTTGGCTAACGATGAGTGGCACAATGCTTATATCAACAGATGTTTCATACCACTTACTTCATCAGGGTTTGACAGTAACCCATTAATGCTCAGAGCGGCCAAAAGCAGCCAAACAATTTTTATGAAGTGTCACAGACAAAAGGATAGTTTAATGGTTTAACCCATTTATGCCAGTAGCAAGTAAAAAACAGGTCTAAAGGTTGTTGATTCCATTCATATGTGAAATAGACTAAGGGATTTGATGAGGTAGTGCCAAGCATAACTTGACTTAACACCCGCCCGGCTAAGACCCTGCTTGCTATATGTTTGATATTAAGCCTGTTAAGTCAAGCTTTGTTTGGCACTACCTCTTCAAATCCCTCACTCTTTATCACATATGAAAGGTATCAACTGCCATCGGGCCAAGTACCCATAAGTTGATGTTGAGCCCTGAATGCTATGAAAATACTGAATCAGCGAGGCATGTGTTTATTTTACTTTTTCTTTGTATTTGCTTTTCTGAAGTGTTTTGTTTTTGTTTATGATTCAAAATCTGGCAGGACCTTGATGTTTCATTGATCTGTTCCTATTTGTGTTGCTTTTTTGTGAAATAATGTAGGTCTATTATGGTGCAGTACAAAACAGTTTAAGTTGCTACAAAAATGTGCAAATGATTGTCTGGATGTGAGAATACTTTAGAAATTAGCAAGTCGATAAGATAAAGTTTTCACTATTTAGATTAGAGTTGCGAATTGATTTCTGTGTCACTCTTCTTTAACTATCATCTTGGAAAAGCTTTTCAACGAACAGCTGCCTCAATAGTCAAGTAGTGTTGCCATGCTCGCTGTCTCTCAGCATTACCCATATTCAAATCCAGCTCCAGGCATGTGAGAAGGTTGCTAGTGACTTGGAGTTATGTAATGTTTTCCCTGAGTACTCTTGTATGTACAACTGCTAGTCACAGATTTGCTGCAACCACAGCAGAGAATGGATCAATAAAGGAAATATTGACTCTTAAGCTTGGGTGTATAAAGGTACAAAGGGACCAGGATTTGGCAGGCAGTTGCTGGGGCTGGTTGCCTTGGCTGGTTGCCTTAGCTTGTTGCAGTGACTGGTTGCCATGGCTGGTTGCCGTGGTTGGTTGCCGAGGCTGGTTGCCGTGGTTGGTTGCTGTGTCTGGTTGTGGGACTGGTTGCTATTGAGCTGATTGTTGTGAGGCTGGTTGCCATTGCTGATTGCCGGGTTGTTTGCCATTGCTGATTGCCGGGGCTGGTTGCGGAAGCTGGTTGCCGGGGCTGGTTGTCGGGGCTGGTTGCCGGGGCTGGTTGCTGGGGCTGGTTGCCGTGGGTAGCAGGAGGAGCATTCTTTGAAGACCTTAACCTACCATATCTAACAGGCATGATGAGCATGGCTGCTAATGTAAACATCAACATAGCATTCTGTACATAGCCCAGGGCCGGGTCAGCCACCCTGCTCACCCTGCTACCGCTGGCACGACTCAGCTTGGCTTCTCAGTCAGTGTCTTTTCAGGGTTAACCCTTTTACCACCCAATTTCAGAGCTCGGCACAGCTTCTCAGTCAGTATCTTTTCAGGGCGAATTAGTAATTACTCTCTGGATGCTTAGAAAATAACTCAAGAATTTTGAATTTTACTTATTATCATTTTTTCTGCCATATTGAGCCTGGAAATAACTCAGGAATACAGCGGTATTTCAAAGAATGACATAACAACTTAACAAGAGCTCCATTCTATGATACCTGGAGATCTATTCCATAGTGCCCCTTTACAATTTCTAGGATGAAACTAAACTTTAGATTGCAGTGAATATATAATGTGAATAAACATTTCCACCAAGCTGAGCGATATTTCACATCTCCTTAATTAAGGCTGTACTGCCCTCTTTGTTGAAGAAAAGGCTTCATTGGTTATGGATTAAAACTACTTATCCTTAAACCCATTCATGCCTGGATCTCTTAAACTGATGTCCTTTGGAGTTTGATACATCTTAATATATAATTTTGGAATTAATCATAAATTCACAAAGTATATGAAGTAGAAATGGTGTTCAGGTTCTGATGAACATTAATTACTCCTTCAAATATATTATGCAATATGTTCCCAAATATAAAACTAAACATTATTTTGGCTGCTACAGGGTTATATGACTGTAGCACCCTAGAGAGCATCCCAGAATGACTATTCTGGTGATATTTTTTATCACAAGCATCTTTTAGAAAAAAAATTGAAGGATGAATGTAAATCATCAATAAACTAACAACTCTCCTTCAAATTGGCTTCCAATTTATGTTTAAGTTTTTTCCTCAGATGTCTTAGTTGCAGACGACTTTAATCAAGGACGTCTGAAGGCATGAATGAGTTACACCAGCAGCAGAAGATATGGTGCTGGCGCGTGCCGATGGTGGTGAGATTCCCCTAATGATTCTCCCGGCCTGTCTGTCTGTGTGTCTGCTGACCTGGAGATCGCGTTAGATATCACTTTAACCCATCGATGCCTGGAGCTCTCGTTGACAAGAGTCTCTGGGTATATGGCACATATGAAAATAACTTGGGAATATAACATGAATTCACTTAGTGTTTGAAGAATAATTGGTTTTTTTTTGTGTTTTTTTAACCTTAACATTCGTTAATCAAATATTTTTCTTAGTTGTTTTTTTCTATGAAAATATCACCTTTAAATTCATCTTTTTTTTTGAATGACTCTTAAGCATGCATGGGTTAACTTTTCTAGCTGAGAGGGCCCAGCTTATGGTTCGACAACCTCCGGGAATAAATCTTTAATGAGAGCAAAATTGCTAAGTGATTTGAGGGAAGGCTGTTTCCCAGAAGAAAAAGTACTGACACCTTCCATCAAGCAGTGAACCATATTCTGCCTGGATATGTTGAAAAATGTCATCTCGTCCTACAGAGATGAAACTTATGAAAAAAACTTTGAAATTAACCTTTAGGCGGCTGGTGGCTAATTTGGCCAATACTAAATAATACAAAAATATTGAAAAATGACCGAAACCCTTGCATATGGGTACTCATCGGAGAGTACTTAGTGAGAGCTATCCAATGAATACCAACATGACAGGGTTCAGACGGTTTTCCAAAATCTTTGCATCCTTGTGCTTTGGATGAAAGAAGCCTCAGCATTGGAAGGGTTAAGAATGAATTCAAAAAAATATTTGAAGAAGGGTTGTGGGTTTGGTTCTGATCAAGATAAGGACGATGCTCTGGTCTCTATGATATTACCAAAATAGTCAGGGCATTTTTAGCAAAAAAACATGGATGTGTGAAAAGTCCTATTAATGCATGTAGTTCCGCTACCCCCAAATATATGACTGTCATAGAGATATTCTTTGAAAAAAATAGAATCCTTAGGAATAAAGGTTAAATGTCTATTAGAACACTGCCATCAACTCTATTCTAATGTTTTGCCAGTTCAAAATTAATTCCAAAGTTACTTTCAAGAGGATCTCATTTATTTAAAAAGTTATATTTAAGAAAAGGATACCACACTTGTCAAGGAGCACAGTAACGCTATAGGTGTGAAACTGTGAATGGATCAGACAATGTGATTTATGAGTTTTCAGTAACATGTGGTATCTGTATCTTGAATAGTGTACATATTTTGACAGAGAGTGCACAGAGCCTGCTCTGATAGCTCACATAGGGACCAGAACATAGCAGACCTGATAATGGATGAAAAGGTTTTCATTGTGTTCCATTTAGTGACAAAGATATTCTTGAGGGGAAGTCTTAAAGTAAGAATGGGTTAAGTAAGCCATCTTAAAATAGTGTAGAATGACAATCATTTTGGGACTTATAACTTCAGTGCATAGGTATTCTATGTAGAGGATGTTTTGCCAATTATCATATCACCAATATAAACATAAACTATCAATATCTATGTTAGTGATGTTTGAAATGGTGTTCACTGAAAAATATTGGCTTTAAAACAGTTTAACTGTTTCATGCCTTTAGCAGCCAAAATGGCCTGCTGCTTTTGGTGATAACTCTCTCACAAAATCATATTTATAGATGTATAAAAAGTATTAATGAGAAATATTAACCATAATAAACCTCTTATAGATATTTTTCAAATTTGTGCTCTATTGCCAAACCATTCTCTTAAAGGGGAACTTGGGGAAAAACACATCATAGGTTTATATGAAAGTTCATGAACATAGCTCAACATCTGTCATAAACAGAGAAGCCCTAGAGCTCCACACAAAGAGAAATCTCAAATTGCAATTAGTGAATAGCACCTCCATTGAGGCAGGGCAGTCGCCATCTTGGATCTGAGTCAACTCATGCTGCTGTAGTCTATGTAAATGGGTGGCAAGCAGCTTAGTGGGTGTATTAGATAAAGCCAGTAGCTCTGTCTAGGAGGTAGATATTTCACTGCTCTGAAGCACATTCAAGATGTTTAGGTATGCAAATCCCTACGACTTTGAACCAAGAGTGGCTGAAGGTAATCAGGTGGATTATATGGACATAGTTCAAGGTGTTGATGAATTTGATGGTCAAGATGTGGAAACAGAGGGCTGGCGCTTAAATAGCATGTTGTGGTGCACCTGTCAGACTTCTTTCCTTCTTTAAATTATCAGGCCCCTTCCAAAGGTATTCTTGACATTTCTTTTCTATAATCTTCATGAATATGTACACAATTACTAAAGGAAATGAAGATGATTGCTGTTCCCAGTACTGCTAGTCACTTCCTGTGTTTACTACCTTGTGTCCCATGGGGTCTAGATGTGTAATGCCAATTGGACAAGGTCAATTACCCTGTGTGTCCCTTTCCTTTACTTACTTTTGTTATTACCCTAGGGACCTAGACATAAGACAAAACCTCAGTTGTAACACAACTAACAAAATCCTGCACAGTCTATTCTCAGTGGATTAATAAAGACCATGTTGAGGTACCTATGAAAATTGCCATTCACCCTGAAAGTTAGCTGTTAGGGTTGCTAAAGTCTGTATTGCTAAAGTCTGTACATCCGATCATAATAATGAAGAGTATGATTATTAATCATAAGTCATTAAGAGAAGGTTGGTAATGAGTAAATGAAAATGTCATTTATTTTATCATAAATAAAAGAAAGGGTCATTTGCAATTTGAGATATTTTGATTTCAACCTTCCTCTATATTGCAGTACTATTTAGAAATGTATTTCTTCCCAGTGAAAATGGGGTCATAACTGACTATAACCTTAGCTGTTTCAATTTTGTAAGTTAGGGAATGATATTTACCCTTCTCATGCTGGCTTAATATTAAACATTTAATGCATACACCTGTGCTTATATTCGTTGAGCAACTGAATGAAGGTAAATCATGTTGAGACTAGTAAATGTATACCAATAAAGTAAATAAATCCCGAAATTGATAAATTGCAAGATCACTTCTGCTTGAAATAAGAGATTTATGAAAATTGGTTACCAGATATTATATCCTTGAAGAAAGTAAGACTAGATGCAATAGGAGTCACATGGAGCATGATAAAAGGTGTATCAATTGTGACTGTTTCTTTTTTTGAAGAAGTGTGAGAGATTATGCACACCTATTTCACAAGTACCCAAACCTTTTAAAAAAGCATCCCTCTTCAGAACCTTGTTAACTGTACTCTGAAGTAATCCTGACTGCAGTGTGTGATTCCTGACATAATCCTCGTCAGTGAAGTGGTCTGAACATACATATGCATACTTCAGGACAGGTGGGTTTAAAAGTTTCATGGATGCTAACCACTGTTTTTGTCTAAATTTACTACTAGGAAATCTATGAAAGCTTTCTCCACTACCGTGTCTTTTTTTACAGCCAATTGCTGCACATGATTTCACCATTTTCTTGTTTGATATATACGTTTTTGTGCAACTTGTGCAGAGAGCTCTTGTCAGGAGCACTGCTGTTAGATACACTGCCCAGAGGTAGCTTGGAGACAGGATGTGATCCCTGCCACCCGATTGTGTCACAGCTGATAGCACTTGAAAAACATGGCCGCACCCAGTGGCTGGCAAAGGCTGTCTAGGAGGATGACAATACGCAAAAATCTCCCCTCACGGGATCACTGAGAGAAAAAGAATGGTAGCATCCTGTTCTTGAAGTGTATAACTTTCATAAAAGCTGATATGTTTGTGAGCCTTTAGGGCCCCTTTAAGTGGAAGAGCTCCAGACCATTATTTTTCACAAGAAACTGTTTAAGTGGCCCCTGAACTGTGATGTAGGGCGAGACCAACCGTGGAGCTCTCCTGCACTGGAGATCACAAATGGTAACATTATCGTCTTCGCCTGCTGACACGCAGTTGGTCAAACTGGGAAGGTCGTGACCTCTGATCGAAATCTCCTGCGCAGGAGGTAAGAATATCGGAATGCTATCCGTCTTCATCTGGAGTGGGCGGATATTTCTCGGCTATTTCTCGGCGAAGGGCGGAGTTGAGAACCTAAAAAGTCCTTCATTGTCACCTTTGATTAATTCTGAGGGGAAATTATAGCCCCCAAAGGTCAGAGGTCGGGGCGCTTACTCTCCTGCTCCAGGAGGTGATTTTGATGTTGTCCAGATTCAGACTCACTTCTGACCTTTTTTTTCTAGAGAGTTCCAATCAAAATCTTTTCCTCACTTGACCTTTACGCCACCCTACTACATGCTATTTCATTACTTCACCCCTTCATGCCTAGAGATCTCTTTGACAAGCGCTGTATGGACATTTATTGCTTTTGAAAATAACTTCTAGTCACAAAGTATTGGAAGGATAGTCATGGTTTGGGTTCTGTTCATCAGTTATCCTTATCCAATATTTTCCAAAAAAAACACACGCTTTTATGACAATGATATAACCAAAATAGTCTGGACATTCTAGGGCATCACAGATATAAATAGGTTATGAGTTAATCAATTCCCTTTAGAATATTGTCTATATACTATGATACTTTTGGAAATAACTTTTTGAGAATAAAATTTAAAGCCACAAGATATTTAATTGATGAGGAGGCGTTATAAGCTGGGGTCCTATTCATATATCTCAAATTGGATTGCAGTATGTATGGATAGATCAGGAAATCTGAGAATCAGATTTTTTCTTCTTGTTTTTTAAGCACTTATGTTGACAAATGTTGTTGGAAGCTTTTTAAGCGCTATCTGCCCAGTGTAAGCTTTTTTTTTGGTGTAGTAGATAGATAGATAGTTAGATAATCTTTATTTCAAGTCGGTAATAATTTTACATAGTAAACACGAGCTGCCAGGGCTCTTGGCTGACTACAAAATAACAATTCAAAATATAATAGTAGTGCATGTTCATGAAACTTGAGAAAGGTGTGTATCTGGTATTGTTATTTATGAGCCTCTCCTGATTCCTGAAGCATATCTAGTTTAGCAGATGAACAGCACGAGGATAGTGGGAAATGGTCTATACAGACTGGCTGTATATATCTAGACTTTTCTTCCCTGGCCCAGCAAGGTATTAGCCATAATGTAGAAAGTGGGTGCTAACGATTGGCGTTAACGTTTTGAGCATCCTTTCTTTAGGGAAGTGAGTAATGATAGGTTAACTAATTGAAGCTATGGGACACTAGAGAAAGGATGAGACAGGAGTCTGGATCCAAGCCAGACACCTCACATCTCATCAGTGCTAATCATCTGTGATGTACAGCGACGAGATAGCCACTGATTGGTGACATATGGGAGACAGTTCTGCTTGGTGGCCAGTGGTCACTCACCCTACTTCCTAGTCTTCAACCAGAGCATAGTCCTAGCTAGCAGGGTGTCTGGGCATCATTTGGACACCCAAAACCCTCAAAAATCACCCCTCAGGACACCTAAGAAATTGTGAGGAATTATAATTGAATATTTTCCACATTTCTGAGTTTTGGCTTAGACCCTGAACCAGGGACTTAATCAGGACCTGCATGTCCAGCCTGGCTTTTGGACAGGGCATGCAGTTTCTTGAAAAACAGGCAAATTTTATAAGAAGAATTTTCGATTTTGACTTTTTTGGATTGAAAACTATAACTATAACTATCTTCTAAGATATGGCTGAAGTGTAAAATGCCCCTTTTGAGACAATATGCTATTATACACTATTATACAAGTTTCCTCATGAGGCCCTGTTTTAATTGTTGCACAACTATTCTTTGGATGTATGTTTCCTTTCAATGCCTCATATATTTGATGATCATTTTTGAGAGGTTCTCTACCAAGAACCTCTCCATCAAATCGTCCACGCCCGCTTTTTATTGGTGTTTGCTTAACATTTTTTTACCTCATTCAGGGGTCCCTTGTTGACGTTTAATCCCTGCTGTGCTTCGGTTCGTTTCAGCACTGTTTTGCTGTTTTTAAAGTCTTTGTACTAGCTATTATTGATAGACCTTTTGTATTTAGTGTTAATAAACGCGTTTTTGTTGGTACATATCTTTCTTTTCTTTTAAATTTAAAGTTTTTGGCTATTGGTCTCGTGTGTTTATCGTCAACATTAGGGCGCCATCTTGGATTATTACGTAACGATTTTGTTGTCATTGTTTGTTTCATGCATGTTTTATCGGCTTAGTGTGATCGGTTGCTGTCTATGTGTTTCTTATTCTGTTCCCTGTACTTAGAATGCTTTATCGAACCTAAAAGATCTACTATATCAGGTGTGTTGGTTAAATTTGAGGCCTTCTCTGTTCCTTAGTAGTGTCTTCCTCTGGCGGCTTTGTGTCTTATGGGTTATCGTGCTGGGTCGCTCTTAATTGATAAATTTTAAATCGTTATTTCAACCACTTTCACTCGAACTGCGTTCTAGAAATAATCTTTATACCTGTCGTATGTATGTTTTATTTAAATCTGGTTAAAATGAGGTCTTGCTCGCGTACGTTTAAGAATATATGTGTACCATTTTTTGTCGTTAATTTGTAAAGTCTTCCGCGGCAGAGTCACATGGTATGCAATAAAACTAACCTTTCGAATCCGTTCTTGCGTAAATATCCATGTTTCGGTAGATACGTTTTATACCGTCTTCTGCCATTTCGTAGTGAGCGACGGTGGTGTAGGTTTGAAGCCTGTTTCAGTAGAAGAAATAGCAATTTAGCTAGTATTTAGTTGGTCAAAATCGCTTTGTACGACGCATTATGGAAGCCGAATTTCGATAAATTTTACTAGGTCAAAGTTGCGTGCGCACTCCACGTGGTTTCTTTCATCCGGGTGTTCCTTGATACGATTTATACCGTCTTTTGTCATATCGTAATGAGCGACGGTGTTGTAGATTTTATGCATGTTTCAGTAGAAGACCTACGTAATTTTAGCTAGTAACAAGCCGTATTTAGTTGGCTAAAATCGCCTTGTACAGCGCATTTTGGAAGCGGAAGTTCGATAAATTTTACTAGGTCAAAGCTGCGTGCGCACTCCACGTGGTTGGTTTCATCCGGGTGTTTCATGACGTCATTGTTGTTCTGATTGGTCCAATTTTCTAGAGAGTGTTGGCATCATCCGCGCACGTGGGGTGTGGGTGCGTGCGGTATTCTTTTGGTAAACATCTCTGTAGGCGGAGCTATGTCCCACATATCTGCTCTTATTGGCAAATTTATATTGAGTGACAAGCATTGTGCGCTGCCATGTGTCAGTGAGCTTGCAATCTATAGTTAATGACAATCAGCGAAATTGCTGAGTTATCGCCTCAACTAACCCTTCATAATTCCTCGGTGTTCATCGGTGTCATCGATGTCGCCTTTAGTCCTGTGGAAGATGGTATCTTCCACGTTAACCGCAGTTATAGTAACTCACTTGAAGTGACTTAGTAGTTTATTCAAACTGTCAGACTTGGCAGTTTATTTATACTGTCAGGCGATGAACGCGACTATGTGTAAGATATGAATGAGTTAGACCGCTCAGTGATTTTATAAATAATAAAGACATGCAGCGAATTTTTAGGTGAAATAAACTTCAAGTCTATTGACTATATATCTTCGACTGCCTGACGTTAGCCGCGCATAAGTGCAGCTCAGCCCATGGATTATTGTACTTGATGCTTAAGTGCAACTATGCCAATTGCGTTTGTTTTACTAGATAGCACTTGTGAAGTAATAACATACTTTGTTTTAGAGAGACTGTGTCAATAGTTGAATATATACATATATATATTAACATACAATTAAAATATACTTTTACATCTCATCTATACATATATAGACATACTTGATAATTGTAATGTCTCTGCAATTCGTATATATATATATCCATACACACAATTATATATATATATATATATATATATATATATATATATATATATATATATATATATATATATATATATATATATATATATATATATATATAAGAAAGAAACCTCAAGTCTATTGACTATATATCTTCGACTGCCTGACGTTAGCCGCGCATAAGTGCAGCTCAGCCCATGGATTATTGTACTTGATGCTTAAGTGCAACTATGCCAATTGCGTTTGTTTTACTAGATAGCACTTGTGAAGTAATAACATACTTTGTTTTAGAGAGACTGTGTCAATAGTTGAATATATACATATATATATTAACATACAATTAAAATATACTTTTACATCTCATCTATACATATATAGACATACTTGATAATTGTAATGTCTCTGCAATTCGTATATATATATATCCATACACACAATTATATATATATATATATATATATATATATATATATATATATATATATATATATATATATATATATTTATATATATATATATATATATAGAGAGAGAGAGACAGAGAGAGAGAGAGAGAGAGAGAAATTTATATTTGGTCATATTTTTTTTGGAAAAGTGTAACATCTATGCTCTTTTATTGTAGGATTATATGTGCACTAGCTAGGCCAAATCAATGCTGAAGTTAGATAAGTATAATTTGTAATAGATAAAAATATTTGTTTAAGCCTTGTCAGGTACTAGTACATTATTGTGCTATGTAGTATTTTTTTGTAATACACAATATAGATCAAACTATCTCATCAATAGTGAAAGATATTCGTTACAATCGTGCCAGGAGCTAGTAAACATGTGCTGTCCAGTATAGTCTGGCATTACAAAATTAGGACAAAACTTCTTAAAATTTTCAGATGATTCTTTCAGATTATATTTACAGCACGTTAACAGTGTTTGTTGTTTGAGGACTAAGCCAGTTTTTGAACCATTATGATTGCAGATGAGCTTCTGCCAATTCTCTTTTTCAGGGCCGTCTCTGATGCTATTCCAGGTAACATAGTTAAGGGCATGTTTCCTTAAAAGTTATACTGTGCTAAATTTCACAGTTGCGTTTTAATTTCTTTCTTTATATTGCAGCATATAGAAGTTTCAAATTCTCCAAGTGTGTACTCCTATCTATATTTTTAAAGAGAAACAGTCAGCATTTTCTGTGAAGTAGTTTGCTCAAGCAGCGTGCGTACGCTCTGAACATATTACTTTACTCTATTGATGTGTGCTGGTGTTGTATTTATGAGATGGAGCGGATAATCTCCCAAATGTACCAACATTCCACCCACCGTACGCCATTAAGAGTTGTGATATGTATTTTTAGTAACGTTCCGACATTCATGATTATCATTCCTTTTAACTGGATTCGTTTTATTGCAGCACATTGAACTTTTCAATATGCCTAGTGTGTACTCCTATCCAAATTTTTATGAGAAACAGTCAGCATATTTTGTGAGGTAGTTTGCTCAAGTAGCGTACCTACGCTCTGACATTTTACTTTACTTTTTCAATATATGCTGGTGATCATTTTATCAGACGGAAAGGACACTATTCCTAATATACCAACAATACATTTTACATCTTTAAGTGGTTGTGATTTGTACATTTACCAACGTTCCGACTTACATAATTATCGTTATATTAACTAGTTTCCTTTCATTGCAGCATATTGAACTTTTCAATTTACCCAACATCTATTCAAGGGTTTAAAATAAAAGTCTCCTACATGTTCCAACACTCTCTTGGACGCCTTTAAAGGGGTGATATTATTTTTTCCACCGTTTCGACTTACAAAATTGGAATCGTTTATCCCAAAAAGATATATAGTTATGTTTTATTTTTCTATTAAGTTGACTTTTTTCTCAACTATCATCCTGGTATTGGTATAATAAACATCCCCGGAGAGCACCCAATACGTTTAAGAAGGAAGTTTACCTTTAGAAACGATTAGGAAGGAACGTTACAACGTACTTTCGCTACCAAGAAAAACAGTATATAACATGAACGATCATATAACCTAGATAACAGGTGATACAGTTTAGATGCGCATTAATTGCGGATGAGTGTAAGGTATACTACTCGTCAAGGGCATGATTCGTTAAAACTTTTACAGTATTAATATATTTCTACCATTTTAACTCGTTTCGTTTTATTGCAAAACTATTAGTGTTTAATAATTTTCTAACCGTTTAACTCGTTTCCTTTTACGCCAGTATGATGAAACTTAAATTTACTCGAAAGTTGAACTGCATGAATAAATGTTACGGTTAGCTATGAAGTTTATTACAGGTTCTGACTAACACGCTTTTTATTATCAGAGTAAGTTATACTACTCATTTCGTCAGTGGTGTTCAACTCAAGATATGCAAAGCTGAATGTTTTGGTGAGGCAACGCGGAATACTGCAGCAGTTTTCTGGTCAAATTCTGTGAGAGGATATAGATCTCATAAAGACAAAATAAGACTTTGATATCATATTCAGTGTTAGTCTTGTACGGCTAAACGCCTCCTAAATAGATGGTATCTTATCAGCTATATCAGTTATCTACGTCTGAAGTATTAACTAAGTTCTTAAAACGAAGATAACGAGGCACAGTACGAGCGGCATGAGAGGGTACCCATATTGACATAAAATCTAGTATTGAGCTCTCAGGCGCTTTTACCCTTTAACGTAAACATTTTATTTCTTTATTATATATGAAATTGGCGCCTCTCATAGCAAGTACTTTATTAATTCTGGATTTTCATAGGGATTCCTTTCTTCTCCACAAGTCAAGTAGATTAAGTGTTTGCGAGTATATCTATGCGCCACTTAACTCCTTACTATCTCATCAAGTATAGTAGTAAATTTTACTGTCAAAGAGAAAGACTCTGTTGATTTTAACCAATGAATGAGGGGTATAAGTGTTTTTCAAAGTAGGGATTATTTCTAATTTTACAGTTTCAAATTTACGTAGGTTCGGCAACTTTAGAATTCGATAACAATTGCGGTGATGCTATACATTAATAAATTTGTCATATTTTGCTTTCAGAATCTAAGAACGGTGAAGGGGGCGATGTCCCCAAATGAACAGACCAGGTGGTAGGTCAACTGGTGCATTGTTCCGGAATCAGTCTATGGGCAGATCTCTACCTTTTCATGCTACCCATTTCCCCCCGTCGTCTCTACCGAGTGTGACTCTGCACGGGTCCTTACAGTTGAATAGGCCCTGCTCATCTGCCTGAGAGTTAAACATATGTTAATTGGTTTTGTCGCCCATGAGACGTGTCAAACTTAATCGTGTACTTGTAATCAATCAAGCTAATTACTTCAACGTACATTACAGCTCGCCCCCCGACAGGGCGCTCGCTCATTCAATCAATTAGCCCTTATCTCCCAACCTTTCACTGCTCATTCCCATCGACATTGAAGAACTTAATACAATAATGAATGATCAGTTGTTTAAAGTGTAACGTTTGAAACACAGTTCAACTTACTGGTAATTTTTCAAATAACTCAGGCGCAGCCCATTAGCAGTTACCACGAGGCTTTATTCTAGTATGTGCTCTTAATAAAGATATTCAATGTTGTTCTGAAAGTGCGTGCCCCTTCAAAGTGTGTGGTGTTTTTACAACGCATAGTACTTGTACACAACTGTACTGTTTCTTTTGATAAAGTAAAGCCTAAATTCATACCACACTCAAGAATCTCCTGTTGCTGAATAAATTACTGGCATGTTTTTTCTCTTCCAGGCAAATACGGCGACTGGTGTAAATTACCTCTGTTTAGAAAACGGCGCATAGTATGTTTCCTTTCAGGATTTTGGATTAGATTAGCCTAGCTACAAGGCTCTATTACGATTTTCTTTTATTATATATAGAAGCCTGCACCTATACTAGATAAGGACTTGTGGCCTACTGTAGGCCATTTAGTTCACACGACTGCCACACGAAGGAGATTAGTGGTTCATTTGAATCCTAGTATATACTGCAGTGCCATCTATCCACAAGGATGACCTTTAAACAGGGCCTGGGAGGCAGGCTAGGATTAGATATATCCCATAATTTTTCTCAGTTATTCTAGACAAAAAGACTGACTGTATTTGTCTTCGTCAAACAAATTAAAAACTTTATTATAAATATATCTAATTATGATATGACTATGAATATGTTTGCGTTTCAGATGTATGGTACTACTAATTATATTATCATAGGAATATGTCTTCAGGCTTAGTTTTAATACTATAAAGCAGATCCATGGCAGACCTCACTAGGGTTTCTCACTAACCCTTTGAACAACTTCGATGTTACCCTTAAAATCGCCTGAATAATTTTGAATTGACGCTATCTCTCTTACTATAGTAATTTCAGGAAATATTTCAGGGAGAAAGGTTGTTCAGTAAATTACGCCCACAACTCTGAGTTATCTACTAAATGATGGATAGATAACACTTGCCTATGATATCTCCAGGCATGAATGGATTATATCGAGATCTATAATATTTTTGACAATCCAATCATACAACATACTCCTTTGGAAACCCCAGTATATTCTTTAACGCTTAACGTACTGGAAACTGTATTGATTGCACCACAGATTAAAATACAAAAATTTTGTTTCCACAGGCTGATTGGTTCCAAATTATAATCCTACTTTCACCAGATCTTATATAACAGAAGAAGTTACTTAGACTTGGTTGTGAAAAAGTTAGATACGTACAAAATTTTCAAATACTGGCCACAACAGGTGTTTGTGGCATTACCCGGCTCCCACCCAAAGTTAAGACAAGAGCTATTATTAGTTCACAAAAGAATATGCTAGTTGTTAGTTGTTTTATTACTAAATTTTCGTTAACAAATTTCTTAAATTTTATTATCATACAAGTACTTCTTTTCTTTCAGAAGCAATTTGTTTTTGAATATATTTTTATTATAAATCTCAAACATAATTTCACTCAAAAATCAAATTCAATATGCCACAGAAACTACTATCTCTTAGCCCCAACCCCCAACCCCTGTGATTTGTACATATATTGCTACTCCAAGAAAACTGGACAACATGGAAACAAGATTTTCAGTACAGACGCATAACAGAGTTTCGGTAACTTTCTGAAATTTGTACATTAGCGACAATCCAGCATTCCACTCTACTACATACTAACAGCTCATCCGGATTAATTTGCTCAATTCATTTGCAATGGCTGTATCACTTTCAGGATATCATAGCAGGTATGCTTGTGTTAGCCCCCTGAATACACCCTTTCCAAATACAAGATATGGAATTAATGGTCAAGTGTCTTTAACCGAAGTTACTTATTTCCTGCAACATCGGCCGTTCAATACAGGGTCTACTCCGTGTTAGTCGAGCTATCATATTCAGAGATAATAAATAGACATTTAGGAGTTTGCTGGTATAACAACTTTTGCAACAAAATATGGACGTGAAAGATAGCAGAGCTATTATTTGTCGGAGATTTGAGATCAACGCAGCAATGAGTTGAAGGAAATGTACTCTATCGAAATTTTCTTTCAGGCTCAACTCTTTATGCAGAAAAATTTAGGATTATTTATTCGCTTCCGATTCATAAAAGGAATATGTTATCAAGTTTTTCCCAGGAAAGTGAGGATTATCATCTACTTCTCATTAATAACCTATCACGCAGTTGACCATAAGATGACCTAGCACAATCACCTTTCATGATGAAACCGTCCCAGACCATATTACAGCGACGAGATATCTATTAAAAAGTCGGAATAGTGCCGTTCTACACTGTTGCTATATTTTAACTCTTTTCGACCGCAAATACTTGGCTCTATCAAGTACCAAGTGTCTATTAAAAAAGGTAACCCATCAGTACAGTTCGGCAGTTGATGGGTTAAACAGCTAACATCCTGCATTTAAACAATAGCCACCCCTGCGGCATTGAGGAATCAATCCTTAGTGTGTTGTTATGTCAGATCTTGGGTACCAGGTCAAAACATATTTCCTGTAACTTGCCTTAAACTGTACGCGCAGGCGTACCTTAAAATGACCTAGCACAAACACCTTTCAAGATGAAACCGTCCCAGTCCAGATTACAGCGACTAGATATCTACTTAGAAGTTGTAGTAGTGCCGTTCTAAACTGTTGCTATCTTTGAACTCTATCAGACCGCAAATACTTAGCTCTATCAAGTACCAGGCGACTATTAAAAAAGATAACCCAGCAGTAGAGTTCGGCAGTTGATCGTTAATCCAGATAGCGTTCAACTTTCAAACAAAAGCTGCCCCTGCGTCATTAAGGAAGAAATTATTAGTGTGTTGTTTTGTCAGATCATCGGTACAGGGTCACATTCTATTTCCTGTAACTAGCCTTAAACTGTACGCGCAGACGTACCATAAGATGACCTAGAACAAACACTTTCATGATGAAAATCCCAGACCAGATTACAACGACTAGATATATCCTTAGAAGTCGGAGTAGTGCCGTTTCGAGCTGTTGCTATATTTTAACTCTTCACGACCGTAAATACTTAGCTCTATCAAGTACCAAGTGTCTATTAAATATGTTAACCGGCGTTGTTATCTCGAAAGTTTAGCAAGTTGAACTAGATACCGATCATCATCTTAGCCCTCAGACAGTGCAATATCCTACACAGTGGATTTGCTGAGGCACCTGCGGCACAGTGCTCATATGTCACGAACTCCAGTAAGGATGGGGTGAAACTGGTTTACTCATATATTACAAACACTAGAAGTCGACTATTATCAAAAACTCGTCGTGCATTGATTGTATGGGTAGAAATTTACATATCGATATCTAAATCTGTCTTCCTTCTAACAACAAATATCTATGGTATCTGCCTAAACACATTTATATGTATAAATATAATATAAATATTTATATATATATATATATATATATATATATATATATTTATATATATATATATATATATATATATAGATAGATATATAGATAGATATATATATATAGATATATATATATAGATATATATATACAACATACATAATTTTTTATTTATTTAAATTGTTTGGTAGACAAGATCGTGTTATGCGGACAAACTCTTTTTAGAGGATTGGGTGGCCTTTAAAAAGGCCTTGGGTAGGTGGGCCTTTTCAAAGGCCGTGGGGTAGGTACTAAGTACCTGGTCTCTGTCTTGTGCCTGCAGGCTGGTTCTCTATGTTGACGTTGGTACGTCTGAAGAGATTCTTGATGTCCTTCAAGGCGACGGCACATTTGTTAGTGTGCTCGTGGATGACTGCCTTGTGCATTTCGATTTCCTGCTGTTTCCTCCTCTGGTGAACATCTAGAGCATCAGGAATTCGAGTTTGGCTATGACGGACAACTCTGGATTGTTGAACTCGAGTCAGCTCTAGCTCTTTCTCGATACCCTTGATTCTCCTCTCGTGGTAGAGCATTATCTCCCCGTAGGTGATCATTGCATCAGTGAGTTCCTTAAGCGTTTCCATTCTGGCGCGAGTTGGTGTGGTGTCTGGTTGCAGTGTTTGTTTAAGTAGATAAACAAAAACAATTGACAGATCAAGATGTTCTGGATATTTATACAGAGCCTATGCGATACCCTGCGTTGCGTAACCAATGAAAAGAGGCTATTGTTCCTGATCTAGCACAGATAAGACCACTCTCCCGATGCCGAATTTGATTGGTTTAGAAATTAGTAGACGGACATCCGGCAGAACTACCTTCATGAATTGCCACTAACAACGAGGTCCATTTAATGTATTTCTGTGTATATATATATATATATTTATATATATATATATATATATATATATATATATATATATATATATATATATATATATATATATATATATATATATCTTTTTACCGATGTATATAGATATATATATATATATATATGTACATATATATAAACATTTCTTTTGAATATATATATATATTATATATATATATATATATATATATATATATATATATATATATATATATATATATATATATATGTATATATATAACTATATATATATATATATATATATATATATATTTACATATATATTTATATATATATATTTGTATATTTATTTGCTGAGCTTATCAACAAGAAACAAACTTAAACCCTGTTGGGCTAGTGACTGAGACTATGGCCAAAACAAATTGCGCATTTCATAAAAATTATAAAGTAGCTGATTTAAGATACTGTCCAACGAACTCATAGGATAACTGACTACTAAATTTCTGATTAACACAGGGCAGTCGACCATAAGAAAGTTATTTAGAACAGATAACCTCTGTTCAACTCTGGAGAAGGGCCTCCCATTCTTACTGGATAACTTTTTCACCTGGGTTTACTTCGTCATCACTTACGAAACAATTTATATATTAAACGAATTACCGAGAATTGCTCGGTGATTAGTGATAGGGGTCGCTGCATTAAATTATTCATCACTCATCTTTTATTTACCACACCTATACCACATCTAGAGTACCCAAGAGTTTATGATGGGGACTGTTACTATATGCATAAGAAACAAAAAGTACCAAGTTTTTATCTGTATTCCATTAAACACATGTTTGTATTTCGTTTTGTATATATCAAAAAAAGGACTGAGTATAACTAGAAGTAATCTGTAACATTTGGCAACTATTGAAAAGAATAAACAAATTTCACTTTAAAGGGTTCTGTGAAAAAACAAATCAAAGACATCTCCCCGCAAACCAGACCACTAGGGGGCCGCCGTCTGCAGTGTTATCTAGTACAGATCTCTGTTTGTGAGTGTAAGAAGTGTGGCTTCCTTTCCTGTAGAGTTTAACATAGACCTGTGATAAATGCGACCGGTCTCCAGAGAGAAATCACAGGTCATTCCTGTTTATCGGCAAATCATCAAGCATTTTCCCCGGGGATGTACATTCAGGCGATCAATTTACCACACCTTCGATAACCAGATCTGAACAAAAAGTCCAATACTTTCCAATTGACTTAAATTGACATAAACACAGTATTAAAGAAAGTTTTTAGACGATGAAACTCTTAAGGAGGTGATATCTACAAATTAACGTCACTTACATTCCTTACTAGCCACTCAAACAGTACCATCAGGGTTATGATGGTAATTGCTTATATTTCGAATTTAAATTTACAGAGGGCTAATCCAGAATTATCTCCTGAATTCGTTACATTACACTAATAGTACTTTCGGTTAATATATAGTATGGATACTCTAACTGATTGAATTCGACGATTAAGGTACTCTGTAACAATTGTATGCTATTGAGGTTACCTTATTTTTTTGGTTTTAAATGTGACTAGAAAACAGATCGATAACATCTCCAAGAATACCAGAGCAGTGGGGTGCCGGTTACAGTACTGTTATCTGATACAGATCTCTGGCTATGTATGTAGAGATATGGCTTCCCATCCTGCACAGGTTTAACATACACCTGTGATAATCTCGTCCTCTATCCCAAGCGAATTCTCTGATCTTTGTATTTACCCAAAATTCTCCCAGAATAGTTTCGAGGAGATTCCGTTTAGGCATAAAAATATCCCACTTCAGTATACCTTTTTATTTTTCGTCAACACACAACATATTTCTTCAATTTCCTAGAATTACTACCAATTAAATGTAGAAATCGAAATTTAAGTTCAAGTACATGATAACGCCTTAAGGAACACAAATAGATGCCCAAGTAGAACTGGTTAGTGCGTTCAGTTTTTAAAGTGAATACACACGAGGAGAGGGCGCTGTTGTCCTACAATTTATCCTGAGACAACTGACAGGTTTATGACTAGCGCCTAAAACAAAGGCCTTCTCGTCCATACGTGAGAAGCAGCGATTTGTCGGGACATCGTACTCTTACGTAAGATACGCTCTAAACAGCGAATGAGATAGAAGGGGAGGAGCTTCGGTTTAGTCACAGTTCGAAGCAAATATCACCCCAGGTCACCCGAAATCGATCTCATTTGCTGACCAACACGTTTGACAGTAACTACAACCAACTCTCTTAGACGGCACGTTTAACAGTAACTCAGAAAAAACTTCAAAGATGGCTGCTGCCTTTATCAAAATCTTAACTGCAGTGAAAAAAATTAAAACTAAACGTGGAGACCACTTCTTGCGCTGCATAGTTGCTCATAGAGGTGAAGATCAGCCGCAAATACTTATGTCTTCGACTGACCACGAGAAACAACTTAAGCAGAACAGGTGTTTGACTATATCCAACGTCAAACGGAGTCCCAACTCGTTGACAGTGCACGCCAGAAGCACAGTAAGTATATTTCTTTCATCTATAATGTGTTTCAGCAAGGTTTTTTAACTTCATTCGAGTAACCAAACCAAACCAATACCTCTGCAGGAAAAACCAATTGTTATACATTCTACAACTGCCTACTATTGACGGAAAGTATTAACAAAAAGCGAAACGGCGCTGAGAAATAACTAAATTAATCCACTGATTGAGTTAAATCACGTTCTTAAAAGCAAACACGAATAATCGGGATAATAATGTTTACTGTTTCGTTGGTGTATTCCAAACAGACGTTTGAAGAATTGTACAAGCAATTCAAGTTTATTTCCTTATTTACAGATATTCGAGCTCACGCCATTCGAACCAAATGAGAAGGCGTACAACGCCATCTTCAATGCGCCTGAAGTACCGATATCTCACATGTACGCAATAGATGAAGAATGTACAGACAGGTTTACCCTGCGAGGAGAGATTGTAAAGGTGTGTATAGTATTACTGAAAAATATGGATGTCTCCTCCCCCTGAAGTCGCAAAGCGTTCTTATGGTTTAATTGCAAAAAAATAACAAACAACTCCTTTTTTTATTAGAAATATATTTTATTCATTGCATAGTAAACTACTTTTCAGCCACGAAAGCAAGCTAGAATCGCTCAACTCAAATAACTCCTACTCAAATTGGATTACCGGTTTCATTTGGCACCTGGGCAGTAATTCAAATTGAATAAATTTCTCACTACTTTCAACCCTTCATTCTACTACATTGTTCTTGGAATGGGTGAAATTGGCTAAATTAATGCCTATTTCTTTGTGTTTTTTGCGTCACTACTAAATTCAGACACCTTTAAATAACCAATAGTTCAATTTCTTACTTTCAACGAATATACTCGTTCATATATTACAAATTTTTTTTAAAGAGTTGACCATTTTTGCTTTTATGTCTTAATTTTGTGTCGCTAGTAAAGTCTCTAATTCCAACAGTCCAGGACCACGTTCACATGAGCAACACATTCTATACCCAAACAACAAACTAGAAAAAAAGTTTACACAACTCTGGACCGGCTTTTAGGATTGACTCCATGGAAAAAAAAAAACACAGACCAGTATTTCAAAACACCCTTCAACTGCAACTTTCTCTCTTACTGGAACGAACCATCTTAATCTATTTGAAAATTTGTCATTAACTTTAAACTCAATACAAAATTAACCAGTTCCTATAAAATCTGTACCTCAATACCTGAAAAGACATATTTATCTCTCTACAAATATCTTCAATATCTTTCGTCTAGACGATCACATAATCTTCATCGTTCAACAGAACAATCACGGTATTATGATGATAGCTGCACCCACCGATTCCCAAATATATTTCATCTATGTTATAATAATATTTACTGTATCTTCGCAGCTGTACGATGTGTACGCCTCACCCATCAAAGGAGATTGGTCGCGAAAAGACTTCAAGTTGAAGGACCAGTCGGGCGACATTAGAACAAAACTCTGGGACGATATGGGTCTCCTGATTGGCCCCGGCTGCGTGGGAAAGATTGTCTTGGTGAAAAACATCGTCTTGGACCGCTATGGAGGGAACATTTCGGTTGGATCTACACCTGAGACAATTATAGAGGTAAGAGTTATATTTTTTGGGATGGTTTACTGTGTTCATAGTTACTACCTCACTCTGAATCCGTTTCTGAGTCAGAAGCGAATTCTGAGTCGGACCTGCCCTCAGCTTCAAGTATGAGAACTCTCAGATCGTCCATTACATCCGCCCGTGTCGTTGCATAATGGTAAAACATCTCCTTGACACCGTGAACAGTTTTGTACTGAAGCTGAAGTACATACCGGCATCTCCTGTTCTTTTGTTGCTCTGCACGTCGAATGCGCAGCCATATCCCCCTAAGTTTAGCACTTAAAAGGTCCATTTGAATACACGCCCGATTAAATTTGCGTTCCTCCATTTTGAATTTGGCGAGTAATTCTTCCAACGGAAGGATCTCTTGATCTATTCTGTCATGGTTCTGCTCTGAGGAGGTACGTGGGAGGAGTTGGTCTGTTTGGCTAGCCTCACCTGGGCACGCTACGAGTGTGGAGATTTCGTTAACAGTCGATATCTCACTATCCGACATATCGTCAGTGTCTGCATCACTAGAGACTAGGTCTGGCAGGGATATTGTATCTACATCCGAAGAATAGCCGTTGCCTATATCCCCTACGTTATTATAGTGATCTTCGTTTTCGGCCGTCACCCAAACTAATGATTTATAATCCATTGCTGAACTTATGGTGGATGAACTCAGTAACAACTATCGATCAATTCGAACAGCACAGAGCGGTTGTGATCGCTTCACTGGTGCAGACGTGATGATAATGAGGTTTAAGTTTAGATACACCTACTAAATCCACCTCAAGTCACGTGAAATTTCCCAGACAACGTGATTTTGCTTTCATTGGTTGTTGAAAATTAGGAAGTAATTTGCCAAAAGTGCAATCATGTAGGAAGCCCTTGGTACACATCTTTCGGAGCCGGACGAGTGTAATTAATATGTGACACCACCTCAAACAGGACGTACAAATTGAGATAAGATATGGAGACACATTGCAATTAAAAATCTGTTCCAGAAATTTGGGGATACCCTTAATCCCCCTATGTTACTTGAATTGCTATTGAGTTATTATATTCCTATTAGAAAATTATGAACGTATATCTACATTCAAACTCAGATCAACCCCATTTTGTCTATTTCACACGAATAAAACTACGTTTTGTTTCACCTGAGAAAAACCCTGTTTTAAAGCACCCAAACATATAAACTATAAAGCCTACAGCACGAAATATCCAACTTTCGATTATAAAATTACATCTTTGCTTTGGACAAACTGAAAACTTTCATACAACTGATTTGTAACTAACCAAGGCTATTTTTCTTATTTCCAGTTCGTTGACAACGAAGAGGTTCACATAGAGACGCAGTTGATTGGGTCATCATGCACGGGCGAACTGTAAGTTTACTATATACTAAATACTTTTAGTCCATGACATCCCCTCCACTGATCGTGCTCAACTGTACATCAGCTGGTAAATATTTAAATGAGCCTAGTATAGAACATGAAAGGCACAGGAGACTAAAATTTTATCCTTCCAAGTTGCTCCTACATCAATTATTTCATTTTTAAAACCCAAATTTTAGTGTTCTTTTTGACGACTTGCCGCCGATTAATCACATAAAAAACGAATGTTCTACCACAAGACTGAGTAGTAGACAGCGGTCTTTTATCTGTTTTAATAAGTATTCTAAGCAGACAGAGTTACTACTAATTTAGACAAAAAAACTGTGTAAAATGTAACACGTTTCGGCGCTGATAGTTGCCTAAACACCTTACTTTATCAATATCTTTATCTTAACTGCTTGTATACAGTGTCCAATACACCAACTACGGTTCACTTTACCTACTTAAATTTCATATTGAGAAAAAAGTAGCAGCAAAAAACATGAGTTCTTACGAGTTACGAGCATATTTTTTATGACTGTTTTTTATTTTCTTACAGCCGTGCCTTCTGCGACGATGGACAATGTCGCAAACTGGCAGATACATTCAATGCTACCTCCATCAGGCCATATTGTGGGGTTGATGTAACCTTAATTATGCAAGGACAAACAGTGAACAGGATCTTGCACAAAGGCGAGGACATCCCTATTGTAGAGGCCTCCAGTGATGAGGAAGATGATGATGACTGTGAGGTTACTCAAGCGCCCGACAACGTTGTAGCTTCAGGGTCGGGGCTTGATACACCTACAGCTCCTAGAATGAAAAAAAGGCTCCGTATGTCGGACGGAGCTAGTGCCATTTCAGGGGATGAGTGCAACCCCCCCCCCAGCGAAAGCAGCTCGCTATGATGAGGATAGCGATGAAGAGGTCTCTATTACCCCATCTAAAAAGGGGAAAGCCGTTTCCCGCAGACGTATTCAAGTTCGTCCAAAAAATTCCAAAAAAAAACCCCAGCGCAAAACGAAGGCTAACAATGTCATCGAAGATAGTGACAATGACAATGACAGGGATAATGTAAAAGATGGGTCCAGTGATGAGTAGTTAACACCAAGTAAAACGGCATCAGTTGTAGAGTTCAAGTTGTCTACCGATCAGGGTCTCTCTACAACTGTGAAAGGTGCAAATAAGAATCTTAAGTTCTAGACACTTTCATAATAGATAGTTAGTGACCCTAATCCTTTTATTTTAACACATCCATCCAATGCTTTTAAAATTAACTAGGTTTAACCACAAAAATGCTATGGTGTTAAAGTTAACTTAGTTTAGCAAATGTTTTGTAACGAAGAGTATGATTACTGCAGTAATGTCTGAAAGTAAGCAGCAAGTACGTAGTCTATTTTTGGGTAGTTTTTAGAGGTTTTCTAGTTCAGAGGGTTGATGCGAGTGTGAGTATTGAGCTAAATAGCCCACGGCTCTGAATATGGTATGATTACTGCAGTAGTGTCTAAAAGTAAGCAACAAATACGTAGTCTATTTGTGGGTTGTTTTTAGAGGTTTTCTAGTTCAGAGGGTTGATGCGAGTGTGAGTATTGAGCTAAATAGCCCACGGCTCTGAATATGGTATGATTACTGCAGTAGTGTCTAAAAGTAAGCAACAAATACGTAGTCTATTTGTGGGTTGTTTTTAGAGGTTTTCTAGTTCAGAGGGTTGATGCGAGTGTGTGAGTATTGAGCTAAATAGCCCACGGCTCTGAATATGAGTGCTAGCATGTACTACGATATCGTCCTTGGTTTAATAAAACTGTTTCAACCCAACTTTATCTTTGTCTAATAATTACTGTTGTGATTGTGAACTTCATTTGATATAATGAGCTCTTCAGTATAGGTATTGCCAGCAATGTCTACAGGAAATAGGGGTTTGCAATGTGTTTCGATTCCACTTGATAAAACGTGGAGGGTTTCCTGGATGGACATGACCAATCAAGTGACATTGTGATAACCAGTTAACATCTGTTCCCAATCACCTGTGGAGAATTTCCAAATTTTGGTATAAAAGTCAGACCCCACTGCTGAAGCATCAGTCTTCTCATAGTGGCAGGATACTAGACGTCGGGTTCTAAGGGGTAGGGTGGGAGGTTGTCTGAACAAATTTTGGATATTAGCCTTTCACAATAAGTACTGGCTACAGAATGAAAGAGTTACTGCTGGATGGTGAAAATCTATGGTGACGTTGATACTGGTTGAGAATTTTCACAGAAAGGAAGGTAAGAATTATATTTTATACTATACTGGGTCTTTGTCATGTCACAATTAGGGCTGGCTTTACATCCTTCAACGACACCGCCGACATTATAGTTGACTGAATTCTAGAAAAAAGTATGGTTGTGTAGTGCCCCAGTAGAGCAATATTTATAAAATCACGAACTTTAATTATCGAAACGCAACAATTCAATCCCTGGCATAATACCAGCTTTGGTCGTCGTAAACTGAACTTAATCTAATGAAAAGGTTCCGACAAAATGCATTGGTATGTGAGGCTTCACAAACTAGTTACTTGGTCTGTTTCCCGGCAGTGAATGAGTAGAAAGGAAGCTTGTGTTCAATTAATTTGGGCGGACCCATTTCAAACCTAACGTCAAACTCAATAATTGTAAATTACTAGTAGTTAACCAGAACGCTAAAAAACCACCGAGTTAGATAAATGTATAAATTGCACTGAGAAAATATTTTGTTGTTCAGTTGGACTAGCACATAGTAACTTAGTTGATGGCAAGCCAAAGTTTGCAGATTAGTTAAAAGAGTTCCCGTTTGTGATTATCGTTAACGAGAACATTGCTGTGAAAGATAAAAAACACCACTGCAATATTTACATTTGAAATATATTTTAATGTATTAATATGGGTCGAGCTTGCGTTTTCGCGCCACGGATAAAGGCCACTCAGAGAAACGGAGTGCCTTTATAGATGACTCAGTAACTTAGCCAGGTAAGCTTCGTTTGCTCAGAGGCTCCTCACAGTTAGTGTTAAGACGTTCGATCAAAAAAAAAATTGATCATGACAAAATATTTCAAGTGGTTTTAGGATAAGGAGTTTAGGGTAGTCCAATACTATTTTGATAGAGTTGAAATCACTCCAGTATTAGTTCAGAATATAACCTCAAGGAGGACACACTTGAGCTCTACTCAGAAAATTCTCATTCTCAACTTATAATAAGAATTGTTCCATCTATAGTTTGATAAACACATCAAACCTACTTGGTATGTATAGTGGTGGAACATATACCCAACACAGTCTCAACACCAGGCTAGTAACAACAGGGATGTAATGTCATCTGAATACCCCTATTGCACTATTTAATGAGAAGATCAAAAGGTCAGAATGCAGCGGCCTATTAAGGCATGTTAGAAATGAGTATCATGTCATAGTGAGACTACCAAACACTAAGTCGAGTAGAGCCGTCTTACTCGTCGCCATAACTCTATCTAGGACGCACTGCCCCCTGTCAACCAAGGGCACGCTAGTAATTTTAACGCTACTCGCTAGGTGGCTACACATACTATTGAGAAAGTAGGCAAAATGGGCAACGAACTTAAAAGTTTGTACAGAGAGCTTTATGCAGTTCACTACCGAGGCGTACATGATATAAAGAAAAGAGGAAATCAAACATAAATTTTCCATTTATTTTAGTAGTATTGGGCTATCCTATTTTGTTACTAATTTCCTGAACTGTAACAATTAGACAGCATCTGTTTCTCACTACCTTACGAACTATATTTAAGTAACACAGATGATGCTTACACTTTTACTAAAAGGTTTTAATTGGTAAGGAAGTGTTGACCTAGAGAGACACGTAAGATCAGAATATTTATCTTAGGGTTACTAACAAGCACTCAGGTCGAGTAGAGACGTCTTACTCGTCGGCGGAACCCAATTCGGCCGCACTGTCCTCCGTTGACCAAGGGCACCCTAGTATCTTTTACGCTACTCGCTAGGTGGCTACACGTACCACTCTGAAGGCGGTAGGCGATATGGGCCATCAGGTTTCCTTAATATTGTTCATGGTGGTAGATGCCGTTGAGTACTGAGGTTTTAATTATCCATAGAAGTCGGGCAATTAAACATAACATTTCAATTTATTTTAATAGTATGAGGCTAGCCCTTTTTGTATTCATAAACTAAACTTTATCAAAGAGAACAGTTTGGTAATTTACTACCTTACGAACTACACTAAAATTACACAGATGTTTTTTACACTTTTATTAAAATCTTTCCAATGATAAGGATGTAGCGACCTAGAGAGACACGTAAAGTCAGGATATCTATGTTAGAGGTACTAACAGGTACTATAGTCGAGTAGAAACGTCTTACTCGTCGGCAGAACCTATTTCAGGACGACCTGTCCTCCGTCGACCAAGGGCACGCTAGTAGCTTTTACGCTACTCGCTAGGTGGCTACTCGTATCACTCTGAGGGCGGTAGGCAACCTGGGCCATTACGCCTCTTTAATATTGTTCATAGAAGTAGATGCCGTTGACTACCGCGGCATTGATGATCCAAAGAAGTCGGGAAAATAAACATGAAATTTCATTTCATTTTAATAGTATGAGGCTAGCTCTTTTGTATTAAATTACTGAACTTGTCAATTAGACCACTTTTGTTTCTTACTACATTACGAAATACACTAAAGATGCACAGATTATATTAGACTTTTACTAAAAAGTTTCAAATGGTAAGGATATATCGGCTTATGGAAACACGTAAATTCATGGATATTATGGGGAAATAACAAGCACTCGGGTCGAAAAGAAACATCTACCTCGACGAGCGACAGCAGAACCCTATTTAAGCCGCACTGACCTCTGGCGACAAACGAGCACACTTATACCTGTTCGGGTACTCACTAGGTGGCTGCACGTCAACCCACTATGAACTATGAACGATATGAACACTATTTTGTTTTTAAAGTAATCGATGACAGGAACTAGTTGCACATACTTAATGCATACAGGTCGCTTTTTAACTAAAAATATTTTATTTACGAACTTTAAAAGTTACAGAGCCTTTGATTCTAACTACCTTACGAACTATACTAAAATTAGTCCCATTTTAAATATACTGTTTAGGGACAAAATAGCTCAGTTGGTTATGTGTCGGATTGGTAAGCTGAGGGTCGCTGATTCGATTCCCGGACGTCTCGGGCACTTTGGTCTGTTCTTGAGCAACATAGTTTATCCCATATTGCCTCAGACTACCCAGCTGTATAATGGTTACCTAGCATAACTGAGGCAGTGCTTAGAGTGTGTGCGCTATATGCTGCCAGTTGTTTGGAATATCCCCTGGGGTATTGAAAGGGTTTCCGTGTGTACAGGTTGGTGAGCACTTCGGTCGATACAAGACTCTAAACCGAATACCTTTACCTTTACTCTGTAGTGTATAGTATCAATAAATCAGGCTGTAACGAACCAGGGAGGCACGTCGGAACTTTATATCATGTCAAAAACAGATTAACAATCACTAAGACAGGTACAGCCTTCTTCCTAGTCGTAAGAACCCTATACAGAGTGCAGTGACCTCTGACGATAAAAAGTCACACTTATATGGGTTCCGCTACTCGGTGGTGGCTGCGATCATCGCATTGAATACAATGATCAATTTGTTCTACTAAAAACAAGTTAAATATGCAGTTTTGAACACTTCCCCAACTTAGAAGATCCAACCATATCGGGAATATTGTAGTTGATGACTTTATTTTTAAATGAAGTTACAATTCTTTGTCACTGGAATCCTGTACTTATAAAAACTCAAAACATCTGACTGTCACTACAACATGTATTCGACTAAAATGTACTGATGTTCCTAAAGACTCCACTTATCGAGTACCCGCATTCCGCTTAGTGTCTGCACGTCAACCCATCGAAGAGAGTGACCGTTTTTGGCCTGTGGCTCTGATAGTTCTTCCTTATAGAGTTGTTGATTACGGTTAATAACAATACTAAAAAGATCATTTCAAAACGTGAGTTTTAAAATATGATGAGAGGCACGAGAAATCTATTGAGACACGAAATAAAGGGTATATCCTGTCTTCAGTTAACACGCTCAACACTTCATCTGGATAGAGGGTACCCGTCTAAGTCGCCGCTAGTTCCCCAAAACAAAGGGCAGTGACACCTTTCTTTAAAAAACGCACTAATAGTTAACTGCAAAACGTCCCATGAATAATAACTAGCGTATGACGACCCACGTTATGGGCATTTACATAGCTAATAGATATTTGCGTGGACTACTTTCCATTGATTACCAAGGTCTATAAGTTCCAGAATGGTTTCTATTAAGAGATGATGATAAATGGGAATTTGAGGCTTCAGATGTGTTAGTTACTGTGTTGCTCTTTTTTAAGAGTATTCAATACATATACCCAAATATCCGCAACCCCCTAGGCACAACTTTTTAGTATAATTGTATGTGCAACTTGAGTTACGCGGAAACCTTTTCCTTGCCATATTATCGGGTAGTAAGTTCAACTAGCGAATACTGATGATAACTGTGTTTGCTCTTGAGTCCTTAGCGATAGATATCACAGAGTTGAGAACGTAAGGGTTAGCCAAGCAGAGTATGTAACATGTGAAATTGACTCTACGGTATTTTTAAGCCAATATTTGCAAAGTATTCTTGTTCTCTACTGACAAATTAATTCTTTGTTCCAATCCTCTATCAGAGGCTGCGTCACAAAGTGGTGAGCAGCATTAGGTGCAGGACCCTAGATATTGGCAGTGATGTACGTTCGACGTAGTATACTCTACACCAGGCGCTTGCTTAGCTGAAAAACAAAACGGAGAATTACATATCGCATAAGCCAATCCAAGATGTTATAAGATTAGTAGATGATCATATCTATGACAAAAGTCATTTCCAGCTTGCAGAACAAAAGAATTGAGTGCATTTCCCTTAACGAGCCTCTAACAGTGATACCTTGGGAAAATTTTATATATATATATATATATATATATATATATATATATATATATATATATATATATATATATATATATATCTATATAAATATATATATATATAAATAATATATAAAAAAATATATACATATAAACATATATGAAATTTTGATTTCCACTATATATGTATATCTGTATTATTACTTTGAGTACTTATAAATATAAATACAATTCTATTTTTATATATATATTTAAAATAAAAATATATATATGTTTATTTATACTTATCAATATATAACTATTTGTTTATATATATATATATATATATATATATATATATATATATATATATATATATATATATTTATATATGTATATATATATATATATATATATATATATATATATATATATATATATATATATATATATATATATAATATATATATATATATATATATATATATATATATATATATTTATATATTATCTAATTATATGTATATATATATATATAAATACTCATATATATATATATATATACATATATATAAAAATGTAATCAGGTGATGTTTGTAAACTGTAGAAAATACCTTTTGGTCAGCTGTGTTACCCTTAAGGCAACATAGGTAAATTACTGGTCAGCATAGCTTTTTTACCTAGATCTTATTTTTACATAATACTAATCATAGTTGATCAATTTGCAACAAAATTGTCTATAAAGACTCTTTACCTAGCAAGCAGAGCTGTTGAAAGCAGCGTTAAACATATGAAAATGCACGTGCTTTGTCAAAAGTTCAAATAGGTTTTAAACTACAGTGTTCTATTTATATTTCACTCCCACAGATGTCAAAGGAAAGGCGTCCGAACAGTGCTACCAGAGCAGGGCACCAACAGGCTGCCAACCACTCACGTTATGCTCCCCAAAATCCAAACCGCGGCCTAGCCTCACCTTATTTGGCTCCCAACTTGGCTGGCAATAACAACCTACAACAGCGGCCAGAAACAGCACAGGGAAACAGACGTACAACACACTGGCCTTACCCAGTCATGACCAACACTGTTCCCTATAATGCTCATTTATCAACACCTGCTGATACTCAATCTAACTACCTGCTTCATCCCGGACATTTTGTGCAATTGAGAAATATCCACCCTCAGGCACTACCAAACCAGTACCATCAAGTTAACACTGCAAATATGCATAGGCCTCCAATCTTAAATCACTTACAGAATCGGCAGATAACTCAGCCAGTTGGATTAAATTTATCTTCCAGTCAAAACTTTAATCCTACCAGAAAAACTAGAACAACAACAGGGCCTCCTCAGGATACTACAAACTTCAACCGAAACAGCTACACAGAAACCTGCCAACCAAAAGGAAGCCTTCCGCAGTTAGGTATATCCCATGGTCTACAACAATACTTTATGAGGCAGCAACAGTTAAGTCTGGCACAGTATAGTAACCAGCCTTTAGTGCATCAGTTTTCGGTCTACCAAGGAAATATTCCAAGTACTCACACGATGCAACAGCAAACTGACAACCGCACCAAGTCACACAACTCATCTAGCAAAGCACACACAAGTGTTGGGTTACTACATCAACAGAGAAACCCACAGACTGGAAATATTCACCCGCCTGCTTCAGACAAACATCAACGAGCTAATTTTGACTTCTTCATTAAAAGTATCACGCAAGATGCAGAGAAAAGAGTTCCAACCCTTAAAAGGAAAGCTACTGACAGTTCAGCTAATGAAACAGACTCAAGACATGGCTCAAGAAAAAGACAACGCATGAATGAAATCAATACATCTCCTGGCAAAACAGAATCGGTGTCAACCACAAAGCATTCAAGGAAGACCCGCAATATTTTGAAGCCAGAACTACAAAGTCAGACTGATAAATTGACAAAAATGAGAGATTACAAGAGGAAGAAGCGAACTGAAGCTACCTTTCGCGCCGCTGAAAATGAAGAGCGAAAGACGCGACACCAGAAGAGTGCAGCAGATCATGCATCACAAGCCATGAGTAACCTAATTGCACACTTTCAAGCACTCACAGCTCGTGGTCCAACTTACATCTGTGTATGCTGTGATAGGATGTGCTACAGGCATGCTGTCCTTCGAGCCGACAAGACTTTGGCTCTCGACACTGACATTATTCGAAAATGTGCCATAGGAACAGCTTCAGCTGAAAGGGAACGCTGGCTTTGTTTCTCCTGCAGCAATGCACTTAAAAATGACAGAATGCCAGCCATGGCTTTGGTAAATGGTAACAAATTCCCAGACAAACCCTCTCACTTGAAATTACACAAGCTGGAATGGCGCCTGCTCGCTCCTAGACTAGTCTTCATGAAAATCCACCGCGCTCCACGAGGTAATCAACTGAAAATTGAGGGTAATGTAGTGAATGTTATAGCCAACATAGCTAACTGTGTTAACAGTCTTCCAAGAATGGATAACAACAGTGCAACAATTCCAGCCAAGCTAAAGCGAAGAGTCACCTACAAAAGCTACACCATAAGTCAGAACATACGACCAAACAAGGTGAAAAAGGCGGCTGTATGGTTAACCAAGAACGGGCCCCTATATCGTGACCAAGAAATAAAGTTTAACTCAAAGTGGGTGAAAAGGTACCAAAAAGTGAGACGCAGGCAGGTTAAAGAAATGAAAAGGAGGGAAGCAAGAAATTCAGGACTTACAGAACCAACAACTACACCAGGTACATCAGTGACTCATATGTACTGGTGTGAGTTTACAGACTGCTACTTTTACTCAGACAGCATAGAATCAGCCCAGTCACATTTGAAGTGTGAACACAACGCCATAGATTCAGCAGCTGGGGAAAGTATCAACAGTTCATGTTCCCTCGTAACATTTTTAAAGCAACGTCAAAAACGTGAAAATGAACTTGCATACAACTGGTGTTCCTTGTGTGGCAGCCTCCTCTCCGCTGGTCAAACCCCATTGCATCACATGGCACTAACACATAACATACAGTCTTTACAACAAGCCAAAACAGAAAATCAAGATTCAGCACATGAAGTATGGGCCTTTATCGAGATCAAATCAGAGCATGTTACAAGAATGAGGCCAAACCTTACTCCCGAGGGTGTACAGCCATCAAGCAAACCAAGACGTAAAATACCTCTGTCAATTTTGGAGGTAATCAGGTTGCCTTCTTTGCTGGGTAAAATAGAGAATGAAAACTCGCACAAAGAGGGATCAGACACAGCAAGCACAGAAATCAAGGCCAAGCTTACTAGTAACAAGAGCTCTGATACTGAAAGTGAAAACGAAGAAGACACAGCAGGAGCCACAGATACAATGCTCAGCCAAAACACATATATAGAGAACACTGAGTTTGGTGCAATACACAACTTTGCTCCTGGAGCTGGAAACAAACCAAAAAGTATATTTTTGGACAAATATTGCGAAGAACTTGCTTACCCAGATATTTTCTTGGGTCACAAAAGGCTAGATACTAGTAAACGCAATGTGTTCATCTCATACGGAGACATTGTAAAGAGTGAACTACTACAAACAGATAGAAGGGCAGCAACTAACGTGGAGAATATATTCTTCAAAACAAAAAAACTGCAAATGAAACTGCTGACTGGTCGAACACAACTAGCTTTGCGGCAGCACAAGACAAAAGATCAAACTATTACAGCTGGAGATATCAAAGAAGGATCCAACGTAAAGAAGATCATACAGTTTGATCACGGCTATAAATTTCTGGCTACTCTGCGGGGATCACCACCTTATTTTGAAAAAGCCAAAAAGGACATTTTCGCCATGATTCGTCAACTAGGACCAGCAACTTTTTTCATCAGCTTATCAGCAGCAGAGACTAGATGGCACCATCTGCTACGAATTTTAGGACAGACCGTAGACAATAAATGTTACACTGATCAAGAAATTGAAAAATTGTCCTGGCCTCACAAGAGTCGTCTCATCCAAACTGATCCAATAACTTGTGCACGTCACTTTGACCACACATTGCGAGCATTCATTACAAACTTCCTGAAGAGTCCACAGGCTCCAATAGGCAAGCTGCTAGATTTCTTCTACCGAGTGGAAATGCAGCACCGTGGGTCGTGCCATGTGCACATGTTAGTTTGGATAGAACATGCACCTCTCCTAGAGAAGAATGACTTGAAAGATATAATTTCATTCATAGACAAGTACATTACCTGCCATAGTCCTCCAGATCCCAAGTCAGAGATGTCTCAAATGGTTGACAGACAGAAGCACACACACACTCTCACTTGTAGACCCCAAAAGAACTCAAAATGTCGATTCAGTTACCCTCAACCACCTTTACCAGAAACGCACATCCTTGAACCCCTCACAAACAGTGACGACAACTACACAACTCACCTCGCAGTTTGGAAACGCGTTCAAGAAGAGATGGAGGAACTAGATAAAACAGTTGCAGTGCCCTTCAAAGACTTCCTTGCCAAGATTGGTGTTACAAAGGATGAGTATATCTTCAGCTTAAGAGCAGGGATAAAAGCTAGGACTATATTTTTGAAAAGGGAAACAAATGAGACAACCATAAACAACTATAACACAAGTTGTCTTCAGGCTTGGCGAGCAAACATGGATATACAATACATTGTTGACGCATATGCATGTGCAACATATATTGTGTCCTACATGTCAAAAGGATGTCGTGGTATGAGTGTATTGTTGCGCCAAGTCAGCAAGGAAGCTTCCGAAGGTAATCAACCCTTGATAGAACAAATGCGCTTCATAGGCAATAAATTTCTCAACGCAGTTGAGATAAGCGCACAAGAGGCTGCATACATTGCCCTCCAGTTAGCCCTGAGAAAAAGTTCTAGAACAACAGTGTACTTGAACACTGCACCACCAGATGATCGCGTACGTTTATTGAAATCTTGCCAGGAAATAGAGGACATGGATGATGAGGATACTAACATTGACAGTAGTAACATACTAGACCGATATTCGAAAAGAGAAAGAGCTCTGGATCAAACCTGCTTGGCTGAATGGGCTGCATGGTACGATAGCAGGGCAAAGAAACCTCCAAAGCCTCCAACAACTACTGACATCGATGGAAATCCACCTGAGATAGACATCCAGCAGGACGAAGACAACGAGGATGATATTCCATTACTACACGCAGAAGAAAAGGATCAACCCAAGAAAAGGCGCACCCGAGCTAGGATTTTGCGGTGCCCATGGTTCAGCCTCGCTAAGGACTCAGAGAAGCACTTCCGAGAGCTTATCATGCTCTTCATTCCCTGGCGTGATGAAGACAATGACCTGCTCGCTGGTCACAAATCTTATCATGAACACTACTTAGCCAACCAGGACGCTATACTCGCACTTTTGGAGCAGTATAGCCCAGGCCGTTCGGCAGTTGAAGAGGCAGCTGCTGCCATTCTGACAATGGAAGCTGATTTGGTGGAAAACACAGCAGTAGCTCATGCAGCCCAACATGATGATGAACTTTGCCAAACTGAGAAGACAAAAATTAGGGACCCTACTTTTGTACCACATTATGATATTGGGAAGGACCTAGGAGCCAACGTATCAGGCATCCCCAACTTAGAAGAACTACAACACAACCAAATGGGTGATCAAGAATTCAGAGAAACAGTTCAATTATTGAACCCAAAGCAAAGAACAATTTTCGACTATGTTTCAAATGCTATTCAGAACGACACTGAGCAGCTGCTTCTCTTCCTGTCAGGAGGTGCAGGCGTGGGGAAGACGATGACAACTAGAGCCATTTACCAACAACTCCTGCGCCACTACGGCAAGGAGGCAGGCGATGATTTTGAGTTCGTGAAGGTGCTAGTAATGGCACCAACTGGCAAGGCAGCTCATTTAATAAACGGCAGTACAATCCACTCAGCCTTGAGTGTTCCTTTCAATCAACTCAACGAGGACTACATTCCACTAAACATTAGTAATCTCAACACTATTAGAACCAAGCTGTCTACTGTGAGGTTCATCATAATTGATGAAATCAGCATGGTGGGAAACAACCTGTTTAACTTCATCAACAGGAGGTTACAAGACGTTATGGGAAGGCCCACACCGTTTGGAGGATGCCACGTGCTATGTGTCGGAGATCTATTTCAACTCAAACCCGTGGCAGACAGGTGGCTTTTCCTAAACAGTAAAAAAGGAAACGGCCCACTCATACCAAACGCTTGGCGTGAGAACTTCAAGCTTTTTGAGCTTACTATGATAATGCGTCAAAAGGACGACTTACCATTCGCCCAACTACTCAACCGCTTGCGAGAGGGGAAGCACACAGAAAAAGACAAGGCATATCTCAGAAAGAAAGTCATAACTACTGACTTTGAAAGCCCTAACTATCCACATAAGCAGGTGACCCATCTATTCAACAGGAACCGCGATGTGGATGCTTTTAATGAGTCAGTAAGGGTAGGACAAGCAATCAAGATAAAGGCTATGGACAAGATTACTGGAGCTACTAATGCTAGCATGGAGGAAGCTCACCTGAACAAACTAAACACAAAACCAATTAGAGAAACTGGGGGACTTGCCACTTACCTAACAGTGGCCCTGGAAGATCGCATAGAGATTTGCATAAACATTGACATAGGCGATGGCCTTACAAACGGCGCAGCTGGCACAGTCATGGGACTACCAGGCACAAATTCACAAGGAGCGTGCACGGCTGCAGGCTACATGTGGATACACTTTGATGATACACTCACAGGTCGAAGAGCAAGAGCTAAAGCCCAACAAAAAGAAATGTACACTAGAGACACACCACGATACTGGACACCAATTGGTCCAATCAAGAAGCAGTTGAACATATCTCAAAAATCACAGTTAAATGCAATTCGCATTCAATTCCCAATTCGATGTGCAGCAGCCAAAACTATTCACAGGAGTCAAGGACAAACCCTTCAATCTGTTGTAGCAGACTTCTGTGCCACGCAAGGACCACACAAACACTACGTAGCTATAAGCCGAGTTACAAACCCAGGAAGCTTATACATAACAAACCTGAACGAAGAAATGATCAAAACTGACACAGATGTACACACAGAAATGGAACGCCTGAGAACTTCAGCCAGACTGAGCATTCCACGTTACATGAAGTACTTCAAGAAATGCAACACTACTTACATAGTGTTCTTCAACATACGTAGCCTAAACAAGTATGTTATGGACTTAGCAAAAGACTACACTCATAAACAAAGCTTAATGACATGCTTGAGTGAGACACATCTAAACGATAGAACAAACCTGGATATACTGACGCAAACTCACCCATTCCAGACCCACTTGAAGCCTAACACACACTTGCAAGGTGTAGGAGCAAAACACGGAATGTCTCTGTTCTCCAAAACACCCATACAGAATATACAGTACATAACAACAACCACCATGGAGGCTATATCAGCAGACATATCTAGCCCCCATCCAATGTCTATCTTATCAGTGTACCGCTATCATAAAACACCAATGGGATCCTTCATCAATGATCTCCAAACAGCGCTTGATGGCTGCACACATACAGTCAAGTACATTGGAGGTGACATGAATTTGAACTTTCAAAACAAGGGCATTGCCCACCGCCTGCAAACAAAACTCTTGGACGTCAACGGCCTGAAACAAAAGATTCATAAAGTCACCACAAACCAAGGCTCACTCCTGGATCACATTTACACAACTGAAGAAGACGGCAAAAGTGAAGTAGTTTTCACATACTACTCCGATCATAACATGACACGTATAACAATACCAGTAGCTGTGGCTAAACCACTAGCTAAAGATAACCAAGACTAGACAATCAACAGTTGTTGAAATACTGAGTAGATTGGACAGTTCAAAATATATTGTGATATTTACAGTAGTATAGCCAAAGATTGATGCTCAGTAACTCAAACTATTTACAGTAAAACCGCTTGAACTATATTAGTGAAATATTGTGTGTGGGAGTAAGGGACACTATTCTACTGAATACAGATGCTATGCAGACTGAACACTTGACTTTAAGTGACAGAACAGTAATTATTTTTAATGCTGGCATATTTTTGAACAGCTTGAGTTAATATTAATGATACAAACTATGAAGTGAACTTAAGATTCCACATAATCAAAATGAGTGTTAGTATGTGTATCTATGTGAAATATGAATCATGAATAAAGATTAAAAATGGAATAACAATACATTCAAGCTACGCTCTTTGTCTTTCACTTTTATATTCAGTACATTGAACACAACATCCTGTATACACCTATTAGCTGCCTAGCCGCGCAACCGTGACTGAAATACCCAGAGAGAACCTCTCATAAGGCGCGGCTGCGTCTCTCTTGTTTGGTTGCAGTGTCAGTCTTTCTAGCAATGCAATTTTCCTATCAAGGCTCTTACATTACTTAGAAAAGCCATTCATTAGTTGCAATGCAATATATAGTACTACTTGTCTCCTCATGAGGCCCTTGTTTTACTTAATGCACAACCATTATTTGGTTACAATGTCTTGCAATATCAGAGAACCTCTAGTAAAAGCCCTTGTTTTATTTGATGCGCAACCATTATTTGGTTGCAATGTCAGAGAATTACTTGTTTTACTTGATGCATAACCATTCATTGGTTGCAATGCCAGAGATCTTGCTTCTCGTCAAGTCTAATTACATGTGATACACCGAGATGAGATAGACAGTGATTGGTGACAGATGGGAGGGTGGTCAGTGTAGTGATGGTCAGTCACATGCTCCTTATCAACTGACCAACCTATCATCTAACTAACAATATCAGAGAGATAGAACCAGAGAATACAAGACAGTGATTGGTGACAGATGGGAGACAGTTCTCTCTGGTGGTCAGTGATGGTCACATTGGTCAGTCATATGCTCCTTATCAACTGACCAACATATCCTCCTAGCTTTATACATTAACAGAGAGATAGATTCAGAGAGTAGAAGACAGTCACTGGTGACAGATGGGAGACAGTTCTCTCCGGTGGTCAGTGATGGTCAGTCTCAGTTGTCTACCCCTTATCAACTTATCGGCCCCATCTCTTTAGCCAGCAGTAAGCGAAGAGATAGATCCATAGAGTAGAAACAAGTTATTGGTGACCTGTGGAGGAAGTTGACCCAGTGGCCATTGATGGACAGTGGTCTGTTATTCATCAACTCTGTCTGACCAATCGCTCTAACTAGAAAGATAGATCCAGAGAGTAGAAGCCAGTGATCCAGTGATAGGTGACAGAGGGTTTTACCTCGAAGTGCTAATGTGCTCCTTAAGGGAAAGAGGAACCCAAAATGAACACCCTCAATATTTGTACATTTTCTTTAGTTTTATCACCTAGGGTATATTGTAACCAAAAATGGGAAATATTCTCTTTAGGAAAATAAAACTGTCTGGGCATCCTTAAGTAGTGGCGTTTTACTAATTCTGTTTAGCCTAACATCCAGGCTAACCTGTGCAGGATCCTGAGGGCTGTAAACTGGTCTCATACCCTCAGCACAGCTGGTGTGTCTAAGAGTGTAAGGTTGCCCCCTGGTGGCAGCTCTGTGATTTACCGGCAGACATGCATACAGGGGCAGATAAGAAATCTCCAAGCATCAGCACATAAAGCCAATTAAGGCCCAACTCTGCTAGGTATTAGGTCAAGCCTCAAAATTAGACAGAAATTAACATGTAGAAGGCTATATAGATGAATTTACTAGATTGTGTGAGCATGGGAGAAAGTTACCAGTTATTTGTGTTAGGCGTAGGTTTTTACTGGGTTCTCTGATATTCTCCACTGCTTAAAAGTGAATAGTCATATTTTGACGATAGATAAAATTCCAAATTTCAAAGATACAAATCCTTAATGCTTGCTAAGGTTCTGATTCACTTGCAGGAATCTTACTTTGCATTATTTCATGTTCTCTTGTTCTTTTGTTTCTCTAATGTCTTTGCGCTTGCCCTGATGGCCGTGTGATCTAAGGCATTGCTACTGACTGCTCGCTGTCTCTCACCATATCTTGGGTTTGAATCCTGCTCAGGACATGTGAGAAAGTTGCCAGTGACTTGGGTTTAGGCACCACTTACAACTGGCTATTCATATGGCAGAAAAATTGACAAAATCTAAATTTGTCTGTTTTCAGTTTGTCGCAGAACCAGCTGTTGAACCTGCAGTACACCATCGCTGCGGACAGCGAGGATGGCGTTCCGGCTGCAGACGGCACCAACAGAACCAGGGTACGATGCCTACACGAGCCAGACGTGCCAAAATGTGAGGTAGGTACATGAATAGTTCACTTTTTTCATTCAACTTATTCACTCTAATGACACTCAAATACCTACTCCTCTGAATAAGTGCACAGACATCAAATAACGCACCGACCTTTTTTTTATGAAAAATGTTGGAAGGGTCAAGCAAGCGGGAAAAAAAATATAAAAAAAATATACACAGGTATAACAGCCTAGAATCTAGGATTACGAATGCTTAATTATATTTTTTTCTTTAACCAGTTCACATCTTGAACATACACCTGGTCTGTCAGATATCAGAAAATCTTGATAACAAAGCAATAACACTCAAATGTTCTTACCTTGTCTGACTTATTCATATCTTGAGCATGCACATGGTCTGGCAGATATGGAAAAATCTTGATAACATGGCAATACAACTCATATAGTTTGCTTGGTAATAAGTTCAACAAGTACATGCTTGTTAGGTTCAACAAGTACACGCTTGCTAAGTTCAGTAAGTACACTTCTTGAACATACAGAAGGTGTGGCGCTTATGAAAACATATTGATAACAAGACTGTATTTTGAGAAGCTTTTGACTGATAAGTAGGGATAATCTCTCCTCAACTATTTAAGAAAAATCTCTATTTGACAAGTTATGGTTGAGAGTTAGACCATGTGCTTGTGTGTGTGCACTCCAGGAATGGGGATGTGAGATGAGATGGAACTGAAAATAGTAAGGTTTCTTCATCTGGGATCTTTACCTCTTAAAACTGCTCTTGAACCAAGAAAAGATGATGAAAAAGATGGTGATGATGACCGTGATGGTGATGATGATGATGATGATGATGATGATGATGATGATGATGATGATGATGATGATGATGATGATGAAAGTGATGATGATTATGTGATGATGATGATAATAATGATGGTGATGATGATTATGTGATTATGATGATACTAATGATGGTGATGATGATTATAGTGATTATGATGGTAATAATGATGGTGATGATGATTATAGTGATTATGATGGTAATAATGATGGTGATGATGATTATAGTGATTGTGATGGTAATAATGATGGTGATGATGATTATAGTGATTATGATGGTAATAATGATGATGATACGTGTGGTGAGATTGATGATAGTAATGATGGTGACAAAGGTGAGGGGGATTCTGATTGTTATGATTACTTTTCTGCTATGATTTATATTTCAAATACTATATTTAATCTTTCCTTTTAGGTCATCCATGTATCTATAGTGTGTGCTGGCCACAATGCCACTCGAGATGTCGTCACTCTCATCAAAAGTATTGTTTTCTACCGGAAGAATCCCATTCATATTCATTTTATATCCGACAAGGCAGCGCAACTTGTCCTGGAGACTGTCATGTCGTCATGGAACCTGGCTGGTGGTGAGTATCTCCATGGCAACCGTATCTTAGCACCACATCCTTGGTTGCTATGGGTCTGTTCTTTGTCGTGAAAATCACCTGATGCGGCATTAAGCCTCTCGTGTCCACTGGAAGTGTGAGATAGAAGATAAAACATCAGCCAGGGCTTGACATTAACCTGTTTCTATGTGGGTTACACATATGGTCTGATAACATTGAGCTAAATTCGTCAAAGTCTAACTGAAAAGCATTTGGAGAGGATGTACTGTTAGGCCCACAAGAAATCACTTTCAGTCAAATATTTCTCCAAATATTGCATTGGTATCAAATTGTTTCCATGATTCAGACTGCTCATACTCCAGGGATTATCTTAACCCTTATGCTTCTGGTGGTTTTATTTTGTCAATACAAAATGACACAAAAAAGCTGAAAAATGCCTGAAACCCTGGCATATGGGTACTCACCTGAGAGTACTCAGCGAGAGCTATCTAATGAATACCAACATGACAGGGGTTTTCAAAAATCTTTGCGTCCTTAAAAGTAGCCTCAGCATTGGAAGGGTTAAAACTCCTAATAAGAGTTTGAACAGTATGCATCTTGACTGCAGACATGGTCTGACAACTTTTGACATTATCAGCAAACAGAGTTATGTTGGAAAATTATTCAAATATCATTATTGGGATTTTTTCAAACCAACCTTTGCATCCTTGTGCTTTGGATGAAAGTAGCCTCTGAGCATTGGAAGGGTTAATCAGTTGAGATAATCTGAGCTGACTGACTATCAGTTCAGATCACAGAAAATGTCACATTACTGCTATTTGGATGCTATATTTAACCAGACAAAAAATGAATCAATACTTATGAAGATATTACTCAACCTATCCTATCTAACACAGATTTTCCTCAAATATATCACTCAGAAATGCAAATAGTACAGATATTATATGAATATAACTTATTGCACATATATTTGAAAATCTTGTAATCACATTCCTGTTCTTATAGTCAATAATCATATGATATCTGTTGAAGATCTTAAAACATTAATCAAATCAACAAATGTTTTTTACCCTGCTGCACTTTTTAGGTCTTGCATATTAGTGATGACAGTTGATAAAGAATATTAGTAGAATACAGCTTTGAGGTGGTGCATTTTATTTTTAATCGGTTGGATATCATCTACTTTTTAAGGTTTTAAAGGATTTTTTGGTTCATCCTTTCATCCCTAAAACAGCCCAAAAATGCCTGGTTATTTTAGTTTAATATCTTGAAATGAAAAAACTCATTTGATAAATATACAAAGAAGAAATGCTAATGAAATCATAATCTACATCTCTCCTTCAATAATTATGTCATTTTACACTTCATTCCAAAGTAATAGTAATCATCAAAAGAATCATATTTATCCAGAAAAAAATATATACAGCATCAACTCAAAGCATGATTTGGTCAACCAAGGTATGCCTTGAGGTTTCTCTCTGTCAGGTGTAGACAGGATCTATTTTTGAAAAATAACTTGAATTCAAAAATAATCAAAAGAGATTTTTTTGTTTTGAAAATCGAGATACCACTTTCATATATTTTTCAATGGATGCTTTTACTTAAGAGATATCTACGAAATAGTTAGGCTGTCTTGGGCGCTGCAGGCATGAATGGTTTAACCCAATTTGTGTGGTGGATGGGTATTCCTAGAAAGTTACAATACTAAGGTCAGGCACATTCTTAGTGATATGGGATCTTAAGTATTTATATTGCACAGTATCATAATGCCAGAGGTACTGCACACTATTTAACAAAATGCCAAGCACAAGCTTAGCCCCCCCCCCCCCAGTGTCTTAACCAGGATTTAGAAACTGGGTGCCTAAAATTGGCAATTGTAAAATTTTTGGGCATCCAAATTTTTAAGGGAGATCACAATATACTCATATTTCAACCATAAACATGTATAAATTCATCAAAATAAGGCATGATATCATTAAACAATGTCATGGGAATCATAAGGAGATGAAAAAAATTCAATAATAATCTTGAGATTGAGATTTTTAGAAATTCCACACTAAAAACTTTGGGTGTCCTGAGGGGTGGTTTTTAAGGGTTTGGGTGTCCAAAAAGGCACCCAGACACCCTGCTGGCTAAGACCATGGCCCCCCTCCCCAGATAGTTCTAAAATTTCTGTAATAGGAGAAACTTGATATGCTAGAACATATGCAATGTATAATGACAAGCATATATTGGTTAAAATGATATTAGTATTACAGTCATTGACTTGGAGTATGCAAAGAAAATCACTTTCTATCCCAGAGTCACTGGCAACTTTCGTACATGCTCTGAGCACTCTATGAGATTAGATCCCCCCAATGTAATTTGCAAGTCAGCTTTAAGTAGCATAGATGCCATGGAAATCACTCGTAAAAGATATCCTGCCATGCACTTACTCAAAAGTGCACATGGAAAATATTTCATTACCTTTTGATGAGGAAATTCACAAATGCTTCAACCACAAACACATCAACATTGGTTTTCTGAATATTTAGTGGTGTCTTCTCCTTGTTTTCCTGTTAACCTTTTGATTTTAACTTATTTGAGTTTCATTTTTGTGGGAAAATGGTGAGAGTGGAGATTGTAGCGCCACCATTTTCATTGTGAAAATCGGGTCTTTTATTAAGAGTTTTAGTGTGTTATTTTTTTTGTTATCCCATTTCTCTTACCACATAGTTATTTTACTCCTCGCATGATAAGTATAGGGCCATCCCCATTAGCTAAATGGTCTAGGGTGTTCACACTGAGTGTCAGTGTGTAATTGTTCTTGTTGCTGTTATTACCTTTTTTTTTTTTCTATTTAAGTTTTGCTAATGTTTTACCCCATGTGGAATATTTAAATGTTTAAAGACATATATAGCTCAAAGGGTAATGATAAACAACATGATATTAAAGTACTGTGATGTTCAATTTCAACCGTTCACCACTGCAGTTACTCCATGATGATGCTTTTGAAACCATTAATGCTTAAAGATCCTCCAGAAATTGCCATCTGTATCTTTGATATTTTTGACAATATCATTGGAATTGAGAATGATTTTACCAAATATTTGAACGAGAGTTGTAGGTAATGTTCTGATTCCCATTTCTCCTTCAAATACTTTTCAACTATGCTTTTGCCTGCAATCAAAAATTGTTATGCTACTTTTGGCCGCTGTGAGCACGAATGGCTTAAGGTAAATCTGAGCACGAATGAGGGTTAAAACATTTGGCAGTACAATTAAGTTTCTATGCTTGTATACTTGAAATGAAAAGGTGGACGTTGTTGAAGTGGAATATGCTTTCAAAAGAAAGGCTCATGATTCAGGGTTGCAACTTGTAAACATTAAATGTTTGGAGTTAATTTTTCTTGAATTACTTTATTTCTGAATTTAAAAATGTCGTTTAATTTTTGATTTCAGTGACAGTAAGCTTCTATCCAGCTGACGACTTAAAGGTGAGACTATTGCATTTCTTTTTGCAACTGACACTTCCCTTTTACAATGGATTACTGTAAAACACCTAATGATATTGCATCTTGACTGGACACATGGTCTGACAACTTAAGACATTATCAGCAAACATGGTTATAGTGTGATGTTATTTAAATAGCAATTATTCTAAAACAATGAGAACAGAAACTTTCAGTCAAATATATATTTGAATTTTGCATTCATATTGAAATCATGTGTGTCAGATCTTGACTCACTATATGTGAATGGGTTAGTATGGAAAATTGTTTAAGTGAGTTAGCTTCATTAATTTCATAATTGATGCAAAAGATGGTTCACAATTCTATCAAGGATGTCTTCATGTCTCTGATTCTATCAAATACTTTTGTTAAAATGGGGAATTGGCTGAACTCAGTTAATGCATAGATAGCTTTATTGCTTGACAACTTTCAACAAAACAAGGTATCAATGAGGATATGACAATTGTTTGCTAGAAAAGGAAATACAATAGGTGAAATGATAGTGAGAGTCTAAAAATGGACAATTTTGTTCTTTTCCAGTTAAATATAGCAATAAAAAAATGCTTTGTGCCTTATTGTCACATGTTTGTTTGTTTCAGTCTGAGGTATCATGGATACCAAACAAGCACTACTCAGGGGTCTACGGACTCATGAAACTTACACTTCCTAATACATTACCAACTAGTCTAGATAGGGTAAGTAATAGAGCTATCTACTTCTTTCCATGTGTGTGTGTGTATGAATATATATAATATATATATATATATATATATATATATATATATATATATATATATATATATATATATATATATATATATATATATATATATATATATATATATATGTGTGTGTGTGTGTGAGTGTGTGTATCTTTATATACACACACTCTATATAGTGATATCTGATTTGGTAAGAATAATTAAGGTTTAGCCCATACTGGTTATGTATTACCCAGAATGTATCTATTGAACTATGCTAGTAGTAAATGAGTCATAGCACGGAAGATATTAGGAGCATGGATAATTGATGGTGGTGAGGAAAGTTTATAAAGCACTTGAGACTATAGGCCAGTAATCGTGAGAACAGCTGAATCAACAGAGATACAGAATAGGCAAAAACAATTATTCTAGGAGGCTGGCAGACTCACGTTTTCTCAGTCACAATTGCCAGCTCAAAAAATCGAGAGGGATATCTGACTATGTACACATGAACAGATTTTATAGTAGTGAATTCTGGATGGGCTTTAATCCATTAATGTAACTTTCTTTTAAATTCCTCTCAAAAGACAGTATAAATTCATTTCTAGTAGATTCAAACAAGGGTGTGTGTGTATCCCTGAAGCAAATTGATATTTAAGTCCAGTTAGAAGTATCATCTTTGATGAAAAAAATCCTAATAATCTTTGGTATAAAAACAAAAAATTGTAATATTCTAACATATATAATTGTAAAAGCTGAACATTAACCTAGAATTTTCAATAGCATTTGAGAAAAATAGAAAAATGCTTATTTATCTATATCTATGGTAGTCAACCACTCCAAAAGTTATTCAGAAAGATCTTCAGTACTCAGATAATATATAATTGTTCATTTTAGAGAGTCAGAAATGTTTCCATAAGTATGTGATATGCATGGAGGTATTTATAAAGAAACTGACCATCATATAATTGAAAGCACTCAAACTAAGTCTTATTTTCTTTTCTAGGTTTTAGTTTTAGATACAGACATAACATTTGCTACAGATATAGCAGAGTTGTGGAAAATATTCAGAAAATTTACTTCTAAGCAGGTAAGTTGAAATAGGGGGATTTCTGTTTGATATAGAATGAAGGAGTCTAACATGGACATTATTTACAAGTTTTCTTTCCAGAATATGCATATACTTGAATGATTTAGATGAAATATGATATGCCTAAGCTGGTCAGTAGAAATGGTGGAATTCTGTTCATTATACAATGAAACAGTCAAACATGGACATACATGTTTATTACTAGTGATTTTTCTGGCACGTGCCTATATATTTGATTGACTTAGATAAACTATATAAAACAAATTTATCTGGGTACAGCTTTAACCATAGAGGCAAATAAATCCATTTGTATCTGGAGAACACAATGGTCGCACAACTTTGAACATAACACATCAAAAAGAGTAATAATCTGGAAATATTTGAAGGGGGATAATAAAAATCCAACCAGAACAACAAGAATTTGTTTGATAGTTTTAGAAATGGTTATTGTGTATACATTTACATTTTAAAAATTATGTTTTTTTTCAGGCAATAGGGCTGGTGGAAAATCAGAGTGATTGGTATTTAGGAAAAATATGGAAAAACCATAACCCGTGGCCTGCACTGGTGAGTTCCTTATCCAGGTTTTTTCCCATCAGAGTTTGATAATTACTCTATAATAAGGGATCTTGCTACTAAAACTAATTGGCCCCCAATGTTTTTATATTCAAGGCCTAAATTGCTCTTTACAACTGGGGCATGGGAAACTCCTTTATGTGGTATCATTTTCAAATTAGATAAAAGAAATTATGTACAACATCTGGGCCCTTGATAAATTCTTTAAGCCCTTTATTTTCCTATTATAAAAAGTAAGCATAGAATTACTTATATTCATGCCCTTAGGTATGTCTTTATACCCCAATTTCCCTAAAAGAAAAAGAGAAATATTTTACCTATCTTTAAAGAAAAAACTATACAAATATGACATCCCTGTAGGGTGGCTAACATGATTAACTACCCAAGTGGGCATTGTCACCCGAGGGCGACAATGCCCACAAGGGGTAGACCATCATGTTAGCCACCCCACAGGGATGTCATATTTGTTTTATTATACCGAGCAAGTGAGGTATAATAATTTTTAATGTTATGATTTATTTTTCAGGGTCGAGGTTTCAATACGGATGTGATATTATTAACTTTATGATTTATTTTTCAGGGTCGAGGTTTCAATACAGGTGTGATATTATTAAACTTGGCGACTCTGCGCGAGATGAACTGGATGCAGATGTGGCGCCTGATCGCTGAGAGAGAGCTGATGAGCATGTTATCAACGTCACTGGCTGATCAGGTGAGTACAAGTACAACTCATAGAAGTGATAGGAAGAGGTGTGGAATGCATAGCCTATCATCTGCTCATCCTAACCAATGATAAAATGCAGTAAAAACAGCAAAACTTGTGGCCTAAGTCTGTTTTACATTGGATGGCATTTTATTGCAAACTGCCTTTTGTGGCTATTGTCTAATTTGCTATGTAAAGGAAGAAGAGTGATTTACTGTATTTAACCCTTCCAATGCTCAGTCTACTTTCATCAAAAGCACAATGATGCAAAGATTTTTGAAAAACATCTAATCCCTGTCATGTTGGTATTCATTGAAAAGCTCTCTCCGAGTACTCCTAGATGAGTACCCACTTGCCAGGGTTTCAGTCATTTTTCAGGTTTTTTGCATCATTTTGTATTGGCCAAATTATCCGCCAGCAGCATAAGGGTTAACCAGGAACATTCTAGACTATTCCTCGTTTAATCTTTTTTGTTGTCTGGATATAAATAAAATGCTGTTTAAAGCAGAACCCTCAGTTAGTGCATACGTTTCTCTATGGAAGGTAGAGTCTGACTGACCATGTTTTATATTTTTGTGTTTCAGGATATATTTAATGCTGTTTTAAAGCAGAACCCTCAGTTAGTGTACAGGTTACCCTGCAATTGGAATGTCCAGCTGAGTGAGCACACGCGCAGTGAGCAGTGCTATAGTGAGGTGGCTGATCTCAAGGTCAGTACTCCACATGAAAACATCCCGTCTTATCTCATTTCCAGGTGAGGTGAACAAGCCTTATTGCATTATTATTTTTGTGCATTTGAACATAGTCTTCCTATGTTCCATTTTTATTTCTATTAAAAAGTCAGCAAATGGTTTCTTGCTACCTTATCTAAATGATTGTGATATGATGTATTAATGCAAGTTATTGATGAAATGATCAAAATTGAAGAAAAAAATCAACATTAGTAATTGTCCTGTGTAGAACCTAAAAAAGTGTTTTTCAAAGTTCTATTTGCTGTATGAAGGTTTAAAATGTCTTCTTTTATGTTCAAATGTTCAAATCATGATTTAAAGCTATTGAAATCAAATATGCCATTCCACTTTTTGCTGCAATAGCCCGCTCATCACACTCAGTTTCGAAATTTTCACCCTATTTAAATTCTTTCCGTCTTTTCTTCAGATCATCCACTGGAATTCCCCCAAGAAGCTGAAGGTGAAAAATAAGCATATAGAATATTTCCGTAATTTATACTTGACGTTTCTTGAGTATGACGGGAACCTGCTGCGGCGGGAGCTGTTCGGCTGTGCCAACGCCAAGAAGAGTCTCGACATGCAGGACCAGGTCAGTATTGGAATTTTGGTGGTCATTAAGCAGTTTACATTATATACATCAAAATAGCCTAAAACATCCCAAAATAGCTAAAATTTCGCCAAAAAGCTGCTGCAGCAGGAGCTGTTTGGCTGTGCCAATACAACGAAATCTTGACATGCAGCTGGCCTAAAATAGACCAAAATAGCCTAGAGATAGTTTGTTGCCCAAAATAGCACCACATTGGTCAAAGTAGCTCAAAATAGACCAAAATAGCTCGATTTACCTTAAGTAGCTCAAAATAGAGCAAATAGTTCATGTTACCAAAAGTAGCTCAAAAAGCCCACTAATTACCAAAAGTAGCTCAAAATAGGCCAACATAATTCAATTACCAATAGTAACTCAAAATAGGCCACAATAGTTCAAATTACCAAAAGTAGCTCAAAACATAACAGTGTGAAGACCATAATGATTAATATCAATATATTTATATTTCTTGAAATTTTGGATGTCTTGTGGTGCACAACCTAGGTGTTCAACTTGACAATTTCCACTGTACTTCCATTCCAGTTGAAATCTCTCAATGAGGATGACGAGTGTTACGACTGGCGTCGTGAGCGCTACCTGAAGCATCGCACTCACCTGTACTACATCGACTACGACTACACGGCGCTGCCGGACGACGTGACGCTCGTCGCCCAGCTCAGCATGGACCGGCTGCAGATGCTGGAGACCATCTGTAAACACTGGGAGGGGCCCATCAGTCTCGCCCTCTATATGTCCGATGCTGAGGCGCAACAATTCCTCCGATACGCCCTCAGCTCCGAAACACTCACCACCAGGAAAAACGTGGGATATCATATTGTATATAAAGATGGGGTAAGTACTTGTGGGATAGTAGCTATCCTTGTTGTGAAATTGGTATACGCCAAGATGACTGCAAGAAGCTTGGCAGGCTAACATGGCCCGAAATATCATTTATTGTCACTTTTACTGTCATATCCAGGTTAAATCTGACTTCTCAGTGGATGAAAGTTTTATTGGTAAATATAGTGTTCTTCTCCTTTCAGGAATTTTACTTAGTGAATTACCCATGTAACGTAGCGTGATTATCATTTATTGTCACCTTCCTACCATATCCAGGCTGAACTTGACTTATCGGTGGATGATGGTATCCCTTCCCTTATGCTACTGGTGGCTAATTTGACCAATACAAAATGATGCAAAAAAGCTGAATAATGATTGAAACTCTGGCAAATGGGTACTCTTCTGATAGTACTCAGCAAGAACTATCTAATGAATACCAACATGATAGGGTTAAGATGGTTTTCAAAAATCTTTGCATCCTTGTGATTTGGACGAAAGTAGCCTAAGCATTTGACTGGGTATTATGGGTAATATTGTGTTCTTCTCCGATTGGAAATATTGTGTTCTTTTCCGATTGGTAATATAGTGTCCTTCTCAAATTGGTAATATTGTGCTCTTCTCCGATTGTTAATTTTGTGTTTTTCTCCGATTGGTAATATTGTGTCCTTCTCCAATTGGTAATTTTGTGTTTTTCTCCGATTGGTAATATTGTGTTCTTCTCCGATTGGTAATATTGTATTCTTCTTCAATTGGTAATATAGTGTTCTTCTCCTATTGGTAATATTGTGTTCTTCTCCGATTGGTAATATTGTATTCTTCTTCAATTGGTAATATAGTGTTCTTCTCCGATTGGTAATATTGTGTTCTTCTCCGATTGGTAATATAGTGTTCTTCTCCGATTGGTAATATTGTGTTCTTCTCGTTCCAGCAATTTTACCCTGTGAATTACCTGCGTAACGTGGCGCTGCAGCAGGTGAATACGCCGTATGTCTTTCTCTCGGATATAGACTTTCTGCCCATGTACGGGCTGTACGAGTACCTCAAGAAGGCCGTGGCCATGATGGATATGTCCAGCAAGAAGAAGGCCCTCATCGTCCCGGCCTTCGAGACGCAGCGCTACCGTTTGACGTACCCCACCTCCAAGGCCGAGCTGCTCTCCATGTTGGATATGGGAACGCTCTTCACATTTAGGTAAGGCTCTTCAATTTTTTCAAATTATAATTCAAATTTAAAAAAAAATCAATTTTTCAATTTTGATTTTAAAGATTTGATTTTATAAGTAAAAAAAATATTTTATTGAAATTTCTTTTTTTCATAAAGTTTTTTATTAATTATTGAAATTTCTTTTTTTCATAAAGTTTTTATTAATTTTTTCAATTTTATCTTCAATCTTTATTATCTCAAGAATTTCATTTTTTTTATTGAAATTTCATGTTTTTTCCATTTAATTTCAACTTTTCAGTTTGTCGTTTCTTCTTTTTCTTCAATATTCACTTTTTATCAGTCATGTTTATTGTTTATTGAAATACCCATGAATTCCCTGGATAATGCTAGAAAATGCCATGATTTTCTCACCTTACAAAATGAGGCAGTACCAATAATTGCAAGAGAAATGCTTTGAAAATGCTCAGATAAATATGAAGTCCCAGAAATATTCCATTATGTATTTTCTCAAATCTTTATATTGAACATATTCTTTTCTTATTTCAGATATCATGTTTGGCCTAAAGGCCACGCCCCCACCAACTACGCCAAATGGCGCACTGCCACAACACCCTACCAGGTCAACTGGGAACCTGACTTTGAGCCGTATGTTGTCATACCCAAAGATGCACCCCTTTACGACCAGCGCTTCCTGGGGTTCGGTTGGAATAAGGTCTCTCATATCATGGAGTTAGACGCGCAGGGTTACGAGTTTACGGTGCTTCCGAATGCTTTTATCATTCACATGCCACACGCGCCAAGCTTTGACATCGCCAAGTTTAGATCCAGCTCTCTCTACAGGAGGTGAGTCTGTTGTCTTTGGAAGCCAGGGTGCTGCTTTTATCTTTAATGAACTTCTTGTGGTTTTAATCAAAATCAAGTTGATTTTCAGCTATTTGTTTTATTGTGCCATCCTTAATGAAATGCCTTTGGTTTTAAACAAAATCACGTTGATTTTCAGATGAAGTGCCTGTGGTTTTAACCATAGCCATTTAAATTCAAAGCTGTTTTTTTCCTCCTGTATAACATGTTGCTGTTTTGTCTATAATGAATTACATGTGGTTTTAACCAAATTATGTTAATTCATGGATTGTGGTTTTATCCAAAATCATGTTATTCAAAACTGTTTTTGTTTTATGGTAGTCACAAAAGTCCTTTTTTGGAATACATAAGAAGATGACTAATTCTTAACTCAACCAACCACTATCCTTCAATTTTCATGTAAATCCAATCTGTATTACCAAGTTATTTATAAAGTTATTAATTGGTAATATTCTATAGCAAAACCCTACAAATATGCTTGATTGCTTTTGATGAAATAAATGAAACCAAATAGATATAGATACCGATTATAAAATGTTATTTTTATGCATCTTCAAGGTGTATATTCTGGAAAAAGTTTCAGATGTGATACTATAGTTATTTGAAGAATACTGCAATAAATATTTTGTTAATAATTCGTTTTCTGTCTGATTTCAGATGTTTAAAGGTCCTGAAGGGAGAATATCAGAGAGACTTATCCAGGAAATATGGCATCAAAGCGTTGAAATATCTCTCAGTGGAGAAATAAAAAAGCACAAGTGGAATGCATTCACTGTTTTGTCAAGGGCATAGAAGGGGGAGGAAAAGTGGTTTTAGTCTTGGAAACTGTCCATGTCTGTGTTCAGATTCTTATTATATTTGGACCATGTATTCTTTTCTTTTTTCTAAAAATGTTACATTTAGTAGTACAGTCAGAGTATTCTTTATTTTTGCCATTTTTTCATTCAGGGTAATGAAAAAAATCTTCTTTCTATTGTTTTAAATGGAGTTGAATAATTTAGCTGCAAATAATGAGAAACAAATTGATTTATTTTGACCTATATCTGTTAAAAACAATCCAATGCAGTTTCTGTAAATATTTCTAAATTATAATTATTATGATATACATTTTTAGGACCACCGTTTTCTCAAAAAATAAGTGTGTTAACCATTTCATTCATTAAGTACCCTTCAAAAAAAGAAATGTCTTTATTTTTCAACACATCACAAAATAACTTGGAATTAGACCATGACAAGTCAAAATATTTGGAAGAGAATTGCTGGGTGGAGTTAGACTAGCATTTTTCCATCAAATAAAATGATGCTTTTGTTAAGAAGATTTTGTCTAAATAGCTACTGGAACTGAGTGTTTCCGAATGGTTGGTAACAGAGATAAACAGTGTTTCCCATCAGTTGGTTACTCAGCTTAAGGGGTAAAAGTATTGTTTATTTAGCAGATGTCTAAAGGGAAGTTTTATTTGATTTAATTTTTTTTTCAATTTTTGTAAGTCAAATAAATTAGCTTTCCTAAAGTTCCTTCTCTGATGTAACTTTGACCCCTCCCTGTTACCAGGTGTATATAGTCACTAGTCCAATACCCTATGGGTGTCTTACTGTAAACCCCATAAAAAGAGAGATATTGCTAATACAATAGCATCAGTATGATCTACAGTCAAATCTGCTAAGAGTAGATGCCTTATTACCGTAAATCACAAATTGATCCTTCCAGGGGAAAGTAATTATTTTCTTGAATTGAAAGGGATGAACTGTTCATTTTGAAAAAAAACTCCATTCTCAAAAAGGGGGTGGATGGATCTCTTCAATACTTTGATGTAAGGGCCATTTCCACATAAATTATTCAGGGGTGGTCCACTCATTGTTCCTGGATGGATCATTTGGTGAATTACGGTATTGGTCTTAGTTGGCAGGTAGTCCCTACAAACATGTGAAATATTTAACACATTTATCAACTGGGGAAATTTTAGGACTGATTATTATAAGCAAGTGATCTTTTCTAAAAGGTGATTTAGAGCAGATTTGGCTATATTGTATTGATGAGGAAGACAAAAGATGAGCTTTTCATCAAACAGAGTTTGATGTCATTAGATATTTTGATAGCACTGTTTGATATTGTAAAGAAAGAGACTAGAGATGTATTTTTGCTGAGAGATCTGGTCCAGCTGAGAACCTAGATAGAAGTACCTGTAGCATTTTTAGCTACTTAATCATTTAGAATCATTTTATATGTACATTGATGAAACAAAAGTATTATTGTGATAAAAACCTATTATTGCAACGAAAACGCCACCTATTGGTCATATAAAGAATTAATGACATGAGATGCTGGTATTCAAAGTTGATTGGGTAACAATATTTATAAAATTCATTCATGATCAGAAACCCTCAGCTTTCGCATATGCAAAGGATGTGACAATTACAAACGCGCTGTAGTTGTCTGGTAGGGCAGGTGGTTCTAAGAGTCTACTGGTCCTACTTAGATCTATAGCCCTAAAGCATATTACATAATGATGAATAGTCAATAAAGTATGAAATAGAATGAATATTGAAATACTCATAGTTATCTAGTAAATTCATTTCAATGTTGACCCATTCACACTCCGAGTTCCTCTGGAAACTATTGTCTGCAACTCTCATACTTTTGAAGATAATTAGGGAATGAAGCGAAAGTTCACAAAAATATTTGAAGGAGAGTTGTTGCTTGGCCTATGATCAACATTTCTCCTTCAAATGTTTTCAAAAATATTTCCAAAATCATCAGGCCTGTTTTGGCCGCTCTGAGTGTGAGTGGGTTAATTAGGTTTTGTCTGGAAGGACTACAAAGGGTAACATTTTATTATGCCAATTTATTTCCTGGAATTGTAATAGTCAAGGCTAGCAGGGAAATAACTTAAGTAAGAGCCTGGTGTACAGGTTCTGAAAATTAGTCATTTTCAAAAATATTTGTATGAAAGTTGTATTTATGCTTAATAAAATTAAACTTCTTTCAAATAGATTTTTGATGGTCCCAAGATTGTCCAATTCTAATCATGAATGGTATAAAGTGTTCCTCGAACTCCATAAGTTACATGCATATGACCTAGACATGGTATAATGTAATGTGTAAAATGTGTATATAGAATAACATTAGGATCATTTTTTTGTAGAAAATACGTAGAAAATGGAAATGTTTCCAAGAAAAAAATATAAAATTACAAGGTCACAATGCTCAGTGTCTTTTACGAAAGTTGTTTTTCTTTGGAAGAGAATGAAAATAAAATAGTGTGCTTTCTTTGTCATCATTATAGGAGTTGTTTATGAAGGATCAGTGTGTACATATTTATGCTTCATTAAGTGTAATAGTTTCAGAGTATTAAGTGGTCAATTTGGAATCTTAACCCTTATGCTGCTGGTGGCTAATTTGGCCGATACAAAATGATGCAAAAAAACTGAAAAATGACTGAAACCCTAGCACATAGGTACTCAGTGAGAGCTATCCAGTGAATACCATCATGACAGGGTTTAGACGTTTATCTAAAATCTTTGCGTCCTTGTCCTTTGGATGAAGGTAGCCTAAGCATTGTAAGGGTTAATGTTCCTTTGATTTGATCTTTTTGAAGGTCATGCTAAAGAGTGTGGTGGTTGACCCAATCTTCAGATATCCCTCCTGGGACCTATGAGGGACCACCAATGGTCCAGATAGCCAAGTGGTCTATGTGTTACCCACTCGCAGTCTCTCACCATTGAGGGTCTCGACTGGTAGCTACTGACTGCTGGCTGTCTCTCAGCACTGAGGGTCCGCCTCGATAGCCAAGTGATTTAAGGTGTTGCCATTGACTGCTCGCTACCTCTCACCACTGAGGGCTAGTCCTGATGGTCTAAGGCATTGCCACTGACATTGTCACTGCATTGAGCTGATAGGCACTTGGTCCAATGCGTTGCCACTATGCTTGCTTCTTCTCACCATTGAGGGTCTGCCCCAATTGCCGAGTGATTAGAGGTGTTGCCACTGAGTGGTTGTGGTCTCTCACCACTGCACTGTTTTGAATCCTGCTTGGGGCATGTGAGAGAGTTCCTAGTGACTTCGGGTGAGGTGGTGGTTTCCCCTCATCACTGCGGTTTTCTCTACCATTTTCAACTGGCTAGTCACGATTTAGCCTCTACCTTGCAGAAAAGGTTTTAAAAAAAGTAAACTTTAAATTCAGAGACACCATAGTTGCCAAGGAAGTCAAAGAGATCCTGCTAAGTCTAGGTTTGAATAAAATGGCAGCCAGTGATGCCATTGAGTTCTGGTTGACCAATGTTTTTTGGTTGACCAGTGACAATTGGTGGACCATTGACTTTGGTTGACCAGTGGTTTTTAGTTGACCAGTGACAATTGGTGGAACATTGACTTTGGTTGACCAGTGGTGTTTAGTTGACCAGTGACAATTGGTGGACCATTGAATTTGGTTGACCAGTGGTTTTTAGTTGACCAGTGACAATTGGTGGACCATTGACTTTGGTTGACCAGTGGTGTTTAGTTGACCAGTGACAATTGATGGACTATTGGCTTTAGTTGACAAGTGGTTTTTGGTTGACCAGTGACCATTGGTGGACCATTAGCCTTGGTTGACTAGTGACCATTGGTGGACCATTGACTTTGGTTGACCAGTGACCATTGGTGGACCATTGGCTTCCGTTGGTTTACCAGTGACCATTAATGGTCCATTGGCTTTGGTTGACCAGTGACTATTGGTGGACCATTGGCTTAGGTTGACCATTGGTGTTTGGGGGACCAATGACTTGTGATCGGCATGGTTTTTTCATCGCATAGTCATCTCTCCACTCTTCCAATTATTCATGTGTACACCATTTCTCTCTTTTGGAAATCCATTGCCTTTGCAATGTTCTCTAATAAGAGCTATTTCAAGAAAATATTTAAAGGAGAAATGTTAGTTCTAAACAATTCTCCTTTAATTATCTTTTTTCCAATAAACACTTTATATCTACCTTATTTTTAAAATAACCTGATTTGCTTTTTCTTTCAAGGAGGGTCACCAACAGAAGAAAGGTACTGAGTCAAGTAATTAAATAACACAAGTATGTGAGATTGTCATTACAGCAATAGTGATGATCAAATGATGATGATGATGGTAAAGATTTGATTTTGCAACTTTTTATTATCAGATTATTTTCTGTTGTATTTGAACTGAATAAAAAGTGAATTTGAGATCAATTTTACTGAGTTGAATTAAATCATTTACAATGAAACCTTATGCTACTGGTGGCTCATTTAGCCAATACAAAATGATGCAAAAACATGAAAAATGATTGAAACCCTGGCACATGGGTGCTCATCGGAGAGTACTCAATGAGAGCTATCCAATGAATTCCAACATGGCTGAGTTAAGATGATTTTCAGAAAGTATTCTCAGATGAGTGCCCATATACCAGGGTTTCAGTCATTTTTCAGCTTTTTTGGATCATTGTGTATTGGCAAAATTAGCCACAAATAGCATGTGGGTCAAAGCTGACCGTCTAATTTAAATGAAGTGGACATAAGGATGACTATGCCTGCAGTGAGGGCTAAGTGGTCTGTTGCCATTGTTTGAATCCTGGCCGGGGCATGTTAGAAAGTTCTCAGTGACTTAGGGTTAGGCGATGGTTTTTGTCAGTTACTAAGGTTTCCTCCACCATTCACAATTGGCTAGTCACAAGTTTGCCTTAATAGGCAGAAAAATGACGATGACCAAAATTCCAATTTAAATTTACATACACTCCTCTACAATAAATAAAGAACGAAGGCCAATAGTCAAGAGTAAAAACAATGACTTTATTTCTACACATATATTTTTGCAATACAAAAATAGATTTATTTGTACACATTCAGTGGATATAAGAGATAAATATACAACATTTTGAGAAATGCTCTATAAGAGCTGTGGAGATAGCTACAAAAAACTCTATCTAGTAATGATGCATTTTATTTCTATAGCGCCCTAATCAAAGTGGTCCCAGCGTGTAGTGATGCATTAGAGAAGGTGTAGTGTACTGGGTATATGCTCTATGGACATAGTGAAACAGGGGCAACCTGATGACCGCAGTCACCATTGTAGAAGCCTGGCATGTTAGAAAGTAGCCAGTGACTTTGCAATATTAGAGAAGGGTATACTGTATACCGTGTTAATATAGTGGCATGTTAATTGATGTGTACTTTGCCCGAAAAACAACAACATAATTTTTGGCTTGCCCGAAATAAGTTATAACAAGTGTTAGAATGGCACCTATTAATTCTCATGGATTTAATGATTTGAAAACTATTTGCTTTTTAATTTTGTTGCATTGTATGCATATTTCTGGGTATTTTTGCCATTTTCTAAAATTTTCAAAAATTCACTTGTCGGGGCAAGCAGGCAAGTATATATGTCAGTAATGAGGCCTGTTATGCCACATTTTCACCACCAGACCCATGTCAAAAATAGGCCTCTTTTTTAATGTCCAATGTCAGACCACTGGTCAGTGGTAAGACTGACCAGTGGTTGAACTTAACCACCCCTCTACTACCGTCAACCACAAGTCTACCATGATGCATGGCTAGTATTTGGTAATTTTGTGGAATTCCCTAGGTACCAGTAGCTTCAGTACCATTAATTCTCAGTAATTTGGGACACTTTGGGACAATAATTTAAATATTTTGATTTGAGGATGGCCCATGTTTTCTGAAAATTTTGGTAATTTTAGATAATGTGGTTAGTATGTGGTACCTAACTGGCAAGCCAATAAATAGTCACACTTGTAATACAGACCAAGATAGCTTCAGTACCGTAAATTCTCAGTAATTTGGGATACTTTTGAAAAATGACACTTTTTTGGTTACTTTGCACTTCAGGTGGTCCATGTTTTCTGAAAATACTGATAAAGCGGAGAAATAGTGGTCCATATTTTTGTGGAATAGAGACTGGCGGTAGATTGAGGGTGGACCAGATATCCCAATAATTATTTTGCAAAATAATTCTAGCGGCCCAATTTACTAGTGGTCTAAATTTTCTGTGAATTTATGGCAATATATTTTTAGTCAGGTAAACCTATAGAAGGTACCAGTGATACTAAAATCCTTCTGATATTGATCCAATCATTCCTGGAGACCTCTTAACGCTTATGCTGCTGTTGGTTACTTTTGCAAATACAAAATGATCCAAATATCCTGAAAAATGACTGAAACCCTGGCAAATGGGTACTCATCTGAGAGTACTCAGTGAGAGCTATCCAATTAATACCAGCATGACAGGTTTAAGATGGTTATTCAAAAATCTTTGCATTCCTGTGCTTTGGACGAAAGTAGCCTCAGCATTGGAAGGGTTAATCTAGTATACTTGACCCTACCAATGCTTAGGCTACTTTCGTCCTAAGGACAAGGACGCAAAGATTTTTGAAAACCATCTAAATCCTGTCATGTTGGTATTCATAGGAAAGCTCTTGCTCAGTACTATCACATTAGTACCTATTTGCCAGGGATTCTGTCATTGCTCAGCATTTTTGCATCATTTTGTATTGACAAAATTAGCCACCACCAGCATAAGGATTAAGACTTTTTTTTTTCAGAATGTATCATAATTTTCCGTATTTTTTGAAGAGTTTTGAGTTGGGTCCTGGAGTGTACACGTAAGCAACTTATAAAATATTGTGAGAAACATTACAATGAAAGCAGTTTATACTTTCACAACCCCTCTTAAAATATCTTTAATCTTTATTTCTTATTGATGAAATATTTTCCAAGTTCTCATACCTGTGCACTACTATTGTTTTTGTAAGCAGTTCTAACAAATTTCAGCATAGCAATGTATTTACTTCTGGGGGGGACTACAAGCAAGAATGTCACAAAAAGATAATTAAAAAATAAACAATAAGACCAAATATACAATGGACCGCATCAACATTTTTTATTGAAATACCCATACAGCAAAGTATATTTTGCCTTTTCTTATAGTCAAACACACCATATATACAAATAGAGAAAAACTTGTGATTCATGTGATATTTTTCATCAGCGATGATAAAATTGACTCTAATATTTGATGCTAATATCTAAATATAATTTTTTCTTGAATTCATACCTACAGTTTGTTGACACAAATTATATAAGGCAAGAACAGATTATGAGTTAATAAAATCTTAAGACTTTCTCAATATAAATAGTTCAAATGTCTTGAATTTATTGTTTTTCTTCCTATAATTTCCACACATAAACATGCATACACACATATAAGGTTAACCTGTTCATGCCTAACGCTGCCTCCTGGTCTTACTTATAAGAAATTCACTCGAAAGTTTGGGAACATTTTTGAATTTATACATATGTATGTATGTATGTATGTATGTATGTATGTATATATATATATATATATATATATATATATATATATATATATATATATATATATATATATATATATATATATATATATATATATATATATATATATATATATATATATATATATATATATATAAATATATGAATAAGTAAATGTCCTATGAGAAAGACCAGTCTGGACCTCAGAGGCTGAATAGGTTCCATGAGCAATAAAATGGTATGTACAATGTCATATTTACAACAGATTTATTATCTTCAGTCACAAACAGGACCTTTACTTACTAAAAAATATTAGTACTAAAGGTTAAGATCAGCTAAAGAATGTTTTTTATCAAAATATCAACACGCTTCAAACACAAGTTTCCTTCACCTTTGATGTCTGAATATCTTGCAGTCAGTCTCCCTTAGGAAAATATTCTCCTAAAATTGAATGATAGCTCATATTTGGACGCCCAGAATAAAGAACCTAGCCCCAGGATAAAACGGGGGGAGGGGGAACAATACAAATTGTGATGTGTTGATATTTTGATTAAGAAAGAATAATTCATTAGCTCCTTTTCATCCTGTGTGGCCCTTCTAATCTATATTGCCCTGGTGCTGGAGGGGATAAATTTCTAGTGCTCAGATTAGTCTGAATTTTTTTTACTGATATATTGTCTCAGATGACGATAGAATATCAATAAATATATACTGGCGATCTCGTCCTGTAAACAAACTGCCGCCATTTTGTAATTGTCAGATATCACCTTCATGGCCGGGTCATGATTGTGATTTCAGATAAGTTCAAAATGGTGGCAGTTGGTTAACTGGAGGTGATTGCCAGTATATCAATCTAGCAAGAGCTACGTGATGGTAAGTACTTTGCTCTCATTTTCACAACTTCAGACCATGACATGTGGGTTTGTTTTTGACGCAAACTATTGTGCATTATCTATTCTTACCAGGTTATTGATAGTGCTACTATTGTGGCGCAACTATCAAATAGATGATAATTCATATTTTTCATCTGAGCACTTATAAAAAGGTTAAAATTATTGAAAAAAATACTACTTTGCACTCAAGATACTAGTAAGTTAAAGAAGATCAAAAAATACTTCTTAGCACTAAAGATGATGCATATGTAAAGTGTGACCAATTTTTTTCTAAGTTTGGAAGAAAATGTGCGAAGTAGTGCATTATGGATTGCAAATTAACCTGATCAACCCCACAAATGTGACCTATGACTATCAATATTACCTTCCACATGAAAACTTCAGAGAGATAATTGAGCTGACAATGGCCAGACACATATAACTCCCATTCTAAAATATTGATAAGGTCAAGAACGGCAGGTCTTAGAAATACAAGGCATCCTTTATTAGATGTAAAGTTTGGACAGGTCTTTTAGGCAGGTAATCCCTCTAAGCAGGCAGAACACATTTGACTTATTAACAGGACCCTTTAGAATGCAATACAAAACGCCAAATACCAAAGTTCCCCTGAAAATGCAAGAAATATGGAACTTAGCCACTTCTTCTACAAATACTAACCCTGCAGGTTCTAAAATGAATAGTAAACTTTTTTCACAATACAATAGAACAATATATTAAGTCTTTCACAAAATCTTTGGTAAAACAAATCAAAACACTGTTAATTCTACTCTATAATATGTGAAAATGGGCCCTGCTTACAAATTGATGAATGTGTGACACTGGATCCTTCTGGGTTAAAGCACAGATAGTTTACTACCATGGACTGGAAAGTATGAGTCTTAAGGATAGGGGGGTCTGATCTGAGACACCCCTCGAGGTTGGTCCTCTGACTGAAAAGGTCTTGTGTAAGCACTTAGCCAATGAGAAACGTGCAGCTAATTCACACTGTGTGCTCACTCCACAGAGAGCCATGCTTGTGATGTTCCTGGTCTAACTGTTCACCCTTCCAATACTGAGGCTACTTTCGTCCAAAGCACAATGATGCAAAGATTTTTAAAACCCATCTTAACCCTGTCATGTTGGTATTCATTGGAAGCTCTCACTTAGTTCTCTCAGATGATTACCCATGTGCCAACGTTTCAATAATTTTTCAGATTATTTGCATCATTTTGTATTGGCCAAATTAGCCACCAGCAGCATAAGGGTGAAAACTGAAGCGACCCTCCAGACGTAAAATAATCAGGATATTTTTGGGCACTACAGGCATGAAGGGGTAAAACCAACAGAGTGGCGGCGGGTGCTACCAGTTGGTACTCATAGTCCTCCGGCGTTTTGCAGGGTGAAGGTGGTGTCTATCGTTGTGCTTTCCTGCGGCGACCCGTTTCTCGAGTTTTAAGTTCATGGATTTGTTGAGGCTGTTCCTGTAGTTGAAGGTGATCTCCTCGTCCACGGTCTCCTCAATCTCCTCGCGCTCGAGGAAGGTGAGGTCAGCGAACGGCCCCGGCTGCTGCTGCGTGTAGAAGAGGATGTAGGCTTGGCAGCGCATCACTTCACTCAGTGATGAACAAAGCTCCAGGCGGGCATCGTTACATAGAACCCACGAATCTGAAATAAAAATAGAAAATTGGCATCAAGAATACTAACCCATAAACAAATAGCATTGTTACAGCATAGCATTGTTGAGAGGAGCGGTGGCGCAGTGGTAACGTGTTCGGCTATTGACACGAAGGTCGCGGGTTCGATTCCCGACTGATGCCAGTTCTTTCTGTTCTTAGAAAAGACAGTTTACTTCTCGTTGCTCAGTGCTTCGGAGGGCACTTTAAGCCGTCGGTCCAGTCGGCCAAGAGCCTTAGTAGCTTGTGTTTCTTGTAATTGATTTACCGACTTAAAATAAAGATTATTCTACTCGACTCTACACAGAACCTCAAGATCTGACAACAAAATAGCATGAAGTATGTTAACCATTCATGTTTTGAGGGTTTTGTTCATTCCATAAAAAAAAGTAGCAGAATAACATCAAACTTGTTAACTATACATGGTGAACGTAATTACACAGAATGTTAACCAATTCAACAGCTTTTACTAAAATACATTTCCTTCTTAAGTATATTGTAAAGAAAAGAACATGGTTTATCATATTGGTGAATATTGCCATTATTGGCCACTGATGAAATTCCAGCTATCTTCTAGAATGGTAGTTCCTGTGGCCAAGTTCTACTAGACAGGCCTAATGACAGAACAGAACAGGGCAACAAACTAGACTCAAATGGCAGAAAATACATTTTGTTCATTTCTATTCTACGTGGCCTTGAAATAGTTCTAAAATCTGACACTAGGTGTCAACCTGTACTCACCTGCTTCCTCGTTATAAGTATAAGCTGTGTAATGCCCCGATCCAAAGCCTCGGCCATGATGAACAACTACCGCCGACAGCTGATAGTTATAAAAACGCTGATGTTGGTCCGGATTTGAGAAGTTTCGAACATTCAGGATGTTATCGAATTCCACATGGGTGAGAATTTTTTCCCGATGGTTTCGACCTGACCATCTGAAAATAATGAAATAAGTGATTTATCCTGTAATTTCTGCTATGACACGTCCTGACACTTTAGATTTGTTGATCTTTTGCTATAACATCACCATGTGACAAATTTGAATAGGTCTATCTAATCAAGTAGGAGACAAATCCAGCCATACAATTTTGGTGAAATCTGAGAGGACTAGAGATGAAAGCATATTCAGGAAAAGATTTGAAGGAGAAAAGATAATAAGAACACAACCAACAACTTTCCATCATACCATTTTTAATTACAAATTTATTGTCAAAAGCATCATAGATACAGAGAACAATTTCTTGAGTATCTCTTAAAATAATGGATTAAATAAGGCTGTATTAGGAGCTTTTACTTCTGGGAATTTTACTCTAGGTTTAGATTCTGTTTCAGTAAGATGATATATACACATTTTCAGAATAGCTTTGAGAAACAAATAAATCTGGAAGATTTCTAAACCATTTAATTTCTTTTTGCTTCATGAATCAAATGGCTTCAAACATTTTTTAAAATATGTAAACTCCTAAAGACAATTAAACCATACCTGAATCTTTTTAAGTGTAGCCTGAGAACTTTGGGTAATTTGTTGATCATGAAGCGCTTTTCAGCTTCAGTGTAGACCTGTGGCTTGTTGGACGACTGCCGTCTTTTTCCTGCTCGCAAAATAAATAACAATTGTTAAGAAAGCTTTCTACAATAGTAGTCAAAAGATTGACATGAACGAAAATATGAAAATACCAATGCGTAATATGGTGGTTTTTGCCTCGTACTCCGGTTTCCTCCACCACTGACAACTTGCCTCAATATGGCAGAAAAAGTGATGAAAATCGCTAATTCCGAATTCAAACAACAAAGCTGAACATTCTGAGAACATCTTGAAACTGAAATAGACCAGGAATCACAGACTATTTTACTTGTAAATATTTATTTTTTATATATTGCTAAACTTGGAGTGTCAAATTCATCTCTAATTATTATCATTCATGCTATGTTTAATCTGCACATACAAAAAAAATAAAATATTCTAATAAGTCAGGGCTGCCCTAAAAGTGGCAGACTTTTTTTTCTTGAAATCCATACTCACTGTTGCATTTTTCACATGCATAGATGGCTCCATCTAGTTTCTCCACCTCTGTGAACTTGGCGAGCATCTCGGTGAGATGGCAGTTTTCTTTGGCGAGTGAAAAGCTGGAGCTCTGGAACTGGTACCGATCTGGAAACTCCAGCGAAAGATCCATGAACGGCTCGTAGGTCTGCGTCCTGTTACCACAAGACAGACATGTGACCTAAAAGTAATGAATATTCATATTTGATAGACATGTGACCTAAAAGTAATGAATATTCATATTTGATAGACATGTGACCTAAAAGTAATGAATATTCATATTTATCTCATCCATGCCAGTAACACCCAAAACTGCCTGACTATTTTGGTGATATCTCTCTGATAAAAGCAATTTTCATAAACTATTTGAAGAATTGTTGATCAAAATCAAACTCACAACTCTCCTTTAAATATTTTATCAATTTATGACTATTTCCGAAGTTATTTTGAAAAGTAACTAAGGTCCAGACGACTCTTTTAACCCTTCCAATGCTGAAGCTACTTTCGTCCAAAGCACAGGAACGCCAAATCTTTTGAAAAATATTTCAACCCTGTCATGTTGGTATTCATGAGATCGCTCTCGATGAGTGCTCTCAGATGAGTACCAATGTGCTAGGATTGATGTATTCTTTTCAAGTTTTTCGCATCATTTTGTAATAAGCAAATTAGCCAACAGCAGCTTAAGGGTTAAAGGAGATCTCTAGGCATGAATAGGTTAAGATGATACCCAGAACCTGCAAGGGAACTAGACTGGGTTCCTATTCAAAATTCCCCTTCGATTTTTCGCAACAGTCAATGACTTATAGATGGCACCATACGGTCGTCCTATCTCTAGTGGTTTCAATTACTGCATACTGTGTTAATACAGCAACAGTTTAATTAGTGCATGCTTTGCGTACCCCTGAAGTACACATCTACTAGACTACACACAATTAATAGGACATTCGATCCCTAAGCTAGCATCGTACATCATGCTGACATGATAGCTGGTCATTCAAAACCAGTAAGCAAAAATTAAACTGCACATCAAAAGCAGCTGCCTGCAGATCACATCATTGCATATGCCAAAAATTAACACGGTATACATTATACAAAGCTACATTGACTCCTAGAGAATCAAAAGTATTCTCTTATTTTGCATTCCTGGTACTGAATATCTTACCTGACTGACTAGTTCTCCCTGAAATGTCTTGCCTATGATATCTTGTATTTTCTGGCCCTCTCCACCTCCTTGCCGTAACGTCGGTGTCAGCGGTGGCATCATCGTCGTTGTGTAACCCTGAGAGGAGAGGACCTTCTCCTGTTCATTCTGAACCTTGTCCAGCAACTCACTGTGGGGGAGAGAACACAGGGTCATGACAATAGACACACAATTTTGGTGATATCTCTCTCACAAAAGCATTGTATAGAAAGTATTTGAAGGAGAACTGTTCATCGGAACTCAATCTACAACTCTCCTTCAATTATGTTGTGAATCTATGCTTCATTCTAAAGTTATTTTCAAAAGTATGACAGGTCTGGACGACACTTGTCAAGTAAATCTCCAGGCATGAATGGGTTAAGAAACTTAGAGGCTACCCTCTCCATATTGTCCATGCGATGCTTTTGAGTCGAAAAATATGGAAATACTAACCACTGCAAGAATGAAAACTATTGAATGGTTTGAAATACAACTACAAGGTAACTGTACACAACACACAGAATACAACATACCGTGCTGCCCTCTAGAGGTTAATATGATAACTAAACTAGCAGTTCTGTGTGGAATGCAGTCATCCTAGCTGAGTGCAACTTAGTTGCTGTGCCATTTTCATTACCACCATACACATATATACATATGACTCACCAGGTATACTCTATATATTATCACTATATACATTAACCCTTCCAGTGCTGAGGCTACTTTTGTACAAGGACTCAAAGATTTTTGAAAATCGTCTAAAAACGCCTTGTCTTGTTTGTATTCATTGCATAGCTCTTGCCGAGTACTCTTAGATGAGTATTTTTTTTTAAAGTTTTTTTGCATCATTTTGTATTGGCCAAATCAGACACCAGCAGCAGTTTTTCTATAAGACTCACCATAAGAATTCCTGAGCGTCTTGCTGAGCGTAGCCCTTGAAGAATGGTATCATCCTCCACACAGCATTCAGCATCGCATGGGGGCTGACCAATGCCCACTTCCCTGACCACATCACTCGGAACAACGCATACAGCTCATGAGACAAGGACCTGAAATACACAACATACATCTCAAACATGGCATGGGGGCTGACCAATGCCCACTTCCCTGACCACATCACACGGAACAACCTATACAGCTCATGAGACAACGACCTGAAATACACAACATACACGTTATACCGTAGATTGTCGGGAGTTGGCAAGTGAGACAAAATTTATGATCGTCCATTTTTGGACATCCAGTTTACAATTTTATAGAGTCATGACTGAGGATCTAACAAATTAGGGGTGTTTAATGTACTTACGCATGATTGTTGGTTGTTGAGTTTGTGAGTTGTCGGATTGCCCCTGATGTGTTGCCGGTCCCACCACCATTCAGCCCTCCCTTTATTTCCTCTTTATGGACCACTTGCTGAAAAACATAGAAGAAATTGAAAACTCCCTAATGGATACCTTTGAAAACTAGAATACAAGTATTTCTGACCGGATTTCACCCTTTACCTTTATCTCTGTATGTGAAAGTACTTAAAATATATTGATCCCCAAAATTCTATCAAGACCGTCACCTGTGTAAGTAATGAGATTATGTCATTTGAGTGAAAAGTTGTAAATATTAAAATGAAGTAGAATACGGATTGACAAAGGTCTGTTGGCTATGATATTCTCTACCTAATAACACTCTAGAATCTGGAGATACACCTTGTTATGAGATTATGATGCTGTGAGGTATGTTTTGGGATAAGGCTTTTAACTAGGGCTCAATAGCACTGATCACCTTAAGGGGAAGTCTTCCTAATTTGTCCCTGACTCTATCACAATGAGGACTTCACTTACTCTGAAACACTCTATGGTTGTCTGGCGAACATACTGTCTCGTAGAGGGCGACGTTGTTCTTTTTGGCGTACTTTCTCTCGGCTGCCCATTCGATTTATTTGCATTAAGGAAATGGTGCCTGAAGTCTTTTAAGTGGCTGAAATAGAAGAAATGTTTAAGCAGGTCAATTTTTTGCATATTGTCTAACAGGAATTTTAAATTATTTTAAAATTGATTTGATATTTGATATTCCATGTTTAATGTTTGAAAGTATCAATGTCCAGATAGATCAGGTGGTATAAAGGTAACTGTTAAAAGAGCAAAGAAACATTCAAAGAAAAAGATTACAGTATACCATGATGGCTTGGCCAACACACCATATTTAAGTGCAGAAAGGTCAGAAGTCACAACAGGAGCTTAGTGGGACACAACCTTTCTGCCCTTAACCATGATGGTTTGGCCAACCCACCATATTTAAGTGCATAAAGGTTAGAAGTCACAACAGGAGCTTAGTGGGACACAGCCTTTCTGCCCTTAACCATGATGGTTTGGCCAACCCACCATATTTAAGTGCATAAAGGTCAGAAGTCAGTTAAGTACAAAAGAGGTTTTGTCAAGTTCAGAAAGGCAGTCATCTCATCACCTGCGTTTGATGTAACCATGACCCCCTTCTGCCCTCAGCCATGATGGTTATAAATGTAACCCAGCCATGATGATTATGTGACCCAGCACAATACACCCCCATAACCTATTCCTGCCTGTAATAACCAGCTGTTACCTGAGTACTTGTAATATTGAGTTCATGTAGTAGTGTTGGGACGATCATCGATTATAATCGATAATCAATTGTTTGCCTCTCTTTTACTGATTAATCGATTACGAAACTGGCAATCGATAATAATTGGAAAAGGTGACGCCTAGTGGCAAAATATAGAACTAAATGACAGGCAAGCTGTCAGCTTTCTTGCTATGAAATTGCGCTCCAAAAACACTTCAAAACGTAGTTAAGGTAGGTGCTAATAGCAAGTAATTGTCAGAGACTATCACTTAATATTAGGCTCTAGACCTCTAGTACCCAATTACTGAAAAAGTGCGAAGAAGTGATTATGATCGATAATTGATCGGTTGGCTGCAACTGATTATCGAACATGAAATAGCAACTGATTCCCAACCCTATCATGTAGCATGTATTTCCCAGGTTGTAATAGATCACTGGAAAATCTTACAAGATGATATTAGGGGTGAAACTCAATTAAATATGTCGGTAGCTATCCTGGCTAACTTGATGTAACTAAGACCCCCTTCTCGTCTCAGCCATGATGGTTATGTAACCCAGCACAGCACACCCCATAACCTATTCGTGCCTGTAGTAAGCGCCTGTTACCTGAGGACTTGTAATATGGAGTTCATGTAGCATGTATTTCCCAGGTTGCGTAGGCCCGTGACGCCGGGCACCAGCGTTCGTTTCTTCCTGGGCGGGGTGACGCCCGGCGTGGTGGGCGGCGACGAATCCTGCTTGAAACCACACTCGCCGTACGACGGGCTACTCAGGCCAGGCTGGGAGATAAATAAACATGAGATAAATATTAATTAAATTATGCTGAAGAAAACAAAATACATAAATAATGATAATAACAATACTATCACTCCTACTCCTACTCCTTCTACTACTACTAGTATAGTAATAATAATAAAATAATAGTAATAATGATAATTACAATAATAAGTACTACAACTACGACTACTTAAACTACTACTACTACTACTACTACTTCTACTACTACTTATAATAATGATAATAATAATAATAATGATGATAATAATGATAATAATAATAATAATAATAATAATAATAATAATAATAATAATAATAATAATGATGATAATAAAGCCAAAAATCTTTATAGTTGAAAAAACACACCAAATACACTACATGAATCAGAGCCGAGAGCCTAAAGGTCACAGCGCAGGCAGTGTCGTGGATCGCTGGAAAACCTTATTATTAGGGATGAAACTAAATTGGATATGTCAGTAGCTATCTTGGCTCCTAATTACATTATCCTAGAAGCCAAGTCTGCTCACTCTGTGCCACAAAGGCTGTACCATCACAACCATCATCATCATTATTAGTATCGTGTCATCATTGTTATCATCACCATCATCATAACTATCATCCTAATCATCATCATTTCATCGGCATCCTTATCTTTATTACCTTTAATCTCTCTGCTTTCTCTAGTAGTACACACTGTCTCCAGGCATTGAAGGCACGCTCTAGTAACACAATCCTGAAAATAGAGAAAAAAAATATTATGAAACATAACTGCACAAACCTGTGACATTATTATTATTATCATTATTATCATCATTACTATTATCATTGAATTATTATCATTATTTTTATTACTATTATCATTATTATTATTATTATTATTATTATTATTATTATCATTATTATTATTATTATTATCATTATTACCATCATTATCATTAATCATCATCATTATTATTATCATAACTATTATTGCTGTTGTTATTACTGTTATTATTATTATTACTATTATTTTAATTATAATTATTATTATCATCATTATTATGATTATCATTAATACTATCATCCTCATTATCATTGTATAGTTTCTTGGTCAGAAAATGGCTGGCCGAAATTGCTCAGTAATCAATTAGAAAAAATAATTGTGGAGACCCAAGAGGTTTTTTATTTCCCATTTCCGGGCGTGTGATGTACTTAGTTCTTACCTTCGATGCCAGATGGCAGTGTAGCTTCTGTCTTGTTCCTTGAGCTGATCTGCAGACCTGGTGAACAACAAATGAATATATCATGATGTGCGTTTTCAATTGATATTAACAACTTAATATGACATAAAACTAGCGAGATAAGCTGTCTAAATTACTAAGCAGATAAACCTGACTTTTGATTTATTTTCTAAATCTAAAAATTGTACACTAAAGTATGTATTACAATATTGCTCTATGCTGTGAACTCCTTTATAAAAACTCCTTTATAAACAATAACTGAAACTGGTGAGTAGCAGGTAACTGTGGTCATCTACTAGTGCCCAGGCCAATATTCAGCCAAAGTCCAGCTCAGGGAAAGGTTCCCACTTAGATACTTTACAAATACTACTCTATTTGAAGTTTTATACTTCAAACTGTCAGACTTCAAATGAATATGTGCTAATCATGTTAACTAATGACCTTCATTCAATAAACAGGCTTCATATTTTGTAAACAAAATCATATTCAATGAGTAAACTTACTTGGTCTCAAAACCATGAAAAGAGTGAGATCTAAGAATTCTTTTTCCTCGGGACTCGATATCTGTGAAGGACTGGGTAGCTATGGCGCTAAGCGTGGTGCGCAGTAACTTAATATCACCCGCAGCATTGTCATTCAGAACGTACTCGTCACATTCATAACTGAAAACAGAATACACATGTGTATGTTTGTAACAATAGAAGCATTGTTATTCAGATCATACTTATCACATTCATAAATGACAACAAAATAATGATGTGTAGCTTTATGTCAATGGCAGCAATGTTATTCTGATCATACTTGGCGGAGTCATAACTGGAAATATAATACACATGTATAAGTTTATAACAATGGCAGCATTGTCATTCAGAACACACTCATCACACTCATAACTGAAAACATAATACACATGTGTAAGTTTATAACCTTAGCAGCATTGTCATTCAGAATGTACTCATCACATTCATGACTGAAAACAAAATACTCATGTGTTTAGTTAATAACATTGGCTGCATTGTCAATCAGAATGTAATTATCACATTCATAAATGAAAACATAATACACATGTGTAAGTTTAGAACAATAGCAGCATTGTCATTCAGAACGTAATCATCACATTCATAAACGAAAACATAATAAACATGTGATGGTTTATGTCAAGGGCAGCATTGTTATTCAGATCAAACTTGGCAGAGTCATAACTGGAAATATAAAACATGTGTATAGCTTTATAACAATAGCAGCATAGTCAAACTTGGCAGAGTCATAACTAAAAATATAACAAATGTGTATAGCTTTATAACAATAGCTGCATTGTTTTTCACATCAAACTTGGCAAAGTCATAACTGAAAATATAATACATGTCAATAGTGGCAGTGCCATTCCAAAATACTCTTCACATTGATAACTGAAAAAAATAAAGAAGTGTAACTGTTAAAGCAACATTGCCATTCAAATCATACTTGTTACATTTATAAAGCCTAAAAAAGTTGTTTGTTTCTTGTAACTCTGATTTCAATAAGGAAATACCTGTTTATATTTGTAATCTAGGTATATTGTGATCTCCCCTGACAAATAGGACGCCAAAAAGTTTACAAAAAACAATTTTGGGCACCTAGTTTCTAAATCCTGGCTAAGATAATGTTCATAAAGATATTACCATAAAAATAGTCAGGACACCTTTTTGTTACTACTGGCATCTACTGTTAAAATATCAATGTAATTTTCAGTCTGGATACCTTTATAAATAACTTTGAATGGAAAGCATAAGTTTGCAAAATGTTTGAATTAGAATTGTTGGGTGGGTCTTCCTTCAAAATTCTTTTAACCCTTATGCTGCTGGTTGCTAATTTAGTCAATACAAAATAATGCAATAAACCTGAAAAATACCTGAAACCCTGTCAAATAGGTTTTTTTTAAATCTGAGAGCACTCAGCTATTCACTGAAAACCAACATGAAAGGATTAAGATGGTTTTCAAAACTCTTTGCGTCCTTGTGCTTTGGACGAAAATGGCCTTAGCATTGGAAGGTTTAAATGTAGATTACACTCATATAAGATATTACCAGAAAAATTGTCAAGACACCATAGGGTTGCTACAGGCATCAATGGTATAAATATTAATCTAATGTGTTGAAACATTTCCATGGGGAGAAATAAGCAGCTGATACGTGGGAAACAATTCTCCTGTCACCTACTTCCAGACTGCCAGAGAGCTTACCTGGCTTAACGAGGCCCTCGTCTCTCATCAAGCACACCTGCATCCAGGGACTTAGCAAGGACATGTCCTGAAAACCTACTTTTTGGACAGGCAAAAATGTATATGAAGAGTTTTTAATTTTGACTTTTTGGGGGTAATAACCAAATATTTTCCTAAGAAACCATCTTCTATGACATAGCTGAATTTTAACTTGTCCTTTTTAACAAAAAAGGCTTTTAAATGTAGTTGTTATAAGTATTTGAAGTAGATTAGTAGCTAAATCTGGACGAGCAGAAATTTGGGAATTGCTGTTCTGGACAGGTGTTTTTGAAATTCTGGATAAGACCTTGCCTGCATCTTGCACTACCTGATAGGCATTAACACTTCCAATGCTGAGGCTACTTTCGTCAAAAGTACAAGGACCCAAAGATTATTTGAAAATCATCTAAACCCTGTCATGTTGGTATTCATTGGATAGCTCTTGCTGAGTACTCTAAGATGAGTAACCCTGTGCCAAGGTTTTAGTCATTTCTCAGTTTTTTTGCATCATTTTGTATATGTCAAATTAGCCACCATCAGCATAAGGGTTAACCCTTTCATGCCTGGAGACTATCAACTTTACAAATGAAATATCCCATCTGGATAAAAGCAAACTTGTCTATACTCTTGGGAGTTTCATTAATCAAGCTTCATGTATGACCTAGCTGTAGTTGAACACATCATACAAGAATTTATTGATTCAGTCAAGTATTATCCAATCAAAATCTTTATTTAATACCATGTTATTTTCAAGTGGCACAGATCCAGACGACACTTTTCCGAGTGTGTCCACAGGAAAATCCAGGTAGGAAAACTCATTCATGCCTATAGCGCACAAAACATCCTGACTGTTTTTATGATATCTTTCTGACTAGAGTATATTCAGGAAATATTTGAAGGAAAATTATTGAGCGCAATTTAACCTACAAAATATTCTCCTTCAAATATTTTCTGAATTATTGCTTGATTCTTAAATTATTTTCAGAATTATAATAACTCCAGACGAGACTTTTTGATGGTTACCTTGGACCTGAAAGTGTTAATGGTAATAAAAAGCTTTTAAATGCTCAGTTGATTTATGGTCCTATGTTCCACAGGACCAGTTGTATTCCACAGACAAATAAGTCACTCGTAAAAAAATTATTGACAGGGCTCCAGTTTTTGGTAGGCCAAAGTAAAGAAGCCAGAAGCCTTTTACCTCAGCACTGTAATGGGCTTATAAAAATGATTTGAATTACATAATCATGACCACAAAAAGCATAGTCTAGGCTGAGCTTGTCTTTGATAGTCAGGGACTGATTGACTATTTGGAATTTTCATGTTATGTTGGGCACTAGATACTAGTATTTCCCTGCCAACAAAAAATGAATGAATTTAAGTTTTTGCATTCAACTGTTAATCAATTTCAATAGGGCAATTGGCAATAAGGCACCAATCCACACAAAAAATGTGTAAATATTGTTAGTTTTCAACACATATGCAGTCACTAGAGAGAAAAGAGTTGAGTTTGACTTACCAGTAGACATATTTCTCATTGACCTCCAATGCAATGGGATGCTACAAAAGAAAAACAAACCATAATTTAGTTCAACCATATATTAGAGGGTGTTTTTAAGCATTCTTTGTAAGGAACATCATAAAAAGCTGAGCACAAGTTTAGTATGTTTTAATAGCTTGTACAGAAATCCAGAGAAAATAATATAATACAAGTGGATCTACATAAGATAATTGTTGAAATAATAAATTTTGCTTAAAATAATTATGTTTAATTTTTAGCCCTTTAAAGCCTGAAAGTCTCCTTGCCAGTTATCTGAACCTGTGATTTGGACTGAAGTACATGGAAAGAAATACAAAATATTGGAGGAAGAGTTGTGGGCTAGGTTTCTGATCACTTAAATTCTACTTCAAATATTTTCCCCAAAATACTCTGGTCACAAAGATATCATGGAGAGAGTTTGTACATTTAGCGCTACAGTCATGAATGGATTGACGCCATATCCTGTAGCTCCATAACTATCTTCGTAAGGTGTGATCTTCCTGCCTTGGACTGTGATCGGAATCAACCTATTGTGATTGATTATGATTCCATTTTCTACTTATTGATTCCAAACCAATTTCGCTTCCTAAAATCTTTTTCTAGATTCTGCCATATTTAAAGGTTTTACACATATTTCCTGTGTATTCATGGACTAAGAATCAATAAATTCTGAATTTGATAACATTTTTTAACTTTTGAAAACATATTTATTGTAGATAACGAAACTACTAACCACATATTCCAGTCCTTGTTTATAGGTCATGCATACAGAAACATGCTATTTGAATGCCATTATAGTGTTATATATCAGCAATATTCCATTGATACAGACACATTTTTATTCTTTTACAGTTCTCAGTTGTATAGCATTGAATGACAATCAGTCTCATCCATACATAAACCAGCATGTTAACCCTTATCGCGCTATTATACTGGACAGGGGCTTGTCCCTCATGCCGAATAGATTCTTTGCAACAAATTACGTTGCATTACTATGGCGCTGTCAGTGGGGTGTAACTTAATCCTGCCATAAAGGCAAAATTATAATCAAAATATTTGAAATAAAATATACTACCTGAAACTACTGTTCTTGTTCTTTTTAATTATGTTTCTTTTGTAGATATCTATAATAGTTTATATTAATTTTTATCAGTGTAAACCTCAAGTTTTGTAGAGAACATGCTGGTTTTGATTTATCATTTATGAAAAATCAGGTTTTCAAACTGCATTAACCCAACTTTAGCCTTAGATTTCGCAAGTTTTTCATGAGTATTTCTTTTCAAAAATGTTATATTCAGAATCCTTATTAAAAACTGATGCATAATAGAAAAAATATTAATTGTTTCTTCGTTTTATTTTGTCATTTAGCGATCCTAAAGCAAAGGGAATGCAAGTAAATATTGGCTAGAAACGAATTCTGACAGTGCATCAAAAAGAATTCTAAAAGATCAACTTCCTCAATGTTAGAGCGCTATAAACCAATGAAAATAGAAAATATCAAACGTAAAACATTCATATCTATTATAATTTAAACCTCCTCAATCGATATATATAATTTTTATTTAGAAACGATCATGTTTTGCACCACAAATCAACGATTGAACACAAAAAGCAACCTTGATTTGTGGCCGCCATTTTGTGACTCCCAATTTCGCTAACTCACAGGCACAACAACTCAGAGTTAAGATTCCCATAGCAATAAAAATCTACAATAGAAATTAAAATAAAAACATGTATCGATTGCCTACCTTGTTATCCTCCTTATGGTGTCTTTATTTTGTGTTGTACCATCAGTTATAGCCTTTTTCGAAGGCTTCAAACTTGATGGTCAACACACATTGTCAAGCTCTGTTTACCAGTGTTTACGCCTAATTCGATTTAGAAGTTCGTTTGCAGTTTGAGTGTACCTATTTCCTATCAAGTCTCGGCTATGAAATTTATTTCCAAAACAACATATTTCGATAGAGCTGTTTCCCAGCTTTAGGAAAATGTTTGGTTCATTACAATCAGACCATGAGAAGTATTTAATTTGATTGTGTAAAGTGCGGTGAGGAGACCGCAAAATCGGCAGAAAAGACCGATTTTCAAAATGGCCGCTCATAAACAAGTGCGAAGTGTCTTGCTTCGCACTTGTCCTAAAACGATCTTTTCTCATACTAAACTTATTTTTTTCATAAAACAAACAAGATATTTCTATTCCCTGACATCCATTTAATCTATAAATCAACTTTATTGAATTTAGGATGTCAGGGATTAACGAATTCGGATCGAAAAACAAAGCCGGAAGTACTCGATTGAATAGCGGCGGCGAGTTGCGAAACGCTGTCAACATCGCAAGATATCGTTTTCAGTGAGTATCACTGTTGAATAATTACTTTTATTAATGTTTTTCTTTGTCAATCTGACAAAGAAAGACATGTGAGAATAGGTGAGATAGTTATTTCACCTATTCTCAAGTTATTTCGCCAAACATGTTGGATAACTTCTTGATTAATAGAATTTACCCAACATGGCGGCGGCGTTCGATCGGCAGTCATGCAGACCGTGCAGGTGCGAGAATTCTCGCAGTTGGTAACATGTTGCATGGTCCTGAGTGCGAGTATACTCGCACTCGGCACAAAGAGGGTTAACCAATTATTGCTCACAGCGGGCATTAATCAGCCTGACAATTTTGATGAAATCTTTCACGCTTAAGCAAAATATTTGGAAAAATATTTGAATGAGAATTATTGATCAGAATACTACCAACAATTCTCCTTCAAACATTTTGTAAAAATAAATCTTAGTTTCCAAGATGTTGGTCAAAAGCATCAATACAAAGATCCAGATCTGCAGACAATATTTTCAAGAGTAAATCTTAACCCTTATACTGGTTGTGGCTAATTAGGTCAATGTGAAAAGATGTCAAAAAGCTGAGAAATGATGGAAACCCTGGCACATGGGTACTCATCTGAGAGTGCTCAGCGAGAGCTATCCTATGAATACCAACATGACAGGGTTAGGATCATTTTCAAAATCTTTGTCCTGGCGCTTTGGACAAAACTAACCTCAGCATTGGAAGGGGTTAAGTATTAAAGGTTTAAATGACCACAACCACTTTGTGGTTATGGTTACAGGCATGAAAGAGTTAAAATGTACTACTAATCACACCTACACGCTCAGGTGTATATATAGCTAGAAACCTGCATACCCACCTCCAGGGTGAAGCTATTTATGGTGATTATTTATACTACAGTCATGACGAACATCCTCGTCAATATCTATTCTTGTTATGAGTGCCCCTAGGACCCTGGCTACTTTGGTAATATCTTCTCCAGTGAGCATCTTGCAGAAAATCGTTAAAAGGAGAAATAGAATTCAGAAACCAACTAAGTCATTTGTAAGTTAAATCAATTTTCTTTAAACATAATGCTCCTGGTTGTTAATTTGGCTAATACAAAATGATGCAAAAAACCTGAAAAACGACTGAAACCCTGGCATATGGGTACTCATCTGGGAAAACCACCACCTAACCCCAAGCAGGGCCTTAAACAGGACCCGTCAGGTCTGACTTTAGGACAGGCAGTTGCCTGAATAACTCATTTTTAGACAGACAAAAATTATTCTTAACTTTATTGTGTCATAACCAATGGTTTTTTCATAAAAACACATCTTCTAAGATGTGGCTTAAGTGTAAATTGCCATTTGACACAATAGGATGTTAACTGTAGTTGTAATAAAGATTTGAAGTACCCCAGTAGCAAATTTTGGATGGTCAGAAATTTTGAGATTGCAGTTTTAGACAGGCACTTTTTAGAATATCCTGGTTTAGACCCTGTCCCCAAGTCACTGGCAATGTTTCAACATGCCTTGAGCCAGATCTGAACCTAGGCAGAGGTGAGTAACCCTTCCAATGCTGAGTCTACTTTTGCGTCAAAAGCACTGGGATGCAAAGACCTTTGAAAACCATCTAAACCCTGTCGTGTAGGTATTCATTGAATATATATACTGTAGAACACGAAATTCACGCGTGTCCCAAGTATAGCGAATTTGGGAGTTTTGCGTCATAGCGTATCTTTATATTAGCGTCTCTTTACCGTAGCCACAGCCGCTGACAGCGCCATCTGTCGCAAAAAAGACAAACTAATTTGATCAGAGAATGCTTCCAGTTTGATTGAGCATTCTCTCAAAAGGGGGCGCCCGTATTTATAAACAAAGGGTTAAACAAAGGAAATGGGGCTATGAACCCTATCGATGGTGACACAACAAAGGGGCCATATCAGGTTGTATTAAGTGTAATCTTCGGAAAATAAACAAGCAAAACAGATCACAATGATTTTTCTTTGCTCTTTTAACATGTCTTTTGCTTCCTAAAGCCAGAAAAACACACAAAAAAAATGGTTCAAGAGGGGCTACGTATGCTTCTTGTTTGTACTAGTGGCGCCATCTAGCGGTCACCACGAAAACGAAAATGGCGTCTCCTGAATGTTCGTCAAATGCCTGTGCTAAAGGCATGCTAAAGGTGCCATTTGTTGTTGTTTTTTGTTTTTAGATGGAATGTTTATTAATTCAATGGAATCATGAGCTAGTCCACAAGCCCAGAAACCGATTTTGAAAAAGGGTTTCAGTAGGGCTACGTATCTTCTATTAGATTTACTAGTGGCGCTATCTAGCGGCCACCACTAAAACGAAAATAACGGCTGCACAAGAAACCTCCAATTCTTGCTTTAAAGGGGACCATCTCATTGACGTCAGCGCCACCAGTGGCTAAAAAGAAAGACAAAAGTACAGCGTTTTTATATATAGCGAAGCGGCACCAGACGCTAAGTACGCTATATATAAACACACGCGGAAATTTCGTGTTCTACAGTATATATATATATATATATATATATATATATATATATATATATATATATATATATATATATATATATATATATATATATATATATATATATATATATATAGATAGACAGATAGATATAGATATATGTATATATATATATACATATATATATATATATATTTATATATATATATATATATATATATATATATATATATATATATATATATATATATATATATATATATATATATATATATATATATATATACCCATGTGCCAGTGTTTCAGTCATTTTTCAGATTTTTTCCATCATTTTAAATTGGCAAAATTAGCCACCAGCTGCACAAGGGTTAAGTAGACAGTGGCAACGCCATAGACCACTCTCAATAAAGGCCTCCTTGAAAGCAAAGCCAAAAACTGGCAAACAACAAACTAACAAGAATATATTGACCAAACAAACAAAGGATCATTAAGGGGATCCTTATTTCACTGCCAAATACTCTGGGCATGCAACTTGGCATAATATATTTGACCATGACATTGAGCAAAGAAAATCAGTCTAATAGCAAACAGGTTAATGATTTAGACAACAGGCAAACTTCAGCATTAATCAATCAGCATGTTTCTGTCACTAATTGCTTAATTAGGTTGTGTAAATATACACATTAGAAAAGATAAACTGAGGAAATGTTTCAGGTGCTGGTTGAACTTTGATTTGAAGGCATACTTTAGCCTAGTAAAACAACCTTTTTTATTATTATATGATCAGATGTGCGTGAAGATAATTATGTCAAGGGTATTGACTTACATTATAGTTGCAAGAAAAGATTATCTTGTGGAATGTTTAAGGCTGGAGCATGAACTTTGACCTCAACATACCATTATTTCGAGAAAAGCTTAGTAGTCCTTGGTTATATCAGTGATGTACAGGTTAAGTACTAGTACATCTCTGGTTATATAATCAGATGTTCGTGAAAGTATTTAACTACTGTAAAACTGGTAATGTTTGCGTGTAGTAAATATTGCATTTTTTTCATTTTCTCTTTTATGCGTGTTTTAATTAATGCGACGCCACCAGACGTCAGATATCTGAAACAGAAGGGACAGATTTATGCGTGTTTTAATTATTGCGTCCTCATGCTTTCGCATTAAACCGCAATAATTAAAATCACGCAATCATTACCAGTTTTACAGTATATAGGGTCACACTAACTTAGCATCCGAATCATTAAGTGAATCTATTCTACTACTGTTGACATAAAAGGAAATTGCATTGTAATAAGTCAATTTCTTTAACTCTTCATCATTGATGATACATATTTGACTTGATCTTTTGCTACTTATATTCCATTTGTACCTACTGCAGCCAAAAAAGGCCTGACTGTATTGATGATTTTTTTTATAAAAGAAAAACTATTTTTTTCTCTGTAAAAAATGCCATAGGTTTCCCTGGAGAAGTTCTCCGGAAGTAACCTCATGTCAAGAACTTTTCGTCTGAATCACTTGAAATATATCTGAAGAAGTGTATTACATTCATCAATGCCAATTTGGGTAGCCGGTTGCAAAATCTACAGCAGGAAAGCAAAAAATTGTTGTTGTTTTTTCTGTGTAAAGAACACCATAGGTTTCCCCGGAGAAGTTCTCCGGAAGTGACCTCATGTCAAGACCTTTTCATCTGAATCACAATACTTGGACAGGAGGCAGGATGGGCCGAGAAGCCAGCTCGTTGCCGACGGGAAGCGGTTGCCTCGGCGACCGCATCCGCTCACCTCGCAGCATCTCCCAGGTGTCATTGATCGCTCCAGGAATGAAGAAAAGGTAACGCGACCGACTCTCATTGTTATTTCTGCTTGTTTTGTGCAATAAGCTCGGCCTTATGGAGATTGAATTTCCTCCATTGAGTTACACAAGGGGCCGGCTAACCTAATCATCCATCTGCAGTAATTGGGTTAGAAAAGAAAGGGGCTGCTGATTGCTGAAGGAAATGCTGTCAGGAGGATAAATCTCGGGCATAATCTGGGGGGCAAGACTCCTGACGTAGGCGCTGAACTCAAGTTTACTCCAAACATTTGTTTCTCAAGAAGTTCTCTCTAGAAGTGAACGACACCCCCCCCCCCCCCCCCCCCCCCCTGTCGGTGTTACAAAAGAAGGGGCAGGAGAAAGGGAAAAGAGATAAATCTCTAATCTGGGGGGCAAGACTCCTGACGTAGGCGCTGAACTCAAGTTTACTCCATACATTTGTTTCTCAAGAAGTTCTCTCTATAAGTGAAGACCCCCCTCCCCTCTCGGAGTTACAACAGAAGGGGCAGGAGAAAGAGAAAAGAGATGAATCTCAGGCATAATCCGGGGGGCAAGGCTACTGACGTAGGCGCTGAACTAAAGTTTATTCCAAACATTTGTTTCTCAAGAAGTTCTCTCTATAAGCGAATGACTCCCCTCCCCTCTCGGTGTTACAAAAGAAGGGGCAGGAGGAGAAAATAGATGAATCTCTGGCATAATCTGGGGGGCAAGGAGAAACTGAAGCTGAACTCAAGTTTACTCCAAACATTTGTTTCTCAAGAAGTTCTCTCTATAAGCGAATGACTCCCCTCCCCTCTCGGTGTTACAAAAGAAGGGTCAGGAGAAAGGGGAAAGAGATAAATCTCTGGGATAATCCGGGGGGCAAGACTCCTGACGTAGGCGCTGAACTCAAATATATTTCAAACATTTGTTTCTGAAGAAGTTCTCTGAGTTCTTAGAAGTGAATGACCCGCCTCTCTCTGTCAGTAAAGAAGAGGCAGGAAAAGGGTAACACCTCTAGCTCGGTGTTAGAAGATAAGGGGGCAGGAAGAGAGGAAAGAGGCATATTAATCTTTGGATGAAGCTTGTGATGCAGGCTTTGAACCCAGGGTTAATTCTAAACATTTGCTTCTTGAGCTGATTCTTATATTTTCTTGAAGAGATTGATGCAGGCTTTGTACCCCGGGTTATTCTAAACATTTGTTTCTTGAGCTGATTCTCATATTTTCAATAAATGACTGACCCCCTTGCAGTGTTACAAAAGAAGGGGTAGGAAGAAATGGAAGGAGAAAAGAGACAAACCTTTGGCATGATCTAGAGGTTAGGCTTGTGATGCCGGCTATGAACCAAGGTTCATTCAAAACATTCTTTAAGCAGAAACTCATTATATAACCTCTCAGAGTAAGAAAATGAGGGAGGAGTGAGAACAGAGGGAATAAAGAATGATACAATGTTGCGAGGCTTGTGACGCAGGCTCTGAACCTAAGTTTATTCCACACATTTGTTTCTCAAGCAATTTTTCCCCCTCCCAATGAATGAACCTTTTGCAATGTCAGAAAATAAGCAAGGGGTGGGGCGAGACAGAAAGGGGATAGCGACAAAGGTGTGATACAAGTTATCTGGCTATGAACCTTAGCAATAAAGGGGCAGGAGGGGAAGTCAGAGTTCTATATTAACCCATTCACACTAAGAGATCCCCTAGAAAGTATCGTCTGCTACTCTCATACTTTTCAAAATAGCTAGGGAAAAAAGCGAAAGTGCACAAGATATTTGAAGGAGTGTTGTTGTTTATTTTCCCTTTGACATTTCTTCTTCAATTATTTTCCAAGAAACCCTTTTGTCGGAAAAATAATTCCAAAACCGTCAGGCCTGTTTTAGACACTCTGAGTGTTAATGGGTTAAGACTAAATCTGAGCGTGAATTAAGCCATAAAGGATACGTACCTTGCTGTCCTTGTAGTGCTTGAGGGCATGCTCCTGGTTATACCTCCCACACGCCACATGGGAGCAGCTCAGACATGCCTGAAATACACAATGAGAAAACATTACAACACAGCCTCCTACAGATATTATATCACACTTGTGAAAATGACATAAGGGCTTACGTTGGTGATTCAATAGTCAAGTAGAATTTTTGATTTTTTGTCACCTTTTCTACCATGTTGCGGCTAATTTGTGAGTAGCCAGATGTAACTGGTGGAGGAAACTGGAGTACCTAGTGAAAACCACCGCCTAACCACAAGTCACTGGCAACTTTCTCACATGCCCCAGGTGGGATTCTAACCCAGGCAGTGGTGAGAGACAGCTAGCATTCAACGCCAATGCCTTTGACCACATGGCCATCAGGGTAAGGTAATTCCACTTCAGGATCGCTCACTGTCACTTGAGACTGCCTATGTTGGAATACCCCTTGAGGCATTAGCATGTAAGAAAGTTGCCAGTGGCGGTTTTCCTCGGATACTTCAGTTGTCACCACCACTCACAACCGGCTAGTCACCATCTTGTCCTAACGTGGTATTAGATGTGATGATAAACAAAATCCTCAATTCCAAATAAAATACCATTGTTCTGGACCATGGGGGTCAAAACAAGGGGTCAAAAATGAGGATCTATTAAATTTTGGGGGTCAAAATTCAAATATCAAATTTACAAAAAGTATCATACCAACCCCATCTATTGACATAGCAAGAAAAAGTGTTCTTTTTTACATCATGTTATGTCCCTATTGTCTTGTATGATGGAGACTTTTGAAATATTTCCTTTTAATCAACAAATACAGAAAGTCTTACATAAGACAACTGGGTGTCATTTTGCCAAAATTCTGGCGTTTTGGAGTCAAAATGACTCCCTGACTCCTGGCTGGGTAAGTACCTGTCTGGACCTATGATACTTTGGAAATTGAATTTGAAATTTAACATAGATTTAATAAAATATTTGAAGGAGAGTTGTTAGGTAACCTCTTATCAACATTTCTCTACCAAATGTTGTTGTTTTTTCAGATAATTCTATCTAAGAGATATCACTAAAATAGTCAGGCAATTTTGAGCGCTATAATGCATGAGTGGGTTAAGTATATAAATTTGGAGAAATAAAACAAAAATGTAATTCGTCATCCTTTTTTCAATTTTATTCAATTGCTTTAGTATATTATCGCTAACAAAAAAGTTGAATCAAATAAAATCTAATCTATGAATATTTTATGCTTAGGGTACTTGGATGCATTATATGCTGCAGTTTCTGTCAGGTCCAGAGATATTCTTCCTGATCTTGTTCTCAGCTTTCACAATACACATGGCAAATCAATATTTAACCCCTTCATGCCTCAAGATCTTCTTGCCAAGAGTTGATAATTTTGAAAATAACTTTTATATTAACCATACTTCAATAAAACGTATGAAGGAGAGTTGTGGGTTGGATTTTGTTCAACATTTCTCCTTCAAATATCTTTTAAAAATTCCTTTCAAAATAGTCAGGCGGTTTTGGGCACTATATAGGTTTACCATTCCTGGCATGCCAGACTGTCTGTATTTTTTGAAAAAAAATAGCAAAATCTTTGAAGGAGAGTTATTATTTGGATTCTGATCAAAACTACTCCTCTAAATATATCCCCAAAAATGTTATCGAAAAGATATCATCAAGATAGTCTTATGGGTGCTAAAAGCTTGAATGTATTGAAAATGAGACTATAAATGTAAACCTAAAGCTAAAAGAACCCATGCATAGTATACAACATGCCTTGTGTAATAACTCATGGATCTACATGTTATTACACAAGTCATGTTTTATACTAATACCAATGCAAGACATCTATGTCTAAATAAGAATATATGTATAAGAATAAGAAAGGATTTAACGATCTCCTTGCCAAGTGTTGTCTCAAAATAATTTCAAAACTAGGTCTAATACCAAAAAAAAAAAAGATTCTAGAAGAATCATTGGTTGGGTCCTGAATAAAATTTCTCCCTCAAATATTTTCTGAATGAGTAAGACCTGGGTCAAAGATATGTCACGAAAATAGCCAAGTGGTGTTTAACCTCTACAGGCATGAATGGGTTGCATAAGCTGTGGTGCTTAAGCCCAATTTATAGTATAAATGGCTAGCTACAGGGCACCCATATACTGCATTGTATTCAAAATGCCTAATGTAATAAATAATGACCATGCTTAAGAATGACATAAGTAGGCTAAGTACGTTCAATAAGCTTCTGTGCAGAATGGCTTAAAATAGCTCCAAATCTATAGGATATAGTGTAATAACTAAAGGCCATGTTTAACACTGGTATCAGAAGCGGCTTTAAATTAGAATCTGTGCAGGGTCCTAGATGGAAGACAGGCTCCTTTTCCATGGACTGACCACTGGCCAGTGCAATAACTAGGGGCCATGCTAAAATAAATCTGTGCAGGGTCCTAGATGGAAGACTAGTTCCTGTTCCATGGACTGAACAGTGCACTGACTAGGGGCCAAGTTAATATAAACATCTGTCCATCTGTGCAGGGTCCTAGATAGACGACTAACTCCTTGGATTGAATGTTATGACTAGAGGCCATGTTTTGCTTTGGTACAGATACAGGATATGGGCTTTCTATACGCTACTGTGCAGCACTTAAAATTTAGACTAGCTCCTAGTCTCTCGAATGACTGGTGTGATGATTAGAGGCTTTGTTTTGCAGTGGTACAGATATGGGCTTTCTATAGGCTGATGTGCAGTACACAGGGGCAAGACAGGGGCAAGACTATACAATTATTTCCCTATGCAACCCTCCTACAGGAGTCAGTCTATAAAATTATTTCCCTATGCCACCCTCCTACAGGGGCCAGTCTATACAATTATTTCCCTATGCCACCCTCCTACAGGGGCTAGTCTATACAATAATATCCCTATACCACCTTCCTACAGGGGTTAGTCTATACAATTATTTCCCTATGCCATCCTCCTACAGGGGTCAGTCTATACAATTATTTCCCTATGCCACCCTCCTACAGGGGCCAGTCTATACAATTATTTCCCTCTACCACCCTCCTACAGGGGTTAGTCTATACAATCATTTCCCTATGCCACCCTCCTACAGGGGCCAGTCTATACAATTATTTCGGGAATTCCCTATGCCACCCTCCTACAGGGGCTAGTCTATACAATAATATCCCTATACCACCCTCCTACAGGGGCCAGTCTATACAATTATTTCCCTATGCCACCCTCCTACAGGTGTTAGACTATACATTTATTTCCCCCATGCCACCCTCCTACAGGGGCCAGTCTATACAGTTATTTCCCTATGCCACCCTCCTACAGGGGCCAGCCTATACAATTATTTCCCTATGCCACCCTCCTACAGGGGCTAGTCTATACAATAATATGCCTATACCACCCTCCTACAAGGGTTAGTCTATACAATTATTTCCCTATGCCACCCTCCTACAGGGGTTAGTCTATACAATTATTTCCCTATGCCACCCTCATACAAGGTCCAGTCTAAACAATCATTTACCTATGCCACCCTCCTACAGGGGTTAGTCTATACATTTATTCCCCTATGCCACCCTCCTACAGGGGCCAGTCTATACAATCATTTCCCTATGCCAACCTTCTACAGGAGCCAGTCTATACAATAACTTCCCTATGCCACCCTCCTACAGGGGCCAGTCTATACACTTATTTCCCTATGCCACCCTCCTATAGGGGCCAGTCTATACAATTATTTCTCTATGCCACCCTCCTACAGGGCCAGTCTATACAATCAATATTTCCCTATGCAACCCACCTACAGGAGCCAGCCTATACAATTATTTCCCTATGCCACCCTCCTACAGGTGCCAGTCTATACAATAATTACACTATGACACCCTCCTACAGGTGCCAGTCTATACAATTATTTCCCTATGCCACCCTCCTACAGGAGTCAGTCTATACAATTATTTCACTATGCCACCCTCCTACAGGGGCCAGTATCAACAAGTATTTCCCTATGCCACCCTCCTACAGGTGCCAGTCTATACAATAATTACACTATGACACCCTCATACAGGTGCCAGTCTTTACAATTATTCCACTATGCCAACCTCCTACAGGTGCCAGTTTATACAATTATTTCACTATGCCACCCTCCTACAGGGGCAAGTCTATACATTTCACTATGCCACCCTCCTACAGGGGCCAGTATCAACAAGTATTTCCCTATGCCACCCTCCTACAGGTGCCAGTCTATACAATAATTACACTATGACACCCTCCTACAGGTGCCCGTCTTTTCAATTATTCCACTATGCCAACCTCCTACAGGTGCCAGTCTATACAATCATTTCCCTATGCCACCCTCCTACAGGTGCCAGTCTATACAATTATTTCACTATGCCACCTTCCTACAGGGGCCAGTCTATACAATTATTTCACTATGCCACCCTCCTACAGGTGCCAGTCTATACAATTATTTCACTATGCCACCCTCCTACAGGGGCCAGTTTATACAATTATTTCACTATGCCACCCTCCTACAGGTGCCAGTCTATACAATTATTTCACTATGCCACCTTCCTACAGGGGCCAGCCTATACAATTATTTCACTATGCCACCCTCCTACAGGTGCCAGTCTATACAATTATTGCCCTATGCCACCCTCCTACAGGGGCCAGCCTATACAATCATTTCCCTATGCCACCCTCCTACAGGGGCCAGCCTATACAATCATTTCCCTATGCCACCTTCCTACAGGGGCCAGCCTATACAATCATTTCCCTATGCCACCCTCCTACAGGGGCAAGTCTATACAATTATTTCACTATGCCACCCTCCTACAGGTGCCAGTCCATACAATTATTTCCCTATGCCACCCTCCTACAGGAGCCAGTCTATACAATCATTTCCCTATGCCACCCTCCTTCAGGGGCCAGCCTATACAATTATTTCACTATGCCACGGTGACCCTCCTACAGGGGCCAGTCTATACAATTATTTCCCTATGCCACCCTCCTACAGGGTCCAGTTTATACAATTATTTCACTATGCCACCCTCATACAGGGGCCAGTCTATACAATTATTTCTCTATACCACCCTCCTACAGGGGCCAGTTTATACAATTATTTCTCTATACCACCCTCCTACAGCGGCCAGTCTATACAATTATTTCACTATGCCACCCTCCTACAGGGGCCAGGCTATACAATTATTTCCCTATGCAACCCTCCTACAGGGGCCAGTCTATACAATTATTTTCTTATGCCACCCTCCTACAGGGGCCAGTCTATACAATTATTTCCCTATGCCACCCTCCTACAGGGGCCAGTCTATACAATTATTTCCCTATGCCACCCTCCTACAGGGGCCAGTCTATACAATTATTTCCCTATGCCACCCTCCTACACGGGCCAGCCTCGACAGTTTTTAAGGGTTGTGTATGGAGTGCCTACCCTCCCTACAGGTCCAGTCTCTTAATAATGATAATTTGTACTTACCCACACACTTTCCGTGGTCCCGCACTCGACACAGAGCCATTTCTGGGGGTTGAGAATGGAGTGGTCCTGGGCGACCCTCACTTTGGCCACATGTTTACAGGTATCCATCACGGGTGACCTACTTTCCTTCGTAGCCCAGGAGGCTGAAAACATCAAAACAACCATTAATTAATCAATCAGATCAGCAAGACATTTAACCCTTTCAATGCTGAGGCTACTTTCACCCAAAACACAAGGATGCAAAAAAAATTGAAAACCATCTAAACCCTGTCACATTTGTTGGTATTCATATGATAGCTCTCGCGGAGTACTCTCAGATGAGTAACCATGTGCCAGGGTTTCAGTCATTTTTCTTTTTTTTGGCATCATTTTGTAATGGCAAAATTATCCACCAGCCAGCATAAGGGTTAACAAACACAATTAACATAATTTGTCCATGCATTCCTGCTGTAGCAGAGTGACATTAAAAAGGCATCACTTTTTGATGATCCCTTTTTGAAGAAAAGATCACAAGAAAAAAATTAAGGGAAAATATGAAATGTCAAAACCAGACCAACAATTCAAAGGATAAAGAAGATAAATCCATGTTAGTAAAATCAAAATTTGTCCCCCCAAAATATCGGCTGAATCCATGACAACAAATAATATTGGTCTTGCCTCACCTGAACAGTATTAGCAATATAAAGCCTCACAGGTGGGAGTTACCTGAAAAAGCCTAGGATATCAAAGAGGTGGGGGCCTTTGCTGGGAACAAGAAAGGTAGATTAAGTCCCATGAACTATCAATATAACAGAATAACCTCCAACAAGCTTTGAGCATTGTCAGAGCTTCCATAAATGGGGGGAAATTATGATTTTGATACTTCTCTTCAAAGGACAGGTTTCATGCCGTGATGAATCAAAGTGTAATTTGCGGGCGTCAGGTCATGTTGGGATGACGTCTGACTAAATGGCAAGCCCAGATCAAAGCTAATAAAGGCCATTCACTGGGCACCTTTTTCTCAATAGTCCCCATAACATAAGGCATAACACTTCAAAACCTCAATACACACAGGTCTCCATGAAAGAGCCTCTATCATAGACACCTTCCCCTACTATATATAGTCCCCATATTATGAGGCATAAAACCTCACATAAAAATACACACACAAGTCTCTTAGACTTGCTACAAGCCTATAGTAATAAAATGTTACCTGTAACACAAGGCATAAAACCTCAATTACACACAGGAAACATCTAAGACAGGTGTAGTGTGGAATGAATTTACAAAATATTTTAAGAAGAGTTGTGGTTCAGGTTCTGATTTCTACTTCACAAAGTTTTTTGGAATAATTCTCTCGATTCTCTGGTCACAAAGGTATTAATTAGCAAAATAGCCTGGACATTTTGTGTTCTACAGGTATGAATGGGTTTAATAGGCTAAAAAAAAATTGTTTGTTTCCTGTAACCCTACTCTAACAGGTTTTTATTCAAAAAAATCCCTACCCTCAAGTTTTTTTGGCCCTCCCAACTCCCAATTAACTTAAAACATGCATAAAACACACAGTTTTGACCAAAAAAATAATGCAAAAATTTTTTTTTTTACTGACCTACCTACCCTATTTTTTTTCGTACTGTTACAGGAAACAAACAATTTCTTTTTTTAGGCCTTAGTACTACTCAAAAGGATTAATGACAACTTCAAAGGAACATCAATCACAGCCATAAGTCAAGGGCAGGTCATTGCTCTGCTGAAGCAAGTCAAGTGCACACTTCTGTTTAATAGCATGGCAGCAGGGACGTAGCCAGGACCCTTCTTGCCTGTCTTTTTGGACAGGAAGTTTCCTTGAAACCTACTGTTTGGACAAGCACAAACTTCTACGAAGAATTTTTAATTCTGATTTTATGTGGGTAATAACCATATATTTTCCTAACAAACCATCTTCTTGGACATGGCTGAAGTGTAAATTGGCCTTTTTGACAAAATAGGCTATTAAATGTATTGGGTAAAAGGATTTGAAGTAAATTAGTAGCTAAATCTGATCGGGCAGAAATTAAAGAATTGCTTTTTTGGACAGACATTTTGAAAATCCTGGCTAAGACCCTGACTGGCAGAGAGGGATATTACCCTATAAGCTGAGTTTTATATGGTACTGGTATTGGTGACAAGGACAGGGTCATATTAACCCATTTGCATCTGGAGAGCAGACATGCTCTGACAATACAGCGGCCAAAAACAGCCGGACAATTTTGATGAAATCTTGCAGGTAAAAGAATAATGAGGAAAGTATTTGATGGAGAAATGTTAATTAGAACATTACCAGCAACTCTTCTTCAAATATTTTGTAAAATCATTCTCGATTCTAAAGTTATTGTCAAAAGTATATAAGGTCCTGACGACAATATCTTGTGGAACTCCTAAGCATTAATGGGTTAACATAGCTAATCCTATTGAGTAAAGTTTGAATTTAAGTTGACGAGAAATTGTTCAAACAAGCATTACAATATCAGTACCTTTTAGTCAAATATTTATCAAATTGTTGCATTTTGATTAAGATATTCCTATATGTGTCAGATCATGTGTTTGCATCAGATGGGAAAGGGTTAACCTCAGTCATCCAGGTAAAAAGAATACATGATGTTTTGGGCATAATCTTCCTGACGATTACATTTCATGGAAAAGGTCTAAAGGAGAAATGTTTACAACGACTTAAACTGCAACTATCCTTTGAATATTTTGCGATTCTAGGCTTTATTTCCAGGATATTTTCAAATGTATCATGGCATTTTTAAAAGGAGAATTTAAGTTGAAAGAAGAGCATAAATTAGCAAAATATTTGAGGGAGAGATGTAAGTTGGAATCTGAGTAACATTCCTACCATTAAATATTTCTCAAAAAAAATACTAAATGTAGTGGTGGGACGAGTACTTGGAAGCTTAAGCTTTTGGTCGCTGGGGCCTCCGATCCGAACGCTCGAGTCAAAAAGTTGATTGCTCGGAAATTACGAGCTGACAATACTTTTTTAGATAGACACATGCTTCCGATGCATGTGTCGCTACAAATAAGTGACCCTATCCTATAAAATATAGGGTGTAGGGGAAGAGGGAATCCACTGTAGTGTTAGTGTTGGGAATCGTTAAAATTTTTGGGCTCGATTAATCGTCAATTTCGCCGAGCGATTAATCGATTATAATCGAGCTTCTCGGCCAGATTGCGACATTGAAAAACATACCAAAAAAACTCACATAACAAAACACCAAAAAACAAGAGAATTCGCCGGTCAAGTACAGGCGCCATTTTGAGGCGCTGATCAATGAATAAATGGACGTAAAGTAGACGAAATGTACAGCTGATGAATCAGTATTTCACATTGTTCACATCGTTCGCTGTACTTTCCCTTTGCCGTTCTAGCGAAGTGAAATGCCGATCTTCACCACTTGAAGATTGAAATCATGATTAGCGATTTCAATCTTCAAGTGGTGATCTATCGGCTGGCGAATGTCTGGGTGAAGATCGGCATTTCACTTCGCTAGAACGGCAAAGTGAAAGTACAACGAACGATATGAACGATGTGAAATACTGCCCTGAAACAAGAAACAAAGTTACAACAACGTAACTACTATGTGCTACTCAGTATTACTCACCTTCTGCCTTGTTCTATGCGCGCGCTTCCGAAAATACGAACAAGCACGTGTCATGGATGTTTGGCATATACTACGCTTTTATTTCAGGGCAAATTCAGGCTAATAGAGGCTGTTTATCGCGACATTCATCACGCAAATTTTCAAAATTTTCTCACACGCATCAATATTTTGATGCGTTGTCAAGTTGTCCAAATTTTAATTTTTTTTACCTGGATCGATTATTTCATTTCCAGCTCGAGCGCTCGGCAATTGCTCCAGTACGAGCCGAGTAGTCGAGCTTCCGATTAATCGACCCACCACTATGTAGTGTTATCCTGTAATTGATAATGCTGTGAGATAATCTTTAGCTTATGCTGACTCAGACTCTACTCAGTATCTTTTTATCATCCATCAATTTGCTAGAAATAATGGTCAATGGGTACCGTAAATAAAATGGTAGTTTATTGCAGAAGTGATAACTGAAGAAGTGAATCCTGTACTACATGATTAAAACAGGTCACCTGCCTAGAAATGGTTTGTGTTGTTTTTATCCATCACCAGGGATAACCCGGATTGATTTAATGGTTATGGCCCATTTGCCCCTAAAGCATGTGATTTTGTGACCAGATGTTAGATTATAGGAGCCAAGTTTACAAATGGATATCAATCATCAACTGGAGCACTTGGAGAATATTCAACTTTGACCTCCCTTTAATTTAACTAATAAAGCCTTGAAATGCATCTCAAAGCACATATTTTACAGGATTTTCTAGGACATCATGACCCCAGAGCCCCCGAGCCTAGACACAATGTTATCTACGCAGTGCATTTATTTGCAGATTTATTTGCTCCTTAATTTTGATGTCTAGGAGCCAAATCTGCTCCTGCCTGAAAATGTTACGGTCAATCCCTGATCACTAACAGAAGATTATCAACGACAAGTTATTTGCTGTAAATGAATTCAAAGTGGGTTGCTAATTTCTGTACATTCCCAATACTGAATCTAAATCAGCGATGAAAGTTATCCTAACCTTTCAAGTTATCCATGATTGATGTCAATTTCGATTTCAATTCTCTCTCCACCCCATTACTTCCATTATATTGACCAAATCCATACACCTGAAAAACAACTCTGATTGATTGTCCCAGCTGCTCAATGGGAAGAAAGGCGACATTCAATTATTCCTCGCAGATGCTGCTGCTGCTGCTGCCGGAGGAATTCTATTTCGTGGAGCCATTTTAGTGAAAGGCTTTAATAAAAGCCTAAAATATTTGCAATAAAATGAAAAGAGTTCTGTCAGATCCCCCCTAGGTGACAGACGGCATCATGCCATGTGTTATTTTGACAAGCAATCTTCAGGGTAAGCTTTAACTGACAGGGAGAATTGAAGAAAAGAAAAGATACCCCTTAAAGCTTTACATCTAGACTGATGTGCTGACAATGTTTCTTTAACTCACAGTGGCCAAAAGCACTCGGACAAGTTTGATGAAACCGTTCACCCTTATGCTGATGATGGCTAATTTGACCAATACAAAATGATGCCAAAAACCTGAAAAAATGACTGAAACCCTGGCACACAGGTACTCATCTAAGCGTACTCAGCAAGTGCTATCCAATGAATACCAACATAACAGGGTTTAGATGTTGTTGGTTTTTTTTGAAAATCTTTGCATCCTTGTGCTTTGGAAAATTATACAAATGAGATCTGTTGGGGATTAGAACACTACCAACAATTCTCGTTCAGACAATTTGGAAAATTATTTGTAATACCTTTAAGCTATTGTCAAAAGTATCACAGGTCCAAACTACTACTTTCAGGATAATACTAAGCATGTTCAGAATGGGTTAACCAATTAAAAATTGCCTGGATGCAATGATACTTGTGAAAATAAGTTGGAAATTCAGCTCTTCAACAAATTCAGTTTTATTTGGGTTTATAATTACATTTCGCTTTCATATCTACTTACACAATATGCTGTAATTGCAAAGATACTCCTTATGTAGTCAGACCTTTTTGTGCCACTACAGGAATGAATAATACAGCATTTCCTTATATATGCATTTTTCATATGTCACTGCTAAGCTTATGATGGGTTCATGCTTTATATTATTATGCATTTTTCATATGGCACTGCTGAGCTTATGGGTTCATGCTTTTTAGCAGGAAACTATTTTACAGAGGTGTCCAAGTATTTACATCCTATCTAGCACAGAGAAGTGAATTAGTCCAGTCCAGAGCACTAAGTGAGTGTGACAATCAGTTGTTCAAAGTAACCGTCACCAGATGTCACTGTCATACATGCGATTGGTTATTAATAATAGACATGAATAGATGATTGGACAGTATAAATAAATGGGGTCAACACATTTTAAAATGAAATCTGTATCAAATATAATATAATATCTGAGTTAACAGTGTTATGTACAGGATTTGGCCTGTCATTCATTTTGTAGTCTCTGGTGCACACTGATGCCCCTAAAAAAGCCCTATTGTCAAATCCTGGTGATTAAAGATACAGATGCTTCCTAAATAAGCCAATAACTATCTGTTTGCCTGTACAGGAGAGAGTGTGTACATCTACTCTTATGTGCATAAACTTACTGGTAATGCAAGCATGTGAAGAATACGCTAAAAAGACTGTGGCTCAGTAGTACCCAATTTCTTTCGTTACGATGTCAAGCTGGGCTAGTTGCCCAAAGTTTTACTAGTCCTGATAGTTTAATGCTGGCCGTGTTTTATAACAGATTATATAATAAACATTGTTCCACAGTACCGAAATTTTCACTAGCCTGGCAGAACTAGATTCCCACATTCTGGACACTAAAACTAACATATATTTTTTTTTACAATTCCAGCCTCCAGGTCAGCTGGCTACCTCCATTGTAGAGCCATGGGATTCTGGGGAGAGATGAGTTAATAACATTATCTTAGCTACCAGGGCGTCTGTGCGTCTTTTGGAAACCCAAAAAGCACCCCTCAGGACACCCAAATTTTTTTGTAAGGAAATTTCTTTAAATTTCAATCTCAAGCATGTAATAAATTGATTTTTTTTTCATCTCCATATATTTCCCATGACATTGTATAAGGATATTATGCCTTATTTCGATAAATTTATACATGTTTATGGTTGAAATATGAGTATAACGTGGTACCCCTGAAATATAATGTGGTCCCCAATATGATTACATATAATGTGAACGCCCAAAAGTTTACAATTGCCAAATTTGGGCACCCAGTTTCTAAATCCTGGCTAAGATCCTGGTTAATAGTAAGATTGCTTCAAACAAATACAGGCCTCAATGCTAACTCAAAATGTTACTGGCCAGCTAAGATATACTTTTGACAGCTAGATTGATGTGCATACAGTGAAGAATCTGGTAGTCAAATGCAATTGTTAGCCAGCCTACTCTGTGCCATGACCTAACCATGCACAAGTGTGCAGACAAGTGGATTATCACTTTATCAGCCATTGTAGAGTGATAATCAATTGCAATTCATCCTGATTGCACTTGTTGCAATAGGTAGTGTTTGCTACCTGACTTGATAAACCTTGATGGATTAGGTTGTACACATGGAGCATGAATGGTTGCTACTATGTAAGTTTGAACACAGAGATAGTGTATTTAACATCAGTATGATAAAGCTAAAAATTATTTTAAATATCAGCTTCATTTAAACTAATCTTGTGACTGTATGATCTATATGTTGGCTTGCCACAAACAAAATAAATCAGTATTTCCACAAATATCAAACCCACTTCGGATTTTCTCAGAATTTCAACTTTCCTTCTTAAAACAATTCTTTCGTTAAATTACATTTTACATAATAAAAGAACTCTGGATGCATTGACATTTTTGAAGAATTGTGGTTGCCTATATTAATTGAAATAAAATTTCTCAACCTACTCTTTTCAAACGCTGCTTTTATACAATAATGGCAGCAAAATTGCCTAGTTTTTAACCCTTCAGTTCTTATGTCATAATGGCAGCCATATATGTACATAAACTACATGGTACACTATTCTGGCCAATTCTACATTCAAGAAAAGGGTCAGGGATATGTGGACAAAATTATTATTTGGACTCACATGGGTTAAGACTGCTTTGAGATTGAATGAGTTAAGTAAGTAGACTAGTAGGTATTAGTAAGTTAGCATGCTATTTTCTGGATACCTTTCTTTATAAAATCTTAAAATTTCATACAAGGATAAAATGAATAAAAAACTATGATTATCTCATCATGGAAATTTGTCTTAGAAGTTATATTGGGATGGTTATTGGTTCAAAGCTATTTACCTGCATGCATTGAAAGTCAAATGCAAGATATGCTAGTATTATGTAGTATATAACCAAAGAGTTCAATGATACTATTGAGAGGCGAGGACTGTCAAAGATTATCTATTCTATGAATTCATGATCTAAATAGATGTAAAGAAGAATGTATTCCATTTGAATTGGCAGATATATTGTTGATGGCACTTAAATACCAAAATACACTTGAGCATATAGCCATATACTATATAAAAGGGTCTTCATGACAACCGGTAACATTTTAGATGTACACAATAGATATAAAACACTATCATTATGTATAAGCCGTATATATTACCAATAGTACTTTATTATTAATGCATACTGATTACTGAATGAGTATTATTGCAGAAGCATACACCAATTCACTAAAATGCATTGCCTGCACAGATTGTTGACAAGTTGAGTACGCCCACACATAGTGTATATTCAGATGTTTGTTCCATTTGATAGATTCTAGTTAAATTGGTTGCTATTTACTAGGCTATATACTAGCTAATAAAATATATATTCTGGAAAATTATATAGGGTAGGTGAAAGATGGGCACCAGATATTAACTAGATAAGAGGTTCACAACAATAGGCATTGTGGGACCTTTAAATGCTTGTCATGATTTTATTCTCTGACAAACACAAGAACTGAAGAAATGAAACAGTGAAATAAAGTGTTAAATAAACTTCTTCTGTGAATCAAACGTGAGCACAGTTTCTTGCAATCTAAGGATATCAATTCAAGTATAGAGAAGTGGGGTATCATTTACAACTACGACACAGTCATAACACACTATTATACTATGTAGGCCTATGCTATACAATGCACAACAAAATCCAACTGTTTTAACCTTTTCTCCTTTCTTTCATCACCAGGGAGTGGGTGGGGTACCCCTCACAATGCTACATCCCCTGCAGTGCTCATCCAATATCGACATACATCCCGGTGCAAAAGTTGTTATCAATGAAATAGTGGTAAGTGTCTTTGTTCAGATGCTGCGACTAATTTACGGATCTAGAACCTCGATGATAGGGGGAGCTGTCTGCACACAAACATAATCAGTAGCTGAGCGTGGCCAAGTGACAGTACTATTTTGCCTATTTTTCAATAGCGGCAATGAAGACATATGAAATAAAAGGGGGTGAGACAAACTACTCATTTTGGGTAGAAACGAATCCAAGTGAACTATTTCCCCGATCCACTCTGTGAGCCATGGAAACAGCAACTCTGTGTGAAAAGTTTTTAAATTTTGGCTCACCTGAACAGCGCCATCTTGAATTTTGTATCCCACAATGCACTGGTGTATTGGAAGAGTCCATTAGACCTGCCACCCCTCGGATCGATTTATATCGTAGATTGACGTCAAGGCAGCTCCTAAAACACACGCTCGTTGGCTGCGTTTTGTTCAATACTTGTCTCCCTTTCATGTTGGCTGTTCAGTTGGCTAGAACGGATGCACTTTGACTGAAAGGCTGTGATTTGATTTTAATCGTGTGTGTCCCGTGCGTAAGCTGTCCTCCCTCTAAGCTGGGTCGGGCCATTTGGACCACAAACATCAAACATGGCTGACGGCGAGGAACTACACACAAACAACGTGCAAAACATCGTTACCGATGAACCTAAGGATGATGTTTTTGTCAACGGAGATGCAGGTACCATACCGGATGCCAATTTACTTCATCCCGAAGCTGGCAATTTGGGGGATGACCCGTTGCCTCGCAGGAGTAGTATGATCAAAAACGATGGAGCGCGTCGGCAGGCACGGAAGAAGACTGTCTCTTTCAGCAGCATGCCTACGGAAAAGAAAATTGTAAACGGTAAGTCATGTTGTTTGTCAGCTCGCTGTATTCGCTCTTGGCGGTGTTCCTCAACATCCTGACCGAAAAGGCGATCCATACGCATCCGTCAGGCTCCGTGGAGCAAGGTAGCCGGCTTTTGCAGTCGCTACAGAATTGTAATTGTACATGCCGAAGTTATTCTGCTATCAACTTCCATATCAAAATTCCAAGCATTCGACACCACACAGAAGCAGATGATTACGATAGTCATGTCTCCAGCATTTCTGTCATTGTAGCCATCCGAGTGCTCTCGGTAAATACTCTCAAGTGCATATTGTTTGATGATTAGTGAGGAGGGACTTTGGTGGCAAATTGCACTTGACATCGATTACAATCATCATCATGCAATCAACTTTAATCCAGGGATGGCCCAAAAGGGGCACGCCCCCTTTTTTCAAACACTTTTTGAGATTTCATTCAAAACATGGGAATGGAAGTTTCTTAATGGAAATGTTTTGAGAATTAGAAATTTCGAATATTTATAGGTAATGTACATTACATTTGACATATTTAATGCATATACAGGGTAGGGTAGTTAGAAAAACATGGTACATACACCAATACAGTTAGTTCATGAGCATTTCATAGATAAACATCAAACAGGGGGATGAGCAATTTCCAAGTCATTTTTTCCTGCATTCACAATACTATCACACTTCTAAAGGCTACTATCTACTAAGCCATGTGTTGCTGGTACTTTTATGATCAGAGATAGATAAACCCATTTTCATTATTTATATACACAGAATAAAACTGTCCAAATGCCTATGGTCTACATCTGCTGCATACGTTTCTCTGGTCTACAAGTATGTATGACCAATATAAACAATTGAGATGGCAACTTATTGCATTGAGTTTGAGTCATCAAGAGCCTTTCTCAAGACCTTTTATACACCTGTAAAGATAAGCCCCTTTATCCACAGAAGAACTGCATTGTAAGATTTATAACAGTAGAATTGTAGACTTTTTCAACAAGCAATAGGCTTATAAAAACAAACAATAGGCTTATAAAAACAAACAATAGGCTTATGAAAACAAACAATAGGCTCAAATAATAAGGATAATACCTCAGGTGAGGACAAATAAAATGATGACTCTTTAGACATAGGAAAACTGCAGCTTAGAAGAGGAACTATCTAATCTTCATTTCTCATGTGCAGGAGGGCAACATCTCTAGAGCTAGTGAGGATATTTTATCTGTCTAACAAGATATTACATAATAGTCGGTTGATGTTAGCCACATCAGAGACAACACCCAATATTGTCTTTCATGTAAATCAATAGATATCATTATCAGTAAATAGGTGATCCATCAAAAATGCATCAATCATGATAATAACTAGTCCATCCACTTGACCATTGATACCCAGTAAGGCCTAGGTGGTGATCATTGTTTGAGTAATCTTTCTGAGCCTACCGGCTACATGTTTATCGTGCCATTCACTTTCTAGTGAACTTGTCCTATATGTTTTATGATATTCAATAGTGCTGTATCATGAAAGTGTGATATTTACTGTTAGTGCACCATATTGGTGTGATAATGACTGGTACAGCACCATAGAGATGTGATATTGGCTGGTGCTGATCAGTATGAGTGTGATATTTACTGCTACTGAACTATATAGGTGTGATATGGATCATTGACAGACACATTACTTCGCCTTTTAAGATCCCAGGGGGACTGAAGGAAGGTAATCCTGGATTGACACAACACCCACTTGTCACCATGTTGACCCTTAATTGAAAGAAAAAACAACTGACTTAACCGGCTGAGTGCAGCAAAATGAGGATTAGTTTGTTAATGCCAAATTGCATGTCTGCTCTCATTAGCGTAGATCACTAGAATATGCCTGATTAAGTACAGGATAAAATTAATATATAATATACATGTACATCTATTATGTTAAGTGTGTGCTTTTCATGAATTCTGGTGTCCAAATGAGGACCTCACACATACTGCCCCCAGATGGCTAAAGCCCAGATTCCTACTCATCCATAACTGATTGAATCCTGAGTGCTAGAAAATATATACAATCTTCTAAAGACCCTATTAAATCAATGTGAATTCTAGCAGGTCAGGTCACCAACACCAAGTGTATCTTCTTATCTGACAGCCTTCAGATTTCCTGATCTTTAGGAACACCAGTATAGATATGTATGTTGTTGGCCTTCTCACCCCTGCCGAGTCACTGACAGAATTTTAGATTACTGCCATGAAGAATTTAGTTTCAGTATGTACCAGGTCAAGTGATATATGGTAATATTCAGATAATGTCTTTCAAACTGTTGCTGTTTCTTGCCTTATGTTTCAACCCATTAATGCCTATCGTGTAGCGACAAAAATGGCCAAAATGACATCTTTTGGACTCCCAAACCCTCAAAAAACGCCCTCAGGACACCCAATTTATTTTGTGAGGAATTTCTAAAAATGTCAGTCTCAAGCATAAAATTGAATGTTCTCATCTACATATAATTTCCATGACATTGTATTTAAGGATCTTATGCCTTATTTTGATAAATTTCAATATGTTTATACATGGATAAAATGGATGAGTATGGTGTGGTCCCCCTTGAAGATTTGGACGTCTTAAAATTTTACAATTGCCAATTTTGGACACCCAGTTTCTAAAACCTGGCTAAGACCCTGCTCTTAAAAGGTTTAATATCACATTGAGATATGGGAGGGATTGATGATAACGTCCCATCAATCCCTTCCATATCACAGTCTGATATCAAACTAATCCCTTTAGGTATGTTTTATTAATCATATGTATTGGCTTAGTGACTGGAAACTTCAGTGGCATATAAAAGTGTAGGATACCTAGCATTAAGAAAATATTTATTGCATAACAAACAAGATTATTAAAAGAGTATATAACGTTGAATTTCTTGCCTGTCTGTAGATGAAAAAGGAATTTGATTTTGAGAATCTTTCCAGATATTCAATTATTCAAATGGGACATTTAATCCTAATGAAATGAATTATATTCCATTCTAAATAGCTGAAATTACACTGAGCAATCTATTTCAGCATACAGCATTAGATGACTACGATAAACTATGATAAACATGTATTTAAATTGATATTTATATTCCAATCACAAAACATTTGAACTTTATTCCAAAATTCAATTATTTGGTTGTACCTGGCAGCAGACTATTTCAGCAGCCAAAATAATGGTTTTGTGAACAGTACAGGATCTATTTGTTTTTATTTGAACCATCTTATTGATACTAAACAGCGTACCTAATCATTGTGGTTATGTAAAATGCATTTAAAACTGCCAATTAAAATAAAGCACCAAAGTTTAATCAAGTAAGAACGGTGCAATATAACATTTCCACTCTGAAAATACCAAATCTTAACAGCATTTCAGCCAGAAATACACATGTATAAGAGGATGTATTTGGTGTGGGTTCTCAAAGATCTTTCTTATTTCTCCCATTATGAATATATGAAAATAGCTCATCTAATTTCTCATCCTTCACCCCACCCTCGCTTCCTTCCCCTCCACATTCTCTTCCCCTTTACACAGGCTTTCTTATCCTATCTTCCTTTCCCTCCTTCATTTTACCCCCTTGACCAGTTCCTGTATATCCTCCTACTCCTACCCCCTTCTTTCTACTCCACATTCTCTTCCCCTTCACACAGTCTTTCTTATCCTACCCCTCCTTTCCCTCCTCCATTCTCCCCCACCCAGGGACTTAGCCAGGATTTTCATAACAGGGTGTCCAAATCAGGATTTCAAGAATTGAGGGTGTCCAAAATCCCTGATTGAAAAAGTGAAAATCATAACACTGATTATGTACATTATAATTAACAAATGCAGTAGTTAGATGCTTAAATTCTTCAAGAACTGTCTTTTTTATTACTCTGAAGTTAAACTTTTTGGAAATATAACTTAATATTTATAAAAAAACACATGTATACCAAATTCTAGCCTTTTTTTTCTAGGGTGTCTTTTTACCTAAAATCATAAACCAGGGAGTCCAAAAGACACCCAGACACCCTGCTGGCTAAGACCTTGGACCGTCCCCCTCTCCTTGACCCTTTCCTGCATCCTCCTACCCCCCCCCCCCCTTCCTTCCCCTCCACATTTTCTCCCCTTCACACGGCCTTTCTTATCCTGCTCCTCCTCCATTCCTCCCCTCCTTGACCCATTCCTGCATCCTCCTACTCCTCCCCCTTATTCTCTGCTTCTTAATTACAATAGCGAGATGATTGTCCAATTAGCCCTTGTAGCCAAACATGTAGTAATTTTCTCGAAACAAGAGTGTTCTTAGTACTTAGTAGTAGCATTCAGACAAGATGGAGGTTCTGGTGCACACTATACTTTAGCACTCCAATTTACCAGTACAGTTTCCCCGAAGGCTGCAGCTCTCACTAGCTATTACAGTTTATTGATAGAGGAGATGCTGCATTTCTTTAGGGAGAACAACAATGCCTCTGACTTGATGCTCTTGTTTATTTAGCCAAAGCCGCTTTGCAGGATCCATACTGTCTACACCATATCAGTAATACCCCGATAGATGGGGGAATTCTCTGTGCACAGTGCCCTTGGCCAGTACTGGAGGGCAGCTAGTTTATTATTGTATTTCTTGCGGGACACATTAAACTGGAGGTGGTTTCTCTTAAAGGAAATCATTGAGTGCAGGCTATGTTAATGGAATGAGGTGTGTGGATGTGATGTAGTGGCTCTCCTGGGTTTAACCCTAATGCTGCTGGTGGCGAATTAACGCCAATACAAAATAGTGCAAAAAAGCTAAGAAAAACGACTGAAACCCTGGCACAAGGGTACTTACCTGAGAGTACTCAGTGAGAGCTTTCTAATGAATACCAACATGACAGGATTTGAATGGTTATCAAAAAATCTTTGTGCTTTGGACTAAAGTAGCCTCAGCATTGAAAGGGTTAATAAAGGCTCTGAAGTTTGTAGGTATACAACTAGGCTTTAATGGGATTTTTTCACCTGGATATGGTCATTCCATCAAATTATATTTTTCCAAATGCGCATGGGGCGTATAAAATAAGGTAAATTAAAGGGTGTATAATTTACCACCTTCAGGCTTCAGCCCCCCCCCCCTCCCCTTTGGTTATTTCTATTTGAGGGGTACCAGAAAAAAATCCTAGGTAGCCATGGGATTGTTTTTTTGTTCAAATTAATTTCCACTCTAGTCAACTAATTACCCCAGCTGCCTTATTGATGTTCAGGCCTGATGGTTTAGCTGGTTCTTAATTGTATGAAAGAGAGGACATTGAGTTCAATCAAAACACACTGTGAATCTCTGAGCTGTCAGTCAAGATGTGGATCCACACATTCCATTATGGATTTTTTCTAATCGCCTTTTGTGAAAACAAATGAATTCATATAGGTTCAAATGATTATGGTACAAATTAATTCAAATAGATACAAATTAATTCAAATAGATACAAATTAATTCAAATAGATATTGATGAATACAGAATAATTACAAATGATTATAAATAGATACAAATAGTTATGAATGGATGCAAATGCATTTACAGATAGATACAGATGAATACAAAGTAATAGATTAAACAAAAATAACACATTTTTCAATAGTTATGTTGGTATGCCTCAATTTATTGTGTTTGATTTACTTACATTATTACTAATGCCTGTGCCTATAATCTGACCCTGGGCATGTGTGAAAGTTGTCAATGACTAGGAGTTTGGCTGTGGTTTTCCTAACAATTTGCTTGTCATAAATTAAACATGTCATTATTCAGAAAAAGTGGTGGTTAACTATATTCCAAAGTGTAAGTGGACTCAATCTACCTTTGATAGTCACAAAATTGCTTTTAAAAAGGATTTTTTCATTAAGCCCATAATACTGTACATCATTAGAAAGGTCCCCACCTATACTTCCATATGGTAGACAAGAATAAAATTCACCTGAAACATGGCATTTTTCGTGGTTGACAATCTGTTAAAAGGTTGTCCTCAGGTGACACTAATATGAAAGCCTTCATGTCAATAATAAAGGCCGGGTCAGTAAATAACCAATAAACTTTGGTCAAGTATCCAAAATAACAAATACAGGAAGTACTTGAAGGGCTCTACCTGCCTTGCTGTCCGGGAATTTGCCAAGCTAATCAGTGCTAGATGGATTTTGCCTGTCACACGTTTTGAAGCCACTGTTTCATGCTGTTGTGACAAGACAACAGTTGGACACCCCTGTTAAGCTTTAGAAATTCCATCACGTGCAGTCACCCAGAGTACTAACATTGACAGGTTTCATATCTACTCATTGCTTCTTTTCGGTTCTAGGGATTGATTAGCAATAAAGGATGGTTAAGTAGTGGTGACATGTGCTAATTCAATTGGTATCAGGAATGCCCTCATATGTAACCCCAGGAGCACAACCAGTCAGCCCTTAAAACACAGCATTTTAGTGGATGACATGCAACAATCTGTTAGAAAGATTGTCCTTAGGTGACACTTATAGGAAAACCTTTGTATCAATAATGAAGGCCTGGTCAGTAAATATCCAATATACTTTGGTCGAGTATCAAAAATAACAAATACAGGAAGTATTTGAAGGGCTCTACAGGTCTGCCTTACTGTCTGGGAATTTGCCAAGCTTAACAGTCCTACTAGTTGGATTTTGCCTATCACACGTTTTGAAGGCACTGTTTCATGCTGGTGTGAGTGTGACAAAGCAACAGTTGGGCACCCCTGTTAATTAATAGCACAGGCTGCTGATGATGATGTTCGTACTAGAAGCCAGATTCTAGGTTTGCACTCAGACACGTGTTTATCCTGTACTACCTGTGAAAAGTGTTGCTCTGGGGAATGGGGTAATTCACGGTTGAATTACGAGAAATCATTGTTTCATGATTTTTGAATGATAAATCGTCAGGAACTGATAGTGCATATTTAGTTATTTACTACAATAATCTTTTATTTTTATGCATGGTTTTCATGGTAAATAAGGCCCCTTTTGAATAGAAACTTTGACCATGTGCGCAGAGAACATAATTGGAAATGATTGATCTTTTGTTTTAACAATCTATTAAATCAGAAATCA
>OZ012693.1:6340316-6378792 GCA_963942565.1 Maea johnstoni
TCTCTCAACAGGTGGTCTCTGGCACATGATTTTTTTGTCACATTAGTAGTAACAAATGAAGGTTATATTGTACAAATCTTTTGGTTGGAAGAAACTTAGCTGTGCTAATGCCTTGATCTTTAGACTGTGGAGTAGTGGCTGCCGAAGACAGGTTGAAAATTAATGCTCTTTTCCCCGGCAGCTGACAGGTTCATCCCGACGTTTCTGGAGGAGGTGTGAAAGTGTATGGCAGGGTGGATGTAGTCTTTTCTACAGGCTTCAAGATGAGTGTAGCTCTGCCCCATAAATCACCCTCTGCCTTCTTCTTTATCATCTTGTGAGCCAAGTTTATGGTCCATAGGCTTTTTATAAGCATTTTTCCCTTCAAATGATAGCAACATATGATTTCATTAGAAAGATACTGTAAACTGTGTTGTTTTTGCACATATAAAGTTATGCACACGGCAGGCAACTGCCTTTGATTTGCAGTTTGGATGTTGAATGACAAACTATCATGTCAGTGTGATGTACAATTCTACCCTAGGGATCGGATGCCCGAATAGCGGTGTGCAATTTGATAAAATCCAGGGGTGTGCAAAGAACACATAAATCAAACTACAGCGATATTAATGATACGGTATACAGTATCACAAAATGGGGGAGGAATGAATGAGCTAACCAATTCTTCCCCGCAGATCTACTCGACATATTTGTTTGAAGCTATATGATACTGTTGCATATAACTTTTGAATTAAGGTTAAATACACAAAATATCAAAGGAGAGTTATGGGTAGGATTCTGTGGAACATTATTCTAGGGATTTCTTTCAAAAGGAATCTCTAGTCACAAAGATGTTACAAAAACATTCAGGGCATTTTTGGGCAATGTGGGTATGAAAGGGTTAACCCATTCATATCCAGAGTGTACACACGGTCTGCCAACTTTTAACAAAAGTCACTAACTTTAGTATAATTGAGAAACAAATTTCAGTGAAATATTTCTCACAATATTGCTTTGTTATTGAAGTATTTAGCTATGTGTCAGACCATGAGTACGCTGCATGCATCGTGTGAGCACTTCAGTGGATACAAGACTATAAACCGAATACCTTTTACCTTTATGCATGAAAGTGTTTTTGAAACCCATTCAAACCCTGTTATGTTGGTATTCATTGGATAGCTCTCACTGAGTACTCTCAGATGAGTACCCCATTTGCCAGGGTTTCGGTGATTTTTCAGTTTTTTGCATCATTTTGTAATGACCAATTTAGCCACCAGCAGCGTTGGAAGGGTTAAGGGTGTTTCACAGTGTAGGTGATGTGATCTATTGGAGCGAGTTAAGGTTGTTTAGGCGAGTTAACCAATGCTGAGGCTACTTTAGAATACCATTCGAACCCTGTTATGTTGGTAGTCATTGGAAAGCTCTCGTTGAGTACTCTCAGATGAGTACCCATTTGCCAGGGTTTCAGTAGTTTTGCAGCTTTTTGCATCATCTCAAGGTTAAGGGTGCTGCACAGCGTGGGTGATGTGATCTATGGGTGGTGAGTAAAGGTAGTTGAGTTAACGGTCCTCCAGAGGGCGCTCTTGGGATCGTAATGAAAACAAATCCTCCGCTCCACCTTTGAAGATTGAATCTGGTCCTCTTGGTATTACTTTAATGCCCCATGGGAGGCACTCACAGTAGTGGAGGGAGCCATGGATCTAGTATCAGCAGTCATCTCACTTCCACACGCATACTCCTTATTCACTCAGAAAGACCTGTATAATCTCATGATAAAAAGTACAAAAAAATATATGAAAAAATCCTGATGTAGTAAACCTGCCTAATCTCATGATAAAAATAAAAAAAGTATGTATTAAAAAAATACTGATATGGAAATTATGGTTCACTTTATATTTCCTGACTTTTGCATAGATAACTTGCCTTATCTAAGGACAAAAAACAAATGCAATGCTTTTTGTAGAGATAATTGTCAAAAGCACTGCTTGTTGTACAGATAATGGTTTACTTCATAATTCCTCACATCTGCATGATAAAAAAACAATCAAAAAACTCTATTTGAAGTGGAGATAATGGTTTATATTATTTCTTATTTCCCCCACAGCATTTACATATGGCATTTTCCAGCAATATCCTAGGAACTACTAGGTATGCCACACACGGTTCATATGGGACCACTGATAATTGCTCTGGGATTGATATGGTGAGAAACTTTGGCCCTTAACCCTTCCAATGCTGAGGCTGCATTCATGCAAAGCAAAGATTTTTGAAAACCATCTAAACTCTGCCATGTTGGTACTCATTAGGTAGTTCTCGTTGAGTACTCTCAGATGAGTACCCATGTGCAAGGGTTTCGGTCGGTTTTTCAGGTTTTTTGCATCATTTTGTATTGGCCAAAGTAGCCCCCAGCCGCAAAAGGGTTAACCACACCTACAGTGTGGATCTATGACTTATGAATTAAGCATAGATTTACTTTTCATTTGACTCAGAGGTCAGAGGCCAAACTCTTCTCTGGGAGAGGGTAGCCCTAAGATTCCCTAGGAATGTAAATAATAGGAATCCCATGTACCCTTTTCTAAGCAGTACAATGTATGAACTTGTAATCCCAAGTTTAAATGGGAAAATCTGCCCCTCAGCTGTGAGCTGAAAGTGATTTTTATTGAAAATCCACATTTTTTACACTTTTTTTCAATAAAATATCAACATATCAAAATATATAGGGAGAAATAGCTGAAAAGGTTTTCTTTCAGAAAATGTATAGTTGGACGGGTGTTAGAATCCTCTAGTGTTTATAAATTAGGACAATATTAGCTAATGTCATAAGTGCTGGACATGCCTTAAGGCAAGCAACATTATTACGTAATAAAAAGATTACAGGCACACAATTATTAGGTGACATATACCATTACAATAGGTAAGCAAAATCATAGTCATTACATGATCTGTCTTGTTTGCCTTGAGGGAAACGTGACAGCGAACAATTGATATATACATGCATTGTGTGCAAATTGGAAATGGCCTTATCCATGCATACTACTAGTATGCATGTATGCATGCATGCATACTACTAGAGTCTAGTATTACTAGTATGCATGCATCTTCAGCCCACATATGTCCTGACTATTTGAATATAACCAGGAACCTTCATTCAATGAAGGTTCCTGATATAACTCATGTAATAGCAGGAACTTCCAATCACTTATCTGGAAATAGGTAAAAATATGAGAAGGTGATACTAAGTTATTATTATTAAACCCTACAGTTACAACATCGTTTCTTGAAGTTTTTCTTATATTCTTGCTTTTTGATTAATTTAGGTCTATATTTGCCGTACTATATGTATATGCCCCAGATGTGAATAGGTTAGAAATAAACTGATGCTTATCGTTTAATTTTGATATTAGCTGACCATCTGTTTTCTTTTTATTTGCAGGTATGTATTATTTCCTTGATCTCTATACAATAGGAAGTGCTTTTAAGGTAGGTGTCGAATGTTTCATATGAATATTTCAAAGAATGTTTCACACCAGAAACCAGTGTCATTCTTACTAAATCTGTCATGCCATTAGTTCCACTTCATTAGTGTGTAATACTCATGAAAATATTACTATAGAATTCATCATGAAATATTTTACAAAAAATGCTTTAGTCACAAAGATATTACCAAACTAGTCACTTTGGCACTTAACCCTTCCAGAGCTGAGGCTACTTTGTCCAAAGCACAAGGACGCAAAGATTTTTGAAAATCATCTGAATCCTGCCATGTTGGTATTCATTGGAAAGCTCTTGTTGAGCACTTTCAGATGAGTACCCATTTGCCAGGGTTTCAGTCATCTTTTAGGTTTTTTGCATAATTTTGTCTTGCTCAAATTTTGTACCAGCGTCATAAGGGTTAAGGTATGAATAGGCTAATATGACATGGCTTACCGCATTTGTTTTTGGCTTCAATTTGTTTTTGATGAAGAGTGAATAATCACCTACCTGTTACTTCATCCTCTCGTTTCTTAGACTATGCAACGTTTGGTTGATTATGTTTATTCATGGATATCTTTTGGAGGAGTTGAATTTGAGACCTCATTTCTTCAGGACTCACACGAGTATTATCTTCTTGTCTCTTGGAGACGTTTCTTGTGGATAAGTTTATTCAGAGCGTGCCTACCTCACACCTTTGCTTCTCTGTTAAATTAATGACACCATACCTGTGAGGGATATAACTTGAGACCCTATTTCTCCAGAATTGAACTTGAGATTTAATTTCTCCCTGAATTCACACAAGCATTATTTTCCTGTCTCATGAAGCGTGCTGTGTTTGCACATATATTTGTGTATGTAATGTGCATGTGATACTCTTGCTTTATTGATGTCTTACTGATCAGATATATTACTCGTAGGGGATTAAACTTGAAACCACATTTCTCTCAGATCCCACACCAGCATGATAATCTTCTAGTATCTTGGAATATGATATGTTAAATTCAGAAAGTGTGTCTCAGAAACCATTCTGAATGGGATTGAACTCAAATATATTAGATATATTTCTCATAGGGATTAAACTTGAGACCACGTTTCTCTCAGAAATCACTTGAGCATCATCTTCTAGTCTCTTGGTGTATGATATGTTTTAAAATCAGAGTGTCTCAGAAACCATTCTTAAGGGGATTGAACTCAAACCCCCATTTCTCCTGTAACCGATATCAGCAATATATTCTAGTTCACTGGAATAAATGATCCCCTGTATGTTTTATTCAGATATTGTCTGTCTGATACTGTAACTTTAATGAAAGTTGAGCGAATGGATACTGTTGAGGCAGTGCAGAGGTTTAAGAGAAGACTGTTTATGACTAGTAAACATCAAAATAAAACAAAAAAACCTCACACTTACTTTCATCCTTTTCTAGTGTGCAATTATAATCTTAAAGTTGAGTGCTATTTTTAGAAAAAAAATCAATATTAAATGATTCATCTGATATCAACCTCTAATATTGTATGCAGGCAGATCTACATCCTTTTTGGGCGTTGTTCCTTTTCAATGTTTTCATTGGTAAGAAGACTGCTATACCCCAGTTCTTTTACCAAATGTAGCTGGGATTACCTAGGAATTCCTAGGATATAGCTCGGAAAATCGTAGGATTTCCTAGGATTTTGCTTAGAAAATCACAGGATTTCCTATGATATTGCTCGAAAAATGGCAGGATTTCCTAGGATATTGTTGGGAAAATGGCAGGATTTCCTAGGATATTGCTGGGAAAATGGCAGGATATCCTAGGATATTGCTGGGAAAATGGCAGGATTTCCTAGGATATTGCTGGGAAAATGGCAGGATTTCCTAGGATATTGCTGGGAAAATGGCAGGATATCCTAGGATATTGCTGGGAAAATGGCAGGATATCCTAGGATATTGCTGGGAAAATGGCAGGATATCCTAGGATATTGCTGGGAAAATGGCAGGATTTCCTAGGATTTTGCTGGGAAAATTGCAGGATTTCCTAGGATATTGCTGGGAAAATTGCAGGATTTCCTAGGATATTGCTGGGAAAATGGCAGGATTTCCTAGGATATTGCTGGGAAAATGGCAGGATTTCCTAGGATATTGCTGGGAAAATGGCAGGATTTCCTGGGATTTTGCTGGGAAAATTGCAGGATTTCCTGGGAATACCTCAGCTACAGTTGGTAAGGGGATCTTGAGCCACAAAGTGTAGTACCATTGACCTCCTGTAGATGGCACCTGATGGTGTGTCGTGTCTCAGAGATACCTTGGCTGTTGTAACCATATAGATCCACCATAACCACCCCTGGTGAGATAAACATAAACTAACTTTGCCACCCTTACATTACCAGTGTACTACTTAGACTTCATCGAAATCTTGATAATTTCCCAACATATTTTAAAGAATTCTAGATATTTCTATGTGTATTTGATACCCTGGAGCTGACCTTTACCATATTGAATGGGGCATGTTAGAAAGTTGCCAGTGACTTAGGGTTAGGCAGTGTTTTTGCCTGGTACTCAGATTTCCTCCACCACTTACTAGTTTGTATAGCATGAATATGGCAGAAAAAGTGATGATAATCATAATTCCACTCACCAAATAGACCAAAATGAAATTGAAGCCTTGGAAAAAAAGATATTTAAAAAATGCTAACAATTAAAACATGTTTGCGGCCTAAATTCTAGGCTAAGCTAAGATAGTGTTCTCCTCCAAGCCCAGTAATAGCTATAGAACCATTTGTATTTGTTGGCAAGAAGTGACCTTTAAGAGAAACCAAAGATAACAGAACACCATGATTCCTCAAGGACCCATAGGGATAAAACTCAGGCCTGTTATTCAAAAGAATTTGATCAATGGACCAAGGCTTGTCTTTGACCTTCAAAGCCTTTAAAAAGTCAAACTGGATGAGAATTAACCATTTATGCCTGTAATCAGAGATTTAGCCAGGACCAGTCTTTTGGACAGGCAGTTTCCTAAAAACCATTTTGGACAGGCAAAATTCTCAAAAATATTTCAATATGACTTTTTGGGGGTTGTAACCAAATATTTTCTGAACAAACCATCTTCTAAGATATCTAAGAAGTGCAAATAGCCATTTTTGACACGCTAGGCTATTAAATACAGTATAGTTGGTATAAGTACTTGAAGTAGCCTAGTAGCTAAGTATTGGTGGGTAGAAATTTTGATAGGCCAAGAAAAAAATATAGTTTGTTTTCTGAAACGGTCCGGAAAAAAAATAGGTCGGAATTTTTTTTTTCTTTTGATTATTTTTTTGTTCAAAAATGTGTGTTTTATCCATGTTTTTTTGATGATTGGGAGTCGGGAGGGCTGAAAAAACTTTAAGGTAGGGATTAAAAAAAATAAAACTTGTTAGGGTAGGGTTACAGGAAACGAACAACTTTTTTTTTAGGCCTGATTGCTGTTTCAAACAAGCATGTTCAGGCCTCAACGCTAACTCAAAATGATACTGGCCCTGTGGGACCAGTAACACCTAGCATCTACTGGTCCTGCAAAATGTTTACTGGTCCTACATTTTTTCTTTAACATAACAAGAACAAACATTGCATAAGATTCACCACAATATTTATCTTTATAAATTTTATCTTCATTTATTTCATAAACAAATAGGGACATTCTCAGGGGGAAACTTTTTAACAAGAATGTCTCCAAATGTTTACTGGCCCTGTAGGACCAGTTGAGGTCTTTTTTTACTGGCCCGAAGCTGTTTTTGGAAATTTCTACTGGCCTGGGGCCATAGGTTCACCCTTAGCGGCGAGCCCTGATGTTCAAAACCTGGCGACTTTGCCTGTAATACATTCTTTAAGCATTATGAATGCATACATCAGGTGTCAAGAAGTATAGGCATGAATGGGTTAATAACTAATTACCATTTCCCTCACAGGGTCACACGGTGGAACCAAGCACCTAATGCCTGTTATAATGAAGTTAACAGCTGTCAGAGATGCACTCGCCTGCTTGCTGAATCTCACAGGCTTCTTAACAGGTCAAATTTGCATTTGCGAGATTTATAGGCTTTTCTATTTTTTGTATTTTTAAAAAAAATTTTTGCGTAGGCTGCTTGGGCTTATTAAAAACAGGTGATAAGTAGCGTGTCGCTTACGCTAGTCAATTAGTCAATCATCCATTAGCTGATTAAACTGGGAAGTTTTTATTACAAAAAATTGCAGAAACCGTATAACACCCAGATTGCTGCGTTGATTGGGTGTTTAATGGAGGTTTTCAGCAAATTGAGGGAAAAAATTCAAAAATATTTTGCAGGTATGTATGCTTCTAGGTAAAACTGGAACCATATCATTGATGGGCAGCATAAGACTCAAGGTCTACAGTTGAAATCTTACTTACAAGAGATGATTACTTTGTCTGAAATACTAATATATGAGAAAAGTACAGTTCATAACTAGTCAGTGGCATTACTTTAGAATTTCGGAATTTGGAATTTTGATTTTTCATCACTTTTTCTGCCATATTGTGGATTAGTCATGACTAGCCAGTTGTAACTAGTAGCAGAATCCTGAGTACCTAGCAAAAACCAGCACCTGACTCCAAGTCACTGGCAACTTTCTCACATGCCCTAGCCAGGATTCGAACTTGGGCAGTGGTGAGAGACAGCTAGCAGTCAGTGGCAATGCCTTAGCTTGCACTTGTTATATTATCTTGGCGGCCCAATTTACATGAACTGTATAATGCCTCCATTTGCACTGCTTCCTTAGGCCACTCCAATTTATTTACTTGTCTTACGAGCTCAGGAGGTAGGAAATGAGCCATTTTGGAATAAAAAAAAAGTTGAAAAATGTGACTTTTTTTATTTATTTTCTGCCGACTAGAACTGGTAGCATTATGTTTCTATCAGCCTATTCTCAACTACTGTAAAACTGGTAATGATTGCGTGATTTTAATCATTGCGTTTTAATGCGAATGCATGAGGACGCAATAATTAAAACACGCATAAATCTGTCCCTTCTGTTTCCCTTCTGTTTATTGGTGGAGATTCGCATTAATTAAAACACGCATAAAAGAGAAAATGAAAAAAACGCAATATTTACTACACGCAAACATTACCAGTTTTACAGTAAATAAAATCAATCAATCAATTAATCCCTGTAACCTGAAGGGTGTGAGGTATACCTCTTCAAGTCTGAGGCTCTACTACAGCAATGATAGCTTCCTGTAGTTGATTGAGTCACCCTTACAAAGAATATTCTTAAAACTTGCACTTTTTTTTTTTTTTTTTGGAATCTGACAGAATATTTCAAAACCACTTTCGTCCGTAAGACACCAAAGGTGATTATTTTTTTTGATTTTGGAGTCTGACAGGATTTTTTTTCCAAAAAAAGCTCGTAAGACAAGTAATTAAATTGGAGTGGCCTTATATGAGAAAGTAAGATGTTATGGTTGGCTTCAACAGGCCAGGAAGAAACATGTAATCATGTTGGCTTTCTCGTAGGAAATCCTGTTCTGATCCACTGTCAGAGATGACAGCGGAGAGGTTGCGACCTCTGGGGAAAAGCTGCGATGCTTCATCTATTTTCTTGTCAAATGCTCTATAAGTGTTCAGTGTCCATTTGACATTTTGTGACAGCTACTTGGTAGAGACTGAAGAGCCACACACTCTGCAAGTGCTCCACCTAGTGATTGACCCTTCCAATGCTCAGGCTACTTTCGTCTAAAGCACACGGGTGCAAAGATTTTTGAAAACCATCTTAACCCTGTCATGTAGGTATTCATTGGAAAGCTTTCTCAGAAGAGTACTTATGTGCCAGGGTTTCTGTCGTGTTTTTTTAGGCTTTATGCATCATTTAGTATTGGCCAAATGCCATGATTTTCTAGTTTTTCCTAGTGCCAGTTTTCCTACATGATCCTAGATGTGGTGAATGTATGATGGAAGTGCTACCACTATAAATGACTTTTATTGCCACTTAGAAAAAATATTCCTTTTTGCTCTATCATGGCAGGCACCATTTAAGACACGGACACTCACAATATTATTATGCCCCCAGGGCTCCTAAATGAGGGCATTTTCCGATCACGGCAATTTTCTATTCTGCTTTTTAATGGACAGTGTTCTCTCAGCTCCCGCACGCAATGAGCAAGAGACGTTTTTTTACAATGCCCACCTCGACACGATATTTGTCATTCTGCCCGCGTAGCGCCATAGACGATTACGCGGCGCGTATGCAGGACGGACACTTCACGATGGGATAACACCAGAAAATGACTCGGTAAATGCAAAGCGGACCTGATTGACTGCGTGGCATATCAAACTGAAGCCGAGGCAGAGCAAACAGAAAATGCAGGAAATCAAAGGAATCGCACGTAGGAGTGTCTATTTTTAACGTCTTGTTGGTTGAGTGAGATTGATGCAATATTAGCGTGCAGTCCGATGCTGTGTCCCGTGGAAATCGAGGAACTTGCTGTGTTTTTTCGCCGTTGAACTTGAAGCGTCTCTGCAGCCACTCCACGGCATGAGTAATCTGTTTGAAGGAGTACACTTCCATAGGAAAATAGAATTGCTGCTGTTTCATTTGCTTAGGTAATCTTTTCCGCCGGGGCAAACCCTGTGAAACAGAGACAGATGCTGCCAGACAATTTTACCAGGTTTCTTAGTCAATTTGAATCCCGCTTGAGGCTTATGAAAAAAATTGCCAGTGGTTTAGGTTTAGTCAGTGCATGGTTTTGCCAGGTTACATGGAGTTCCTTCACCATGATCTATTTTATATAGTCTCAATTTAGTCTTTTATGGCAAAAATAAATAAGGTAGACAATTTCATTTATATTCATCTACATTTTTTATTTTATAAATTTATCTATGTTCCAAACCAAGTGATAATCGATGGATAATCATTGTACAGGGGAAGCTTGAATTACCGGTATCCTACTAAACCTATTTAAGCATTGCAAATGATCAACTGAAGATATGAAATTTTAATTGTCTTGATAACCCAGGATTAAGGCATGAATATGCTGAATGTTTTAGAAAAGTCATAGCTTGGAGTCTGACTTATATTTCACCACCATATAGTTTCCGAACGATGCTTTGCATAGAAAGAAATAACTGACCGGAATTGTAAGGCCATATTTTGGTGCTACAGGCAATTAGATGTGTTAATATCACACATATTTCAGCATAAATCTTTGTACCCAGATTATATAAAGCTTGAAATGTTCCTTTATGAAACCACAATTCCTCTTAATATCAACAAAAACAATAAAAAAAAACAGCAATCGAGACCCAACATATATTGCACATTTGGTCATTTATCTATTGTTGACATTAACTGGATGAAAATTTGCATATTTTTCCCCTATGCAATTGTTCAGTTGGTCAATCAGATGTGTGCAGAATTTCATGAACATCCTTCAAATTCTGCCATGTAAAAGTTTACCTCGCTTAACATTGTTAAAAAGATATCAATACCGGACTGTATTCTGAAAATTTTAAAGGTGCCTATCCCTAGGTCCATTGGTCAGTCAAGTAGCGTTTCTCCTGCACAGACACTTTACTCAGACGTTACGCCAAACACGGGTCATTAGAGCGCCTGGAGTGTGGCTTCTGTCCTCACCGCCTCTCCTTCCTTCTCCAATACTGGAGAGTCTTTATTGATCTTGGCGGCAATCCATGTTTTATCGGGATTAAACACGATATCAGAAGGTGTTTTAAATACTGTAGCTGCAGGCATTAGCGGGACCCTAGCACGCCCAAATGGGTTTTAAAGTCATTTTCATGTCTGTGCGTCCGCCAGGTCGCACCTGGGCAATGTTCACGCTGACTGCAGCTGATTTTTATGGAGCGGAAATATGATTTCGCTGGAATTAAGTGTCTAATTGAATTCCAGGCTCTTCCACACAGAATGCTAATTGTTGGTAGTTGATGCATGCCAGATAGTTGTAGCAGTATGGTCTAGTAGGCTTAATGGTGCATGGGATGACTCGGGTTGTGCTGTAATCTTTCTTCACCGTTTCACATCACATCTAGATAGAACACATGATCTGACACATGGAAAGATCTCTATGAAAAAGCAATATTTTGTGGACTATTTCACTGAAAGTTGTGGCTACTTTTGAGGTCAACAATCTTTTATCAAATATTTTTCCCATAAAATGTCAATTTTTGAGCTATGTTAAAAACTGTCGGACTATAAGATATGCCCATTTCAGATCAGGAGTGCACACATGATCGGGCTCTCATAGGCTTCACCTTATCTCTTTATCACACTTCACCAAACAATGGTTATTTCAAATATATATCTTGGGTATCAAATCTATAAACATGAATTTTGTTCTCCTAATGCAATTGTATTGATTTGACCTATGGGTTGTGATTAATATACCCAGCGCTGGTAAAGCTGCTGATGCTTGTATTGTTGTGTGTTCTTCATTAGCCCCTATTACAGCTGGTGTCTGTCACAATGAGGGAGGGTTAGGTGTAGCAGTTAACCCTTATGCTGGTGGTGGCCAATTTTGCCAAATCAAAATGATGCAAAAACCTGAAAAATGACTGAAACCCTGGCACATGGGTACTCATCTGAGAGTACTCATTTAGGGCTATCCAATGAATACCACTATGACAGGGTTTAGATGGTTTTCAAAAATCTTTGCGTCCTTGTGCTTTGGACGAAAGTAGCCTTAGCATTGGAAGGGTTAACAGGACTGACTTGTGTGCACTTGCATGTCACAGCAACCTCAGCTCACTGTCAGTTTAGGAAGAGCATCACATATCACAATGGTTCTTGCCCGGGTTCCTGGATTCTATCTCAAAGGCTGTTGAAGGTTAGAAATGGTTCATTTTCATGGAAGTGCCTTGAAATACTAAGGTTTTTTTCAGTTTCATTTGAAAAGAGCCGGTAGCTAGGAACATCTCAAACAACTAGCAACAAATATTGCTGTGACTTCTTGGAATATTCTGGCATTTTTCCTGATTATTACCAGCTTCTTTTGTTCAGTTGACCCTTCTGATGCTACTTTTGCCCAATGCACAAGAAGGCAAACATTTATGAAAACCATCTAAACCCTATCATGTTGGTATTCATTAGATAGCTCTCACCGAGTATACTCTCAGATGAGTACCCATTTGCGAGGGTTTCAGTCAATTTTTCAGGTCTATTGCATCATTTTGTGTTGGCAAAATTAGCCACTACCAGCATAATGGTTAAGGGAAGCTGACATATTCTGATGAAATAGCTGAAGCAATGGGGTTGAAGGGCATTGTTGTAAGGCTCAGCGTATGCGGCTCCCTGATTCCCCAGGCATGGCCGCAGGACGTCTAAGGGGATTATAGGTAAAGAAACTGCCAGCAAGACTTGCCACACTAGACAGCTGTGGGGTTTAGTCGAGAAAAACATTTTTATCAGCTCGAAACTGATCGACACGCGTTATTTGCCTAACCCACCATGGGGGATTGTCATCCTTATGGAAATGATTGATAAAGTCTATTGCCCATTTATGGATACCAGAATCAATGGAGAACCAAAGCTGGGTGAAATCCGAAAAGAATTGGCTCCGAAAATGATTGATAAAATCCAAATGCATGCTGTGGAATAATCTGTGTGTGAAAATGATCGTTAAATTCTCATTCCAGTCACAAAAGAAACTCCATAAAAAGCAATCCTACTCGCCACTTATCAATTCTATATCTCAAGAAAGTGATAAATCGACAATGCATTTATTTGCAATCTTTTTATGAACCAACTAACGTAAGTATTGCTCCAAACGGCCTGAGTATTTTAGTGATATATCTTTCTAATAAAAGTATTTTTGGATGATATTCAAATGAAAATAAGTAATCAGGAACCAACGAACAACTCTCCTTTCCGTGCAGGGCTCGAAATTAAGCTTTTATCCAGGGAGCCCAACTGCATCTTCAAAAGCTACCTAAAGGTATTCTGTATAGAAATCAGTACATCTTTGAGGTCCCTGCAGAAGTTTGAGGGAGTCACAGTAGAATTCAAGGGAGCCCAGGGCTTCTGGCACCCCCTAATTTCGAGCCCTGCTATGTTTTCCCAATTTACCCTAAATTCCATTGTTATTATCTATTGTCATAAATCCAGACAACAATAGCTGAAGAGAACTCTAGGCATGACAGGGGTCGTTTCCATAGAGAAATCTTGATGGATTCAAACAATTACATCATTTTGATTGATGGATTTACAAAATCATCCAACTTATTGATTTTTGGGTGAGCAAGTGATTAAAAATAAGAGAAATTCTTTGGAATGTTGACTTTCAATTTGATTAATCAAATGTAGAACTCACTAACCCATTGATGCTTAGATTTCTTTTTGAAAATTAAGTGCTGTCTGGATCTCTGATAATTTTGAAAAAAACTATGATAATAATGTATGAATTGCAAAATGTTTAAAGAAAACATTTTTGTTTGAGATCTCATCAACAAGTGCTTTTGTAAAAAGGTCATATCAAAAACAGTTGGACTGTTTTCTGCCATTAAAAGCATGAATGTGATGATAAAAGTATCTGTTTTAACCTTATCTTAATACTGTAGAGTTTCCATAGAAAAATGCATTAAAATGAGTTCAATGTTGGAAAAAAATAGGGATACATTAAGTATTTGAAAGAGAGTGGTTGGTTTAGTCTAATTTAAAACTACCATTTTCCAATGAATGTGTGGGTCTAAAAGATATATCCAAAATAGTTGTGCCAGTTTATTTGTGTCATTGATGGATACGATTATGAATGGGGTTTAAGTTAATAAATCACATAATGTAGATATAGAGAATTTCAATTATCATAGGTGACAAAATATCGCAGTAATAAAGGTTGACCTTTAGATGGATATTCTTGGGTTGTTAATGAATGCCTGGGAAACTAACTAAATCTGATTCAGTCGCCTTAGGTTGGATATCCTTTGGTTGTGAATGTATGTCCAGAAAATGTGAAAAATTTCATCTCTCTTGTCGGTACATAAAGGAAGTGCTCCCTCGGCAACCGTCCCTGCTTGTGGCATCCAATTATATGTATTGACTAGGAGACTGATGCGTAACCAGGCATGAAACAGTTTCCTTGGTTACCAGGCATGAAACGTTTCCACCTTGTGTGAATGCAGCACAGATACAAGGGTACGCTAGTGTCCACATTGATCGGTGGTCGCCGTGGCAGCGTGCCGTGTGGAGTGCCGAGTGCATGATGTACGTCCAGCTGTCTTTGTGCGAACAGACATGGCCTAATGACAGGAGATGAAGCACCTTTCAAAGGCATTTACTATGCGACGGCTAGCTGATGAATTTCCCATTTGCACTCTTTTACCTTAACAATATATTCATGCTATGTCATAATTGCCATTACGCGAGACCTTGCAAAGCTTAACCCTTCCAATGCTAAGGTCACTTTTGTCCAAAGCTCAAAGGACCCATCTAAACCTGTAATGGTGGTATTCATTAGTTAGCTCTCACTTAGTACTCTCAGATGAAGATTTTCGAAAACCATCTAAACCCTATCATGTTGGTATTCATTGATTAGCTCTCACTGAGTACTTACAGATAAGTACCTATGTGCCAGGGTTTCAGTCATTTTTCAGGGCTTTTCATCATTTTGTATTGGCCAAATTACAAATTGTAATTGGCATTACATGAAACCTTGCAAAGCTTAACTCATCCACACCTGTAGTAGCCCAAAATGACCTGACAATTTTTGGCATATCTTTTTCACAAAAGTACATATCACTTGTATTAACCGCCTAGTGGTTACGATGCCTGGCTCCCAAGCTTGAGTTTGCAGGTTCGAGTCTCCGTGGGATCCCTAAGCTGGAATGCCTCGTCGCTATATAAATGTGCGGTGTTGTTTAGGGCTGTCTATGGCCCTTATGGGACTAAATGACCTCTTGGAACTTTTCATCAAGAGAAGGGAATTTCTCCAGTTCCAGGTTTCTGTTTTGTCATGATATGACCTAAGCCGTTGAAAGCGACGTAAAACCCCATTCCTAATCTTCCTTTATTGTACATATGTTAATGTTATAATATCCAGTAATACTGTTAAAGGGAAACCAACCATCGACTGTCTTACAAATATGCATTTATGAGACAAGTCTTGAATATTATTGCTAAAATATTCTTGATTATAATGCAGGCATCTATAGAATATATGAGTTATGGGTTGAACTCTGATTGATTTTTCTACTTTATGTAATTTCCAAATTTTTTTTTTGAATTTTGTTTTTTCATCACCTTTTCTACTATATTGCGGCTAAGACGCGACTAGCCAGTTGTAACTGGTTGAGGAAAACGGGGTACCCGGTGAAAACCACAGCCTAACCTCAAGTCACTGGTAACTTACTCATTCGCCCCGTCCAGGAGTCAAACCCAGGCAGTGGTGAGGGACAGCTAGCAATCAGTGGCAATGCCTTAGACCACACGGCCATCAGGGCAGGTCCCACATGTTCCTTGGAAAGATTTATGAAGGTACACCTGAGTGCATGCTCTCAGCCTGTGGCTCTACGAGACATTAAGAGATTCCTGGAAATGAAGAAGAAAGGAATGGTATTGCATCTTCATAATGAATTGCCAACTCACACCCTCACAATTGTGTAAATATATATGCCGGAAATGCTGTAAGTGCATGATAAAGGGATCAATCAAACAAAAATCTGCCATGGAAACAGTGTCTTAGCCAGGATTTAGAAACTGGGTGCCTAAAATTGGCAGATGTAAAATTTTTGGGCATCCACATTTTTAAGGGGATCACAATATACTCATATTTCAACCATAAACATGTATAAATTCATCAAAATAAGGCATGATATCATTAATCAATGTCATGGGAATTATAAGGAGTTGAAAAAATTCAATTATAAGCTTGAGATTGAGATTTTTAGAAATTCCATACAAAAAAAAAGTGTCCTGAGGGGTGCTTTTTAAGGGTTTGGGTGTCCAAAAAGGCACCCAGACGCCCTGCTGGCTAAGACCATGCATGGAAAACTAATACTGATTGGTAAATCTACTTTGGTTTATGTATGGTCAGTGGTCTAAATCCAGACAACTAGATGATCCACCATCTGACACAGCACCACACTCGGTTTTGTTTATTGATGTGTGTTTTTTTGGACGGCTGTTTTGTAGGAGAATTATTACACATGAATTGGTTAACCCATTCATGTCTAGAGCGCTGCATTGCATTGCGCTGCAAGTGTCATCTGGATCTATGATATTTTTGTAAAGTGACTTAGCGATAATGCTGAAATCTATAAAATATTTGAAGGAAAGATCTTGGTTTGATTCTGATTGACATTTCTATTTAATTTCTACATAATTTTCAAAAGATGTTTTGCATTTAAAAGTATAACCAAAAAGGTTTTGCCATTTCTATGGCTACCTGAAATAATGACCAGGGTTACATGCATGGGTGTGTTCAAGGCATGTGTTATATCTAAAGATCTTAGAAGGTACACCGGTGTATTTAGCCTGTAGCTCTATGAGACATTTAGAGATTCTTGGAAATGTAGAAGAAAGACAATGATAGTGTACGCGCATTAAGAAATTGTACCACCTGTTCTATTTAGGTATCATCTTTGGGCACTTGGAATATAGACGGCAATGACACCCCCCCCCCCCCCCCCCCCCCCCCGGGAAAAAAAAAAGTAAATAAATAAATAGTAAATGGGAAAACAGGTCATGTTGTGTGTCTTTTACCAAAAAACATTTTTTCAAGTATTTGAAATATAAATGCTGATCTGAGAACATCAAATCTCCTTGAAATATTTTGTGTATTTATGCCTTATTCCGTAGTTATTTTTGAAATATCTTTGTAACCTGGGCACTCTTTTGAAGGAGAATTCATAAGCTTGAAGGGTTTAAGGTAGGTCTAAGTTACATGCACAAATGTACTCAAGGCAAATGTTGTATGTAAAGATCTTAGAAGGTGCTCCAGTGCACTCAGCCTACAGCTCTATAAGACATTCAGATTTTCTTAGAAATGCAAGAAAGAAAAAGGGCAAAAATCGATAATGACGTCAGGTAATATCACCTGATGTTTATTTCATATTTTTTATACCAACATCAAAACCAGCAAAACCACCCAATGCTGCCTGATATATGACTACAAATACAACTGTGGTTGTGCCGTATGATAAATTCAGTTAGCCCTGTAATATAGTTTTTGGTTTCAATTTTCTCCCAATGGAATCACTTAAATAAAATACCCATCCTTGCGCCCCATCCTAAGTTCCTCTTAAAATTGATTGCTTTGAATGTGTGATACTTTTGAATATGACTAAGGAATTACGCAGACATTTTCAAAAAATTATTAAGTGAAGTTGTTGGTTATACATGTATTGTGATTTACAATTCTGGTTCAAAGAGTTTTTCCAAAATATGTTTTAATAGAGACAATATATCCCACAAATGTCAGAGAATTTTTGGCTGCTGTTGGCTTGAATGAATTAAACCATCAATGCTCACAGTGGCCAAAAGTGACTTGATAATTTTGATCAAATCTTGCAGGCAAAAGCATAAATAGGAAAATATTTGATTGAGAAATGTTAATCAGAACATAACCAACAACTTTCCTTCAAATATTTTTTAAAATCATTTGCAAGTTTTAAGTTACTGCCAAAAGTCTCATTATTCCAGACGACAATTTCTGGAGAATTCTTAAGTATTAATGGGTTAACATCTCATGACCCATAATGGAATGAGATCAATCATTCTTGTTTAGTGTGTTAAAGAAATAGAGCTTGTAGCCTTACCACATTATTCTGTCAAATGAAATTACAGAGAAAGCTTCAATGTCAGATTCTACCCTCATCTCGCATCACAAATCTAGGTTTAAGAGACACTTTTGATTTAACCCTTATGCTGCTGGTGGCTAAGTTGGCCAATACAAAGTGATGCAAAAAAATGGGGAAATGATTTAAACCCTGACACATGGGTACTCATCTGAGAGTACTTAGCGAAAGCTATCCAATGAATGCTAACATGACAGTGTTTAGATGCTAAAAAAAACTTTGCGTCCTTGTGCTTTGGAAGAAAGAAGGGTTAAGGAATAGAGACTGGCCCTGGCCCATTATTCTGTCAAATGAAGTTACAGAAAAAATCTAAGTGTCAACTTCTACCCTCATCTTGCATCACAAATTTAGTTTTGAGAGACACTTTTGATTTAAACTGAAATAGGCTTGGTGAGTGAAACTTCATAATATAGCTATTTTATCCCCAGCACCATGAAATAAATTTTTTAACAGTATTCTCCCATTATCTCAAAAAACGTCAATCTTGTCCATAGTGTTTACATCAATGATAGTCAGGGACAGATACATGGTTACCCTATTTATGCCTAGATCTCTCGTTGACTAGAGTGTCTGGATCTAAGACACGTTTGATAGTAGCATGGGAATTAGGAATGGACAACACATTCACAAACTATTTGAAAGAGGGTTGTCAGTTTCGTTTTGATTTGCATTTCTTAAGATATTTTTAGAAAGAAGTATGCTTTTTTTGTTCTTCCCTAGGGATTGATACCTTTGAAATACAATATATCAATATTTCCTTAATGATACAATACTTCAATGATATTTGTTACAATACTGCCCTCCTCCAATGCAAGAACCTAATTTTGTTAAAATTTAGCACTGTCAACTTCAGAAATTGCCCTAATAAATAGCAAACTGCTTTCCTACAGAGACGTTCTGGAAGCAACTAAGTCAATTTTATAAATATTTGAAATCTTAACCACGCAATACGATGATTATATTTTTAAATACTGTATACGGAGTGCTAAATATTTTAGCTTTAATTTGGAGTGCTAAATATTTTGCTTTAGAGTCCTGCTGGAGGGTATTTTTTGCTACTTTAAATTAGCGCATCCAAGCACTCAAACGATATATAGATACAAAGCAGGATATTTATTCAAAAAATGTTATTTTGGGGCTATCGTGGGGAGCGCAAAAATAGCAAAAATTGAATGCCTGTAAAAATTACCAGTTATACAGTATTTGATCGAGCACCGGTACCAATCCGTGTACTTCCCTTTTTTCAAAGCCACCAGCATTAACTTGTTTATTCAATTAGTAAGGTGGGTCATGTGCCCGGGACCCAGGGGATCAGTCTTGTTACCCCCAGCCAAATCCACTTACTCATAGTTAAGGGTACATGGTCACTAATGATTTATGCCGCCACTTGATCATGCCAGGCTGCAAGACCGGGCCATAAAGCCGAGCCACAGAATAAACTTTAACCCTTCCAATGCTGAGGCTACTTTCATCCATAGCACAATGACACAAAGATTTTTGAAAACCATCTAAACCCTGTCATATTGGTATTCATTGGAAAGCTCTTGCTGAGTACTCTCAGATGAGTACCCATATGATTTTCAGGATTTTTGCATCATTTTTTGTTGGCCAAATTAGCCTTCAGCAGCATAAGGGTTAACACCATAGAATAAACCATGAGACCTAGCCACAAGACCGTGCCACAAGACTGTGCTAATTTGAACAATAAACTAGCTTCTAGGGAGCGTGTCTTACTCCGGTATTCAGCCGGGCATGTGTTTGGGCCTATCCTCGCGTAATCACGGAGCGCAAATACGGCGCCTTGCAATTTGGGTCTGACCTCTTTGCCGGTGTAAATCAACTCTATTAAGTGTTCTTAGAAGACAACAACAGTCTGGCTTGGGTCTTAACACTTAATCCATGCGTACCTTCAGCTAGGCTTGACTAATTTAGTGATATCCCTTACCAAACAAACCTGGGAATAACAAGGAATTCCTTGAAATATCCTGAGAAAATCCCAGGATTTCCTAGGAAGTCTTTTCTAGTTTTTTCTTAGGGATCCTCCACATATAAGCATGTATTGCTTAATAATTCAAGGAGATATGTTTATCAGAACTTAAAACTTAAAACTTAAAACTTAAAACTCGATCTCCTTCAGATGTTTTGGGAATCTGTGTGTCATGTGTTATTTTCAAAAGTATCATGGAGCTGGATGCTACTTGTCAATAGGACCTCCTGGCATGGATCTGTTAATCTGTTTCTCTTTAAATACCCAGGATTTCTTTGGATAATTCTGAGAAAATACCAGGATTTCCTGGGAAGTATCTGCTACATGTGGTTAGGAAGCCTGGATTAAAGCATAAATTGGCAATTTATTTTAAAGGCATTCTGGTGAACACATCTTTAAATAGTAGTATAAAAATTGGATTTGTTTGAAAGTATCTCAAGATGGGTCATTTTGGGCTGTTATGAGGATAAAGGGGTCAAGGTTATCTAAGAGGATTAATAGGTCAAGGTCATCTATGATGATTAATAAGTCTAGGTCATATGCTTTACCCCCTGCTTGAGGGTATTTGTACTACTTCGAATTTGTCCATTAAAATACTCAAACAAAGCATGTGCTAAGCAGGATATTCATTTGAAGAATGTTATTTTGGCGCTATCATGGGGAGCTTGAAAATAGCAGAAATTAAATGCCTGTAAAAAATATCAGAAATACAGTAATAGGTCAAGGTCATCTGAAGATTAAACAGGTCAAAGTCTTTTAAGGATATATGTCTTCAAGCACAGACATACAGTACTAGGGCATAGCAAATGTTTATCTTGGTATTTGCCCATGTAACTGGTACTCAATGGGAAGATTAACATGCATGTCTGGTTGTGCATTCATCAATATCTCAAGACTCAGTTACCCAGACCCAGTATTATCTTTGGTGTAAACCTGGTCTGACTCATATGGAGATAAATTGATATCAAAACAATATTCAGAGAATATTTGAATGACTTATTGTTGTTTTGCGAGTTTAACAATCCCTCTTCAAATATTCTTTTTAATCATTACTCCATGTGATGACTTTGGTTCAATGTTGTTGAACCATTTGTGCAATGCAGTCTAACATGCAAATACATTAAACATATCACCTATCTGATAAAATAAATTACACAAGCTACGAGACTGCAGTAAGGTACCTGTAAATAGAATGGGTTAAATTTTGAAAATGTCCTACGTCTTCATACCAAGCAACTGATCCACAAGGCTTTTATTAACGTTGCCATGAATTAAGTAGTATTTTTCATTAGATATAAGATTACAATTTATGATATACCCGGGGTGAATGAACTTGTTGATTCCTCTTTTGGCTAAACTTACCATCTGTGTCAAAAGAATTGAAGCTAAATGCATTTCTTAAGTAATATATCATACTATATTACACACACTAAAACTAGTGCTGCATGTCTGAGATAAACTTTCCTTTTAAAGGAAACTAACCCAATAGTCTTTCTTGTGACATAACCACAAAATTAATTTCTCTTTTTGCTTAACCTACAATATGTGTTAAAAATATTGAAGCTAAATACCTTTCTTGAATAATAAATTACATGAGCTATCAAACGTCAAAATAGTGTTACATATGAGAGGTGAATGATCTTTTTAAAGGACACTGACTGAATAGTCATTCTTATGACATCACCATGAATGTGGATTCTTCTCTTTGCTCTACCTTTCATGACAGTTACTATGTTAGAAGACATTAAAGCTGTAATGTATCACTTTCTTGAGTAGGATATTACGCTACCTATCAAGCTAAAACTAGCGTTTCTTATCAGAAGTGAATGACCCTTTTAAAGAAAAGTAACCGAATGGTATTACTTATGACAATGCCACAAATGTTGATTTCTTTTTTGGCTATACCTACCTTATATATTACTCTCTTGAGTAATATACTACACTAACCTATCACACCCTGAAACGTGTGTAATGTGCAGGGATGAATGACCCTTTTAAAGGAAACTATCCCAATAGTCTTTCTTATGACATTATCCATAATAATCTATACATGGGGTACCTATATTACGAGCCTCATTTAAGCTTAACTCTGTCTCAAGTAACTAGAACACTAGCTACCATATTTCTAATTGTGTTACGTGTCAGATATTAACAGGTTTTACAACCCATTCAGATCTTTGGTGGCCAAAAAGGTCAACTAACAATCCCCTTGAATTATTTCAACCCTGCCAATACTGAGGCTAAAGGATGCAAACCATCTTAACCTTGTCGCTTTGATATTCCCTTGATAGCCATCGCTGAGTACTCTCAGATGGGTACTCATGTTTCAGGGTTTCAGTCATCTTTTTAGCTTTTTTGCATCATTTTGTATCGGCCACATTAGCTCTAAGGGTTCAGAAACAAGGCTTGATCCCAATATTATTATTTCAAAAGTTTGAAAATTCTGTCCAGATGAATTTTTGAAAGAGATCTCGAGGCAAAAATGATTTAAAGGAACCTACTCAATGATAGGCTCTTTCATGATACTGCTACAATACCTTCTGGCTTCATTCTGTACATAGTGTGTCTGTGGTACTGTATACAGCTTTACTTTGGAGTGCTTAAAATTTTGCTTCACGCCCTGCTGGAGGTTATTTGTGCTCCTTTAAATTTGCTCATTCAAGCACTCAAACAAAGCAGATACAAAGCAGGATATTTATTTGAAAGATGTTATTTTGGCACTATCATAGGGAGTGTGAACATAGCGAAAATAAAATGCCTGTAAAAAATACCAGTTGTGCAGTATAGGAATTATTTTGGCCTTACTCATACATACCTACGTTGAAGTAACACATTACAGTAGGCTATCATACAACAACTGGCATTTCATGTGAGGAAGAAATGAACCTCTCTTAGAGGACACTCTTCTGAGGGCCATTGATCTTTAGATCTTGCCACAATGCCATCTCCTTGTACTTAGTGCATCTATGTATAGCCTTACTGAAGCCATATTTATATACCCACTCAGATGTTAAGCAATATTACTTCACTAGCTATCAGATTACACGTTAATGAAATAAACTTCTTATAAGAAAGTTGATGGCCACTGGCCCATTGGATTTCTCCCTTTAATCTGCTGCATAATCCTACTGTAAGCCTCATTGAAACTAGTCAGACACTGAAGTAACACATTACAAAGGCTATCAAACTATAATTATCATTATGTGTCGAAAATGAAACTGACTCGGTGGACCTCACTCTCTCTCTCTCTCTCTCTCTCTCTCTCTCTCTCTCTCTCTCTCTCTCTCTCTCTCTCTCTCTCTCTCTCTCTCTCTCTCTCTCTCTCCTCCTCCCTCCCTCCCTCCCTCCTCCCTCCCTCCCTCCCTCTCTCTCTCTCTCTCTCTCTCTCTCTCTCTCTCTCTCTCTCTCTCTCTCTCTCTCTCTCTCTCTCTCTCTCTCTCTCTCTCTCTCTCTCTTCGATCGATCGAAGACTTTCTCTCTCTCTCTCATTCTCTGTCTGTCTGTCTGTCTCTCTTTCTCTCTGTCTCTCTCTCTCTCTCTCTCTCTCTCTCTCTCTCTCTCTCTCTCTCTCTCTCTCTCTCTCTCTCTCCTCTCTCTCTCTCTCTCTCTCTCTCCCTCTTTCTCTCTCTCCATCTCTTTCCCTCTCACTGAAGAATCACATAGGAAAATCTATTAAACTACAATTAACTTTATATGCTGAAAATGAAAGTGGACTTCTCTTTCTTTACCTGCTCTTATGTATCTCATTGAAAATACTCAGACATTGATGTAACACATGACACAAGCTATCAGACACCAATTAACGTTACACGTCTCTGAGAGAATTGGATGTGTTCTAGGGACCATCTAGATCAGACTGTATTTTGACCTGACAATCACTCTTGATGCAAATGTATGTCCACTCACACTCCGCTTGTCTTTGCGTTGATTGCGAGCGGAGATGATAGCCTCGCCTCAGATCTAATCAAATCGTGACCAGCATTTTCCGTGTGCAGGGATAGGGATCATTGTCTGGGCGGTGATGCTCTTCAGATCATTGTCACCGCAGAATATATGGAGGACATAACTGTCCTGTGTCGCATTCTGGAAAGGAAATTGAAGGAATCCACATACAAGTTCTTTGCTGTATGTTTGCAATCCAGGATTGCTGTGTAGATGTTTTGTTCTGTATGAGGGTCCATCGAGGCCAGACACAGAATTTTTATGTATTGGGTCTGTTCTGTATAACAGTGTTCATTTTAACATGGAGGGAGATTTACCTCATTGGTTTTAAGCAAAACTTAAAAGAAGTGACAAATCTTAACCAATCCAAGGCTAAGGCTACTTTAGTCCAAAGCACAATGACACAAAGATATTTGAAACTCATCTAAACCCTGTCATGTTAGTATTCATTGGATAGAGATCGCTGAGTACTCAGATGAGTACCTATGCACCAGGGTTCCAGTCATTTTTCAGGTTTTTTGCATCATTTTATATTGGCCAAATTAGCCACCACCAGTATGAGGGTTAAGAATCCTGCAGGATTTCTGTTTAGGGACTTTGTTCTGTAGGAGTGTGTTTCATTTTTACATAGAGGGAGATCGAACTAATTAGTTTTAAGCAAAACAAAAAAGCCCAACTGCTAGTGACCTTTTTCAACAAATTGAACTAGCTCAGAATGCCATACAAATTGTATTTACTTTATTTCTAAAAATTACTCTTACCAAATATAGCTGTTAAATAGTTGCTTGGATATTCTGGTATTTTTCTGGCATCATACCAGGAATTCCTAGGTATTCATAGCTACGTTTAATAATATTATGTGTTTTTCTGTGAGGATCAACTTTCTCAAACTGCCACATTGTTCCCTTGATCTTTATCACCAGTGGTTTTCTATTGTTCTTCAATTCCATTGTTCTATTGGAAGTTATGCATTGTGCATGATTTCTGCTGGGAACAACCCATTTATAAAGTCTACTGTACTTGGGGTCACTATTTATTTTACTGCCATTTTATATCTTTGCAACAACAAAGTCTAGATAGGTCGATAAAAGACAATTTGCAGACTCCTATAAACATGGACTTAACCCATTTATACTCTTGAAACTATTTTTTTGATAAATGAAACTTTTGATGATAACTAAATGGGAATAATGAATGATTTCACAAAATATTTCAAGGGGAGTTGTTGGTAGTGTTCCAATGAAGATTTCTTTTTCAAATATTTTCCCAATTATGCCTTCTCATGAAAGATATCTTTAAAATTGTCAGGCTGCTTTTGTTCTCTGACAGCGATAATGAGGGTAAAGACTAGTGCTCAGACGATAAATCGAAATATCGCCTTATTGATCGTTGCACCACGATAGTCATTCTCGTCCAAAATAAAAGCACATATAATGATATGAAATTTTTAAAAATGCAAGGTAACTACTCACCACAAGGCCACTTCTATTACTTTGATATACCGGCGGTGCCTTCCGGTTAATAAACCGCCATTTTGGACTTCAAAATCACGCTGATAATCCCGCCACAAACGCGGTTTTGGTCAATTTCAAAATGGCAGATGTTGTTTACCGGAAAGCATCGCCGGTATAACGAGCCATCAGGAGCGGAGTGCCACCTCAAGTTACCAAAATATTGTTTTTTATCCATAATCTATCGTCATATGGGACGATATATCGATAGAAAAAAATCGGCCAAGTCCAAGCACTAGTAAAGACAGAACCCTCTCGGGCCTGGAAGACTCAGCTGCTTTCTACTGTATAACTATTACTAACCTATTTGCATCTGGAGTGCACACATGGTCTGACAATTTTGACCAAATTATTCTCCTTAGGAACTCATGATTCCTTCACTGATAGCAACTGGCTTCTCACAATTTCTAAGCTTTGATAGTTCAATTTTGTTCAGATCTTGTTCATGGGGGATTGCCGTGAGACTTAATACTCCTCACCCTCATCTTCACCCTCGCCCTCAACGGAGTTGGCCCCCGACCTCTTCGTAATCCTTCTCCAAGGCTGCGAGATCCTCACGGGCCTCTGAGAACTCTCCCTTCTCCATACCCTCTCCCACGTACCAGTGGACGAAGGCAAGCTTGGCGTACATCAGATCGAACTTGGTCTTAAGATAAGGGGTTTTGCTTCTAAAGTTGATCCTGACCTCTGGAATTTCATTGTTAGAGGATTGGGGCATCATATAGTCTTTACTTTTATGAAGAATTGTAATCCTCAGTATTTCATTCTGTTATAATATGCAGAAGAATGCAACTCTAAAGTCTCACCACTGCCGAGGTTTGAATCCCGGCCTGGGCATGTGAGAAAGTTGCCAGTGACTTGGGGCTAGGCATTGGTTTTCGCCGGGTACTCCGGTTTCCTCCACTATCTACAACTGGCTAAGTCATGAATTAGCCACAATTGGCATAAATGTGACGAAAAACGAAATTCCAGTCCAGTGCAACTCTAAAGCCATTTCCACCAAAATGCCTTACCAAATGTAGCTGAGACTTCATGGGAAATCCTGGTATTTTCCTAAGAATATCTAGGAAATCTTGGGGTATTCCCAGCTGTATTTTGTAAGAGAATTGTCTCTATGGGTGGGCATGAATTGGTTGGGTTGTTATTCACCAGTATCTCTCTGTCTGTTGGTGAAATAAAGCTGCTGGGGAGCTTTCTCCCAAATGGCATTAGCGCTGGAGAAAGTCAATGCTTAAGTAGTGAGCCGGAGTAAAAGCGCCCATTTGTTTGTCAAGTTGTCCATTACGTGCTTGAACTTCGGAAAGGAATCCCGCCAAACATAACCTCTCCTCCTCGTGAGATGAAAGACAGGGATTGCCGAGCATTCTTTTAGCCAGGAAATCCAATTTTCGAGATGGATTGTTGGGTTCAAGAAGGGGAGGCTGTAAAGGGGCTGTATTGCTACGAAAAAACAGGCGGCTGAGTTTTTGATATCTGTCCAAGGTGAAAAAGTCTAATTCACATATAAGCTCGCAGTGTTAACCCATTCATGCCTGTAGTGGCCAAAAGGCTTGACTATTTTGGTGATATTTCTCTGACTAAAGGACATATTGAGAAATATTTGAGGGAGAAATATTTATCAGAACCAAACTAAAAACTCAATTCAAATATTCCTAATATTTGTCCGCCAAAAGGATATTTTAGAAAACATTTGAAGTAGAAATGTTCATTAGGACCAAACTCAAAACTCTTCTTCGAATATTTAGTGAATTTGTGACTAAAGTTATTTTCTAAAGTATCATTTACCCAGAAGACAAAAATTTCAGTAATACTCTATAGCATGAATAGGTTAGAAATGGCATGTACCTACAGCGATTCATCTTTAGGATGTAATTTGAAAGAAACGGTAACCCTTCTGATTTGAGTAATACCTAAAAAATATTTTAATACTACTTATTCTAAAAACCTTTAGAATTAGGCATATATTTTTACAAAACTTGATTGGTTTGGATTGATTTACATTTTTCCTACTAATATTTTCCAAAATATATTTTTGTGTGGTAATTATCATAAATAAATTAGTCCGTTTTGCATAAACTGGCATGGAGTAAGGTTTAGAATAATCAAGAATAATCTGTGTGTAAGCTTTAATGAATTTTGTGTGTGTGTAAACATAATTGATTCCTTTTAATAAGGGCATGTTTTGTTAACAGATTTTAATGTACATGGCTTCCTGCATCCTCCTAAGATTACAGCTCATGAAGAGATGAAAACTGTAAACACTAATGGTATTTCAGTGTGAATGTCAAAGAGGCCTTTTCCTGTTTCCTTAGTCTCTCTTATAGCCGGTTATTTGATCGCACTTCTATTGAAATGTTCCCCCAACTTTAAGAATCGATTGATTTGCTTGAGATGAGGCCCATTGTGTTCATGATCACATTCAACAAGACTCATCATAACTTTTTCTGCTGATTTAAACCACTTGTTGATTTAAAGATTGAGGAAATATGAATAACTGGAAACAACAATGCCTAGCACCAAGTCATTTGGAACATTCTCACATGCCTCATGCTGGATTTGAACTTAATCAGTTGTGATAGATGTGAGGTAGCAGTGACTATGGCAAGGTACTAGTCCACTTGGCTATTGAGGTAGGCCCAGTTGCTCCAATCTCTCACTAAATACAAAAATTGAAACAATTTTATTACCTGTCCTTCAAATGTTTATCAAAATCAGGTTTCATCACCGAGCTGCAGGCTTCATAAGTATCATAGTATTAGATAAAAACATATGGTTTGACAACTCTTAGTATAACTCATCAAATCAGGTATTGCCTGAAAATATTTGAAGAGGAATAGAGAAATTCAATAAGAGCAAAATCTTTCATTGAAATATTTTTTAAAGTATTGCTATGTCATCAAGATATTTCCATATTTACCAGACCTAGTATGATTCCAGATGTTTAAGGGTTGACCCTTATGCTGCTGGTGACTAATTTGACCAATATAAAAATATGCAAAACATCTGAAAAATGTCCGAAACCCTGGCAAATGGGTACTCATCTGAGAGTACACAGCGAGAGCTATCCAATGAATACCAACATGACAAGGTTAAGATGGTTTTCTAAAATCTTTGTTCTTTGGACAAAAGTAGCCCTGGCATAGGAAGGGTTAAGTTGAAGGGGTTAATTGTTGTATAGTATTATGCTACTGTAGCCTCTCAGGTGAGAATTATATTTCCGCCAATTCATTAAGATGACTGACTTAGCCATTGATTTTTGAAATGGATGCTTGAGCCCACGATGTTGGAATAAAGAAGAATTGATTTTTGGGGAATGTGATCCTCTATCTGAGAATTAATCTCAATAACAGGAATTGGAATAGAATGGAGTTAAATTGTCCGGAAAAAGAGCCTAAAGGAATTGTGAAAGATCTTATTCTTCCTAATGCATCAGAATACTTGACCCTTTACATTCTCAATGCTAATCCTGGCCACTCTGTTTTTCTTCTTGGATTCTCGATGTGCAAACAAGTTAACACTTCCAATGCTAAGGCTACTTTCATCCAAAGCACAAGGATGCAAAGATTTTTGAAAACCATTAAAACCCTGTCATGTTGGTATTCATTGGATAGCTCTCGCGGAGTACTCTCAGATGAGTACCCATGTGTGAGGGTTTTAGTCACTTTTTAGGTTTATTACATCATTTTGTATTGGCAAAATAAGCCACCAGCAGCACAAGGGTTGAAGGACTTGACTACCATTTAATGCTGAATAGCACTTTTTTGTATGCGCTTCTGAAAATATCTTATGGTCTGGATAAGGATAAGTCATTGATAACCAAGCTTTTCTGACATTTCTTACCAAATGTGTCTGCAACTTTACTGAGAAAACCTGGCATTAACTTAGCAGCATGGTAAAAATTGAAGACTTTTTTTCTTATCAAGGTTTTAGCTAGGGTGGCTCAGACATTAGAAGGAGAGCTTATGTTGTACATGCAGATGACCCAGAGAACATGAACGATGATATGAACCTTTTTGATATAATATCACCCTGTAATTTGCGACAGGCAATAAAGAGTAAGAAATGAAGGTTTTCTGGTGGTTGCCCCATGCTGTTCCATGCCTTATCAGACCCCCCTCCCCTCTGAAAAGTGTTATCTGCATCTCTGGTATTGCATCTGTAATAAGATATGAACGTAGAAATTATCTGCAGAAACGATATAGATTGGGATCTGGTTAACATTTCATGGTAGAGTCATCACTAAAAGTAGAAGGTATTGTTTTGCTGCTACAGGCGGGAAAGGGTTAAGGAAATATGTGTGTATCTTTCCTACAATGATGACAGTGTGGGGTACTTTCAAGAATGACTGGGTCTACAATGTTAAGGTGTGACACGTAATCTACTTCTGGGTATAAGGTAGATATGAAATTAACAGATTGCTTTTTGTTACTACAGGCATGAAAGGGTGGAAGAAATATGTATGTATCTTTCACATCAAGTCAATGTGGGTACTTTTAAGAATGACTGGGTTTACATTGTAGAGTCTGATGATCATCATATAAACACAGGCGCGACACATGATCCACTTCTGGTTACCGGAATGATATAGGAAAGTCAAGAACTGCAGGCGGAAAATCACTTATATGTTTAAGTATTGATCGATTGCAGAAAACTGATATTGTGCCAGGTGACTGCGCTGGAATCATTAGTGGGAGTTGTTGTGTACATATCCCGGGGACGGAGCAGGCATGTAATGATTCCTTGGCGCCCTATAATTGACATCTTTATGGATCTGTGGCCGTGAGTCTTTCCGCTCGATACCTGGCCCTGGGCCCACCACAAGCACCTACTAAAGCACCTGAATGGAGTTGTAGGGAACTGGCGAAGAGGCAAAATGTGGTCTACCTTCAGGAGAGGTCAAAAATTGGAAGAGGGGGAATAACCTTAGGGTGTGAAGGGGAGGGGGGTATTACTGTACTAGACTAGGCTGCCATCAGGGTAGGGCAAAAGGGGAATAGGGGAAGGTGAGAGGGGGTGTGGAGACCTACAGGAGGGGTGAGAAATGGGAAGAGGGGGAATAACCTTAGGGTTTGTAGAATAGGTGGGAGTATTACTGTACTAGTCTAGCTGTCTACCTACAGGAGAGGGCAAAAAGGAATTGGGTGAGGTGAAAGGGGCGTCACCATGAAGAAGGGCATTATTACTGGACAATTCAACTCTTCCCTCATTAGGAGTTTTAAAGGGAGAATGATGAATAAACATAGGTTGGGGAGGAAGGGGATTGTATTATCTTCAGGAGAGGGTAGAAGTAGGGAGAAGGGGGATTTGGAAATAGATATAGAGGAATGGGATTGCAGTATCAGTGTATGTGTACTAGATAAGTTTTCTAGTATAATATTGCATTTCTTTGTTCTGTAAACCATTAATAAACATGTGTGAGCTATATATGATTTTCAGTTTTTGGCTTGTATGTTTATTAATTGCCTTTCAAAGTGAGCAAGTAGACCACCATTGTATGCAAATAAAGATATGACGAACAGCTAGTAATTTGCGGCAGAAGGAATTATTTTCATTTTAGCTACCCGATCGCTATTCAATTCAACCCAATCCTAACATTGTACAAAGAGTCCCTACAAGCATAGAGTTTCGAATGTAAGGTTGAATTTCTAATTAAAACTACTCTTCCAGTTATTTTTCAAAAGATGTTTAGATGAGCAAGATAAGCAAGATGCTTAGATTAGTCAACACAGGCTGCGTATTAGGACTGTAAGGGTTAAATAGAATGACATATTGGCCCACAGGACAATGGTGACAAGTGGGCAGCATATGTCAGTAACTTGGGAAAGATGATAGATTTCAGGCAATACTCCAAGGAATAGATGGATTGTACAATACCGTGCCAACAAAGTCAATTATCCTTATAAACCAGCCTGATCAACTCAACCAAGCAGACATTTGATTCCTGCACCAGTTTACCGGATGTCTGCCAGTGCCTTATTGTACAAACACATATGGATAACAGTTTGTCAAACAATAAAGGGCCCCTTTCCCACATACACAATTTGGAGTACGAATGAGTACAATTTTAGAAATCGCACGCCACTGTCGGGGCTTAAGTCAAGCAAATCTGAATGGCCCAAGTAGCTTGCCAATGAAATTTAGTTCAGTTGTGAGATCATCCATGCATACATGCCCAGGAAACTTGGTGGCAATCAGGCGTGCGGTCGTGTATTATGCCTTGGCTGTCCGCGCATTTTAGTGCATGAATTAGATGTCAGCACTGTAGATTTACGGTGAAACCTCTCAGTGTGAACACTCCAGAGATGTGGACACCTCCTAATGTGAACATAATTCCCCTGTCCCATTTGTAGGTTTTACAATATAAAAAGACCTCTGATATGTGAACACCTCATAACTTGAAAGTGCTATTGCTCTGGTACCAAGGTATATCAGTGGTTGCATTTTATAATGTTAGGTTAACACTTGTTTCTATGTATCATTATTTTGTTTCTATGTATCAGTGTTCTAAAGATCCTGTGATTTCACTAGCAAGTCTGCTCATTTGTCAAGTCATTGTAGCATGAGATACACTTATACCTGCAGCAGCCAAAACCACCTGACAATTTTAGTGATATCTTCCTAACAAAAGCAATATTTTGAAAATATTTGTAGGAGGATTGTTCATTTGAACTCTATCTACAACTCTCCTTCAATTTTTTTTGGAAGATACGCTTTATTCCAAAGTTATTTCCAAATGTTCGACAGGTCCAGACGACATTGGTCAAATAGATCTCCCGGCATGAATGGGTTAATATTTTAGCATGTATTGGTAATATTGCCAGCTCAGTGCACCGAGACTGTAGGAGGTGAAATGTCTTGCCTGCAATTAAGCGTAGCTTTTGGTCTACTAAGGTAATTACAACTAGATATCCTATAGGCTGCCAAAGTACTAAGTTAATTTTAGCTAGATAATTCTATGGGCAGCCAAAATACTACCGTAATTCAACAAATATTCCATCCAGTAACATTGAGTGGTCACTCCCTCTTATAGAAAATCAGAGTTTAAAAAGTTCTGTCCACCCCTATAAATGGTGAAACTTGGATTTGATAAAGTTCTGTATATTCCCCCGAATTACCATTAAGAGAACTTGCCAATAATGAGAGATTGTGAAGAAAACTGGTGAAATTAGGAGAAAGAGGGCAGAAATCATAACAGCCCTGTGACTACTTCAATAACCTAATTGCTTAATAGCTAGACGGATTACGTATCATCTGTCATCTCCTCTATAATCTGTCCTGCTTATCCATCACCTCAGAATGTCAAGTTTACAGATTACAATCCACCACCAGCTAATATGTCACCTCTTTTAAAGCCGCCATTTTGCAATCTCTGCCACTAACTTTATGAAATTGAAAAAGATATTGGCCATAACCAGATGTTACTAAACCCACTATAAGCTAACCAGATTCGATATTGTTTAGCATAATATGATGATTATTGTTTAAAATTGTATAGTGTATTTAAATGTATTTATGATTTTACTTTGTCCATTATAAGCCTTAATGGCTGGCCAGATTTTTCACCCTGTATTTATATATATATAATGATTGTTCTAATCTGGATTGGGCAATAAACTATTTATCAGCAACAAAAACAACTAAATTGGCAAATTATTCACTTGCATTATGGAACTTTCGCATTGAAATGCAATGCCTTAGACCACTTGGCTCTGGAGGCAGGTCAGGCAGCCGCATTAATTTGATCATACCAACTGGATTATATGCGCAGCTTGTGTACCAAGCTTTCATGTCAGCTAGGTGCTCGTAAACCATGGTGGCATTTGCTGTGATCAATGTCCTCTTAGGGAGAGAATTACTGTATATTGGAGATAAAAGGTTCTCAGATTCTGCCCTGTCAATAATGACCTTGGGCAGGACTCTATGTACCTGCACACTATAATTAAGTCTTATTGACTGGCTGCTTGGACTTAAGTATTTTGAGGAGGCTTTAAGGATTTTGATTACTTGGTCAGACGTCAGTGTGGAAAGTCTGAAATGCATACAGGGTGTATGAAGGCCATGTTGGTACGGGCATGTGAGAAAGTTGCCAGTGACTTAGGGTTTGGCTGTGGTTTTGCCAGGCACTATACAGACGTCCTCTACTGCTGTTGGGAAAAGTGACAAACAAAACTCTTGCTGTTATGTGGAGCACTCTGTAATCTTTAAAGATTCTCTGAATTTACTGAGGGAGATAAGCTTTAAGGGTTTTTGTTTAATTAGCAATGAAATTAATTTTTTTCTCTCCATATAATCTAGGTCTGTAAGTAAGATATTAACATTTTTTAGTAATCAGGCCTTTTTTTGGCTGCTATGATGATGAATGGGGTATTAATCTAATTGTGAAATCTGAAATGCTCATTGAAGTTTCAGGGAGAAAAGCTGGGTGAGGTGCAGCACAATCTGTAACCCTCCTTAATTTTTATTTAGATTTCTCGGTTATTTCTTTTTATTCCTCGGTTATTTATGTCTCCCCCTATTATGAGAGACATATTGTTTTTGGCACAGTTTCTGGTAGATGAAAATGCCTATGCTATTTTTGACTAGCTTGTCTGCAAGATATCTAAAAAAAACTCTCAATGAAACCTTCTCAAATGTTTTGTATGTATTATTTATCCTTCCAGGGACTCAATATTTCACACCAGATAGCATAAATTCAATTCAGGTGTTCATGTACAGAATGTAATTCTTTCAGTTCCTAACATTTCATTTTACTAGCGGGGGTGACATCTGTATTTGACATTCTAGTTTCAAATGTATCGTTAATTCTGTAACCTGAATTTACAAGGTCATGAATGGGTTAGGATTTCTAGTTTGTAATACCAGGGAAAACGTGAGTATCAAATGTTATGTTGCTTTTTATAGCTCGCTTTAACAAGATACCGTCATTTCTTGGATTGCATGGTTAGGTTTTTGTATCTAATAACCGTGACATTCATGAAATTGGCTCGTTTTTGCTCGATGAAATTCTGAGTCTTTGCCTTAATGATGTACTGTATCTCTTTCAAAAATAACTGACTGAAGGTTTTTCAGGCCTGTAACTTATCTCAAGAACATGGCATAAATTCTAAATTGAAAGTAAAATATAGAATTTTGCAAAAAAGTTGAATAAAACAGTCGTTTCCTCTGAATTTTTAAGTATGGCTAACTATGATTTTTACTGTGAAGATTCGAATGAAATTATGGAAGGCATGATGTACCAGATACTTTTTATACAGCTATCTGTGCTATTACTAGTCAGATTGATCTATTAAATATGCAAGCATTTCTAGAATAACTCTATATACCTGATAAGTACCTCACCTTGAAATATTTTCGATGTTTTATTAGAAAGAATCATCACAGGCATGAAAGAGTGAAAGGAAATTCCCTTAATACCAAATATAACTCAGATGAGTACCCGTATGCCAGGGTTTCAGTCATTTAACAGTTTTTTTGCATCATTTTGAATTGGCTAAATTAGCCACCAGCAGCATAAGGGTTAAGTGTATGAAATTATGACCAGCAATTTGTTAATAGTGGAGGATTAACTGCCATCCCCTGGAGTCCTCATAGAGAAGTATTCTACATAGTCACTATTGATTTTGCACATCGGGACATGATTGGAAAAGACAGATAAAGTGATGAATTTTCATTGAAAAAACATTTTTTTCCGAAGTCTTCATCCCGGGTTTAATATATTCCTCTTAATGGCGCTGTAATGTGAAACTTATCAAAAATAAAGCTGTGTGATTGGTCACTCCAGCATAAAATAAAGCGCCCAGATTGAATGTTATTGCACTTCTGATTAACTGGAAATAGGTTTTCATCAGGGCCAGCTGTTCCTTGCGCCGTGAATCTCATTTCCTCATCTAGCATTTCAACGGAAAATTAATTTTTCTCCACTGTTATGTCGCGAGAAGCAATCTCCTGTGAAATGCCTATTATGTGCTGGTGGGCTGCAGTTATGCAAATAAACTTTTGGGAAAATAGCATCGCTGAAAAGAATTACCTGGATTTACACATGATTTGGTGTGTAATGATGTTCTTGCTGAAATGTGCTCGGACAAACGCCAGGATTGTCATCAGTTGTTATCCCAACTAGATTCAAAATTTTAAAGAAAAATCCTTTTTTTTACACATGATGTGATGTGTAGTAATGTTACTGCTGAAATGTGCTCGGACAAATGCTAGGTTTGTCATCAGTTGTTATACCAGCTCCAGCTGGTCATTTTTTTTCAAAATGTATGTGTATTGTTTTTTAAATCTTTAATCAGTAATTGAAAACAACTTAATAAAGTATCTATCCTAAGCCCAAAGTGAGGGAAAGAAGTGTCATTGTTGTTTGCATTAAAACAGAAATGCTGTCAGTTTGATTTGACTTAATTTGCTACTGGCCAGCCCCTGTTCACAGCACAGGTTTAGTTCAAAAGTCATGTTCTTTTCCCCATACTGTAGAACACACAATGTATGCATCTGTTTATATATAGCGTACATAGCGTGTGGTTCCGCTTCGCTATATATAAAAGCGCTGTACTTTTTTTCTGTACTTTGGCGCTGTCAGCGGCGGCTACCGTCACTAACATAAAGATACACTATGATGCGAAAACTCTCCAATTCGCTATATTTGGGACACGTGTCATATGTGTGTTCTACAGTATTTACACTGCCATGCTAACCAATGTTGCAGACATCTTAATTTAGACCACTGTGGAGCAACTCATGGTGGCATCTATTATATAGTTGTGCATTGAGAATGTCACTCCTCTCTGCAGCAGTCCAACTTACTATTTTGTAGATATTTTTTGACAAGAGCATATTTTTGAAGATATTTGTAGAAGATATGTTCATCAAGACCAAAACAACAATACTCTGTCAACTATTTATGAAAATTTAGCTTTATTCATAAGTTTTTTTTCCAAAATGTCATTGCGCTCAGAGGATACCTATTAAGAAGAGCTCTAGGCATGCAATGGGAAATCCAGGGGCCTCTGCCGCCTCAATATGAACATGCTAATCTCAGTGATATTATTCAACGCTACTGATGTCATCTGATAACCTATCTATGCCTGAAGCATACTGAGGAACATCCAGACCAGTTATGCAATGTGTTTTTAACCAGAGTATTTTTCAGAAAATAATTGAAGGAAAATTGATCAGAACTCAAAGCAGAGGCGTCCTTTGATTTTTTGTGAACTTTTGCTTGAATCTACTGTATTTCTCCGTTCAACTACACAGACCCCAAATAAGGGTACCCACCCCTATGCAAAGGCAGAGTTGGGACGCATTTAAAGTAGAATGTTAATCAGAACACTACCAACAACTCTCCTTCGGATATGTCATAAACTCATCCTAAATTCTCAAGTATTCGTCAAAGGTATCATAATTCCTGATGACAACAATTTCTTGAATACCTCTTATTATAGCATATATGGATTAGTTAAGTGACATAAGCTAATCATAATACCTGTCCGTATAAAGGGGATTACTACCTGCTGACCACTGTTAATCCTTTAGGATCAGGAGCCATCCTTGACATGTGCCATTGATTTACTCTAGTTCAGGTTACTGACCAGATGGTGAGAGCTACGAAGACTCAGCGCTGATTGTGAGTTCAGTGGGAGACAGACTTTGGCGATAATTGTGAAAATGTTTTGGAAAGGCTTGGTAGATTAAGGTCTTGGTTGAGTCTCCAATTGCTATTAAGGAAAACAGTGCAGGGTCCTGGCATGCTTTATCTATTCATGCTTAACCCATTAACCCTTTTGCTGCTGCTTGCTTATAATTTGGTCAACATGAAATGATGACGAAAAAGTTGAGAAATGACTGAAACCCTTGCAAATTGGTACTATTCTGAGAGTACTTGAATACTGAGTATTTGAAGGAGAATTGTTAATCAGACAACATCCAACAACTCTCCTTCAAATATATTTTTAAAATCCATTCTTGATTCCTAATTAATGTATTGTTAAAAGTAATATAGGCCCAAATGACAATTTCTAGCGGAACTCATATGCATTAATAGGTTAATAGAGTCCCCCTGAGAAGGGGGGGGGGGGGGGGCTGCCCTGTTTGTAGACTAGCTCCTAGTCTATGATTTACTTATATTGTGCTTTTCTCTGTTCTGGTCTATCTTTTGTTCAATATTTAGGTGTTAGTTTTAGTTTGCTGTTGATAGATGCATCAGTGGTGGTCACCCTGGTCAGTCAGAATCCAAATAGACCCTTGCTGGCCGCCTGGTGAGCCAATATAGAACTAAATATGGGTAGACATTTTAGAATGGTATATAAACATTAGGTGAGCTATTAAAGAAGTGATAAATTTTCTTGGCCTAGGACTAGGCTACCCTGTTTGCTGATTTGTCTGATGCTCTCCACTGGCTGCACCGTCTCCCTCCTCTCCTAGCTTTGAATCAGGGGCATGTGGGGAAGTTGCCAGTGACTAGGGGTTAAGTTGTGGTATTTCCTGGTTCTCCAGTTTCCTCCATTACTTCCAAATAGCTATATGTAATCATGATTTAGACTATATGTGGCAAGAAGGTGAAGAAAAATTGAAATTCCAATATCAATTAAGAAATTTTGCCTGGTCACATGATATTTTTGGAAATAATTTGAGAATGAGGTAAAATATCTGAAAAAAGAGTTCAATTGTTGTGCTGGAATTAACATTTCTTCTGCAAATATTTTCCACTAGATACTTTCCCTCAAATTATCATTTTTCCAATTTAAGCTTTTATCTGAGAAATTACAGCAAAATTATCTGGTGGCTTTTGGCTGCTGGCAGCATAGATGGGGTCTCAGTT
>OZ012693.1:6378992-6408080 GCA_963942565.1 Maea johnstoni
TGATGCGTGTTATTAAATGGCCGCGATCAGATTCAGACGGTGGTTGCGTGAATAAAAATGTGCGTGGTAATAAAGGGTTTTACAGTATATGGTTCAGAAAGTACTATCAATATATACCGGTACCACATGTAAAGATAAGGTAATATCTATGTGTGCAGGGGGAGGTTGGGAAACTTCAGAAGGTCAGAAAATAATGTACACTGGCTTGCCCCTTCCAGCATTTTTCAGAAAAAAGGGGGGGTGTTCTCATTTGAGGGATGTGCGCTAAATTGGAGGAATACGGTATATAGGGAAACTTGAAAGGGAGTAGGACAAATATAAACTGATATGAATTTTACCAGGGGACAAGTACTGGTTTTAACAGTTAAAGTCACATTGAAACCTGCAAGACCCCTTGACATTTAGACATGTGGTCAGATAGATATAGAAATATCCTGATTACAAGCAATGTTTTGAGAAATGTCTGACTCGTTTTTCTATATCAGTTCAAATATATTTTTTTGCTTGTATTTTTCCACTGTACCTCTATTTGAGAAATTATTTTCAAAGTTGTCAGTAATACAGTTGTGCGCAATACTGATGGGATATGATCATACAGCGCTTTCTAATTAAGCCTAAGCAGCTGCTGGCACCAAGCTGGAATGACCTTGCCTGACCGATAAAGAACCATCTGGATAGGGCTCAGGTGCTGAAAGTCTTGGGTGGTCAGATTGAAATTCAATTAACATAGTTATGCTTACTCTTTCCCTCAAAGAGTATCATGTCTATTCATGTGGTATATACATTTTATAACTAATTTTAGATAAAACATGAATTCTCAAAACCCTTGAATAAAATTTGTTAAGTTGTCTTCAGATTTTCATTTCTCTTTCAAAAAGTTTCTGCAAAAATACTTAATATATACTAAAAAAATATTAACCCCTTCATGTTTAGAATAATCTATGACTTGTCATCTAAAACGATAATGTGATTGAAAATAGCTTTCCATATAAAGCTGTCACAAAAATATGTGGAGAACCATTAATGGTTGTTTTTCTTTTGATGTTTCACAAATTCGATTTGTTTAGAAGAATATTTGAAAAATAATCAAGTCCTTTAGAGACGTACACTACATGCATGAAAATGTTAACTTGAATATGTAACAGGAAATAGTCAAAGAGCAATGCTTTGACTATACTCAGCTATATATGCATGGCCCCTTGAGAGACTATGTATGGGTAAAACTTATCATATATTCATGCTGATGCACTGCAAAACAGTGTTGTTGACATTTTCTACTGAAAGCAGATGTTTGAGTGTGGGTGGCCAGACCTGGTGACTTCAGGTGACTTGGCAGGTAACAAGAACTGATGTTTTTCTTTAGCCTTAATTCATCAATCCATGCCAATGTCGTCTGCCTGTCATACTTTTTTTAAATAACTTAAGAATTAATCAATAATTCACAAAATATTTCATTGAGATTTCTAGCTTGGGATCTGATGAACATTCCGCCTTCAATTTTTTTCTGGAAAATTCTCATAACGCAAAGATATCACCAATATTATAAGGATCTTTTTGACACACATCATGGATGGGTGAAAAGTTCACAGTCACCTCAGAATCCTCCTCATGCCCACCACCTGATACTAATTAGAAGATTGCTTTTAATCTGGATTACGTGTAATTTAGTCCTTGGCACTCTGTGAGGTATTTTCTATTTTGCAGTGTCTTTTTCCTTGTAGCCGTTCAGATCTGTTCTTTTGTGAATGGAATGTCTCCTGATTTAACCTTACTTGCCTGGATTTGCTTTCAATAAGTGCCAACTTTTGACAATGCGTTAGGAATAATGAATGTATAGGTGGTCTGTATATACAAAGATGCAGCATTAACTAGAATCCATATACACTATGGAAATCTACCCAGTGTCTACCTATGTTTATTATTATCACAATTACTATTTATTATTCTTGTTATTGTTATTATTATTATTATTATTATTATTATTATTATTATTATTATTATTATTATTATTATATTATTGTCTTATTATTATTATCATTATTATTATTATTATCATTATTATTATTATTACATATTATTATTATAATTATTATTATTATTATTATTATTATTATTATTAATAATAATAATATTATTATTATTATTATTATATTACCATTATTATTATCATTATTATCATTAATATTATCATAATTATTATTATTAATTTCATTATTATTATTATTATTATTATTATTATTATTATTGTTATTATTATTATTGTTATTTCTATTATCAATATTATTATTATTATTATTATTATTATTATTATTTTATTTTTATTTTATTATCATCATTATTATCATAACTATTATTATTATTATTATTATTATTATCATTATCATTATCATTATCACTACAAACTGTGTATTCTGAGGCCTACATTTATCATTATCTGCTGTTGTCAGTGCTGCCGCTGCCTGACTGTCATCACCCTGATGGCCATTGCCTCAGCCGCCGACCACCGTAAGCACTAGCTTTCTGCCTTATTATAGAGTCATCACTTGTTATCCAATCGCAGGAATGGTTGTGTCACGCCAATCTCCGCCTCCCTAATCCTACACGCCCGCCATGCTGTGAGGATTACTATTGCAGGTCTGAGGCCCAGGGATCACACAGAATCATGACCACTGCTTGAGTGAGCTGTGACTTATCTAATCTCTGCTATTTCGATCTGGAGTGCATGCATGACAAAAGTATGGGGGGATAGGGAACACAAAGGGGGTGACAAGTGGCCTGGGTGTGTAGGCAGGGTCTTAGCCAGGATTTCAAAAATGCCTGTCCAAAACAGCAATTTCATACCTGTCAACCCCAGACAAAAAAAACAGGAGATTTTCTCACGCGGCTACCATATACGTCAGTTTACCAACTTCCCACCAGGTGCCGCACCTGTATATATAATTTACCAACGTCCCACCAGGTGGCTCCTACCTAATGTAGTGCCAATCAAATTAAAAAAATATATATATCTACTGCTAAAAATAGGAATGGTCAATTGGTTATCTAGGCTAATTGCAACTTTTGGGCAAGCTGGGTTCAATTAGGTCAACTGAGTATTGTTTAGGCAGGCTAGAAGAGCTGAGTTGCATGCTAAGCTGTAGGAGTTTAAGTATTTCTGGGCTGAACTTGAGGAAAAACAGGAGATTATAGTCGCTTTAGACTGGTTTTCTAGAAAAACATGAGAAAAACAGGAGACAAGTAAAAAACAGGAGAAAAACAGGAGGCAGGTAAAATGAAGTCCAAAAAACAGGAGACTCCTGTTAAAAACAGGAGACTTGACGGGTATGCAATTTCAAAATTTCTGCCCGTCCAGGTTTAGCTACTAATCTACTTCAAATCCTTATACCAGCTACTATTAATAGCCTAGTGTGTCAAAAAGGGCAATTTACACTTCAGCTTTGTCCTAGAAGATGGTTTGTTAGGAAAATATTTGGTTATTACACCCAGAAAGTCAAAATTGAAAAATCATCATAGAAAATTTTGCCTGTCCAAAGAGGAGGTTTTTTAGGAAACTACCTGTTCCAAAGACAGGTAGGATGGGTCCTGGCTAAGTCCAGTGTAGGGGAGCTCCTCCTCCTTTGGGAGTTGACCCTGTGGGCCAAATGCGGATATGAATCCAAAACAAACAAACAAACAAGAATTGCACACATGGTCTGATAACTTCAAATATAACTCATCATAAAGAGTGTTATTTACAAATTATTTGAAGAGGGATTGTTAAGCGCTACAAGAACAGCAACTTACAGTGAAATATTTTTCCAAGTGTTAAAATGTTATCAAGATGTATTGTTGAATGTTGTATCATGAGTACTCTTCAGATGTGAATGGGTAAACTAATGACCTAAATAGGGGAGTATTGTCAATAGGGATGGGGATCATTGAGAATTCTACGGTTCGGTTCAGTTCTCGGTTTTGCTTCTACGATTCGGTTTTATCACGGTTTCCTAAACGGTTTATTAATGACATTTCTTGGATACGAAACTATGCAATGGAATGTGTGGCTGAACTTGCCTGAATTGGAAAGTTCCTATATACTAGCTCCCTGGCCACTTTCTCTACGCTCAGAAGGCTTCTGAGTATAGTGAAAGTGGATGGGGTACCAGACTTGAGAGATTTTGGAATGGCTGTTTGATCGTCGCGCTTGGCAGACATTGTGAGGCCAGCGAGGAGGTAGGTGCTGACAGTTTTATTACGCCTCCAAGAACCCTGTGCATGCATAGAAAACCGAACCGTGTAGAGGGAGGTCCGGTTTTTGACTGGTTAACCGCAATGCTCAGGCCGGTTTCACACATAAACCGGTCCATGGTCCCCATCCCTAATTGTCAACTTTAACCTTTATGCTGTTGGTGGCTAATATTGCCTATATGAAATGATGCAAAAAGCTGAAAAGTGACTTAAACCCTGGCAGTACATGAGTACTCATCTGAGAGTACTCAGTGAGAGCTATCTAATTAAATACCAACATGACAGGGTTTAGATGGCTATCAAACATATTTGCAGCCTTGTGCTTTGGATGAAGGTATCCTTAGCATTGAAAGGGTTTAACTAGACCCCCATGGTTTTCATATACTACAGCTTCCACTGAATTATCTTCATTAGTAGCTTTGACAGATAAGATATGTCACCTTCACACTTCTAGTTCTGTTTCTTGTCTTTGCTTTATATTTCAGATATCAGAGAAATCTTAACCCAAAGCAGTTTAAGCTGAATACATGTATTTACCTTGTTATCTTGTAAAACAACTTAACTATATTTTTCTCTCATTTCAGGTACGTATATCTGGTGTAATTGTTTATCTTCAAAATACTACGGTTTGGTGAGTGTACCTTTATTCATTTTCATTTCTCAAAACATTTACCTAATTGTATCGCCCCATGATCCTGCAGTGTGTAGCGCAAATAATATGAATGGAATATGATCATTACAAGAATACTCACTTCTTAAGGCATCATGAGAATAACCCATTTAGATTTGTAGCACCCATAAACAACCTGACTAGTTTTTTGATACTTTTTTTTAAAAGCATATTTTGAAAACATTGGCCTAAGTCAAGTATCCGGGACCCACCCTATAAAGGAAGAAAGACCCCATATATATACTCATTCCCCCTATAATCTAGCCCCGCAGGGCCCTAACACTATAATCCACTATAATCCACTGGGCCTTACCATCGTTTATCTGCAAGTATACTGTGCAGTAGTTATTTTTCCCTGTTTAAAATCCAGTTAATTCAAAGGAAGTTTGTGTTACACTCACGCCTGTAGTGGTCCGCCATGTTTCTTCTTGATTTCAAATTTGCCTGTGCGTTGATGAGGCGACAATGGAGGACGTCAACCAACAAGCAGGACGCACCTGCATAATCTGATGCTGGTTTATTGTTGCATGTCTGTTTAGAAAACATTTCAATTATGTTGGTGTTTCTAACAATAGAATATGAGCCGGACATTATGGGATAGTTTCTTTTCCTTACTATGTTTTTAAAATTTGTGTTTTGGCCCTGCGGGGCATAATTCCAGAGGGTCCAATACATCTATCAGATCGTTAGAACCCTGCGGGCCAGAATCAATAGTTTTCATTTATATATTCTTTCTTTTTCTTGCTAATAAGGATGGGTCCGGGATAGTTGACTTAGGCCAAAACATTTGAAGTACACATGTCATTATGCACAAGGGTCCATAGAGACAAGGTGGTATGAGAGACATGTGGCATGTGCCGGGTACTCCAGTTTCCTCTACCAGTTACAACTGGCAAGTCACGACTTAGCCGCAATATGGCAGAAAAAGAGACGAAAAACCAAAATTCCAAATTCCTAATTCCGTAGAAACAGCTGTGCTCCGTGCTGGCAGTTCCTCTCTCATTGTGCATTGCACTAGTCAGCTCAGCCATGGGGGCAACTGGAATATTTTGTGAAGTTGGTTGGTCATGAACCACCATCTGGTGTCAGTACTTTCATGAACCCATTCATGCATGTAGAACCTGACCATTTTGGTGATATCTCTCTAACAAAAGCAATTTTCAGAAAGTATTTGAAGAATGAATATTGAACAGAATCTAACCCACAACTCTCTTTCAAATATTTTGTGAATTTATGATTAATTCCAATGTTATTTGCAAAAGTATCTCCAGTCCAGGCGACTTGTGTCAAGGAGTTATCCAGGCATGAAAGGGTTAATATACTGTAAAACACAATGTACGCATCTGTTTATATATATAGCGTACATAGCGTGTGGTTCCGCTTCGCTATATATAAAAACACTGTACTTATTTTTCTGTACTTTGGCGCTGTCAGCGGCAGCTACCGTCGCTAACATAAAGATACGCTACTATGCGAAAACTCCCCAATTGGCTATATTTGGGACACGCATCATATGTGTGTTCTACAGTACTTTCCATGCCTAGATAACGAACCCTGTTGTCTGGACCTATGATGATTTTGAAAACAACTTCAAAATGAATTATGGATTTGCAATTCATTTGAAGGAGAGATGTTGCTTAGGTTCTGATGAACACTTCTATAGCATATATCTTTAATTGATGCTTTTAATTAATAGGTATAGCCTAATTGGTTAGGACTAATGTGGTGGTGTAGTCATGAATGCTTTGAGAATTGCTCCCGTAATTTCTAATTAAAAAGGGATGCTTTTAGTTTCTGGAGCATTACAGAGACTATCTCCGCTGTAATTGCACTTCATCAAGATTTACTCTCTTGTTTGTTAGCAATCCATTTTCACTATTTGCTACCTTCTTGTCATGATTCTGTCTTAGATGAAAGAAAAATTGAGAAAATCACAAATCCCAGTTCCAGAAGAATACTATACATTTCCACCTTCAACTACATTTATCTCTAAATAGATACACACATTGACACAACACACAAAATGAACTATAAACCAAGAAAAGAACAGCTTATTACTACTCGTAACTGCTATGAATCCGTACCAAACTTAACTGAGACTCCAAAGGGAATCCAAGTATTTTCCTGCCATTATCTAAGAAATGCTTGCGAAATCCGTAATAAATTTCTATACTCACTATTTTGTGCTTCTGACAAAAGAAGCCTCAGCATTGGAAGGGTTAATTTTAATCCTACCTAAAGGAAATTATCAATTCTTAGCAGGAAATGGATGTTTTGTATTATAGGAAGGGGGAGGTTTTCATTGAATCCCTTCAACCTGGATCTGCAACTAAAGACAAAGCGGGAGAGGAAAACCAGCTAATCTTTTCTGCCTTTAGGGCACACTACTGGTCTTTTTCGTCTAACCCCTTCAACCCCATCTATATCTGCAACTTAAAGCAAGGCAAGTGAGGAAAACCGGCTAACTTTTTCTGCCTTAAAGGGCAAATGCACCATCATGTTGATTTAGGTTCAAAATGTGCCTATATGTGTCACCTTTCAAATAAGATCACCCTCAAGTCCGTCCTCCTCAGCACTCCTCAGATATGGCTTATGAAAGTGAGTAAAAAACAAGCCTGAGTCAGGAAGTGACTGCCACTGATATCTCTCGACCAATCAGAAGTGGTGCTTATAATGTGCCCTGCCCTGATAATGTCAACCTCCATGCCCAGACTCAGGCTTGTTTTTTACTCACTTTCATTGCCCTTTAAGGCACTCTATTGGTCTTTTTTGTCAAACCCCTTAAAACCCATCTGCATCTACAACTAAAGACCAAGCTGGTGAGGAAAACCAGTTAACTTTTTCTGAGTTACGGCACAATATTGGTCTTTTCTGCCTCTAGGCATACTATTGGTTGTTTTCCATTCCAGCGGTCTCCTCTAAGCCCCTGAGGCAGCCCGTCAAGTTACCCTAGGCATCTTCCCTGCTGAGGCGCTGTTCAATGTTGCCTGTCGGATGTGAAAATCGTAAAGACGCTGCCTACGAATCACGGGGATTAGAGCCCCAGATTTCGCGCTCACTGTCAGTTAGTACTAGACTGATCAGGTGACCTTTGCCAGCCTAATGTTTCGATAGATTTACTTGTCAAATCACGGAGAATATTTGCGCTGATGTAACAGTTTCATGGGATTTTCGGCCAATCAGGCTAAGCAGAATTGAATACAAGCGCATGAATTTCACGGCTCGGCAGAGTTTGTGAAGAAAGTCGATTCATAAGGATGAGAAGATATGCTACTCATCTGGATTGTATTATACGATGTGGACCAAGAATTTGTCATGTGTGACCCACCCCCCTTTTGTCCTTAAATATATGTAAACTGTGTTAACCCTTCCAATGCTGAAGCTATACTTTCGTCCAAAGCACACGGACACAAAGAATTTTGAAAAACATCTAAACCCTATCATGTTGGTATTAATTGGAAAGCTCTTGCTGAGTACTCACAGATGAGGACCTATGTGCTAGGGTTTCAGTCTTTTTTGAGGTTTTTTGCATCCTCTTGTATTTGCCAAATCAGCCACCAGCAGCATAAGGGTTTTTGAATAACCACTTTGTGGTTAGACCGTTAGAGTAAAGCAATTGTGGTTTGAATACTACTAAGGTATTATTGATACCATCATCATCATTAATATCATCTTTGCTAATATTACTATTATCATCATTATCATTATTATTTTGGTATGGTAATTAAGCAAAGATTGCTGAATATTTATGAAGGAGAATTGAAGTGTGGCTTCTAAAGAACATTCCTCCTTGAAAAAAATGCTATTGTTTGAAAGATATTGCTAAAATAAAAAATAATATTTTTGCCGCTACAGGCATGAATGGGTTACCCTCGCCTAAATATTCAGTATCATGGTGATGTACATCAAGGAGATTCCTAACCTTAACTTATACTTAAAGTTATCCTTAACCCATCCAATGCTGAGACTTACTTTCGTCCATAGCACACATACCCAAAGATTTTTAGAAAACCTTACGGTATTGTTGACTGGTTGCAGGAAGCATTTGAAGGTTTGGAATCCCATAAGGTCTCCATTAGGGCCAAGGTAACCTTACTGATAGAATTAAGAGAAACCTTGTCCGCTTTTTAAAACTTCAAGGGGATTAAGGTTAGGAATCCATTAAGGTTTCAGTAAGTGCCAAGGTAACCTGTAATTTTACCAATAAGGTACATGAGCTTGAGGGATACCTTGTATTGGCATGGATTCGTAACCTTAACCCTTATGCTGCTGGAAGCTAATTTGGCCAATATAATGATGCAAAAAACCTCGAAAATGACTGAAATCCTGGTTCATGGGTGCTCTTCTGGGAGTACTCGGTAAAAGCTAACTTAAATGAATACCAAAATGAGGTTTAGATGGTTTTCAATGATCTTTGCGTCCTTGTGCTTTGGACGAAAGTAGCCTCAGCATTGGAAGGTTTAACCCTCATACTTCTGGTGCCCAATGTGGCCACTAAAAGAAGATACAAAAAATCCTAAACAAATATTGAAACCCTGGCATATGGGTACTCATCTGAGAGTACTCAGCAAGAGCTATCCCATGAATACCAACACGAAAGAGTTAAGATGGTTTTCAGAGATTTTTGCGTCTTTGTGCTTTGGATGAAAGTAGCCTCAGCATTGGATTAAGGTTAAGATGTTTTATATAACTTTAAAGGGTTCCTGACATGAAGATGTTTTTGCAACCTTGCCCTTCACACCCTGATGTTCGGTATGTGCTGATGTAGATTTCATCTAATGCAATCAAGTGTATTGATTACCCATTATCTGAAAGTAATTGTAACATCATCCAATGCCTAGATCTCCCGCAAGACCACTAATTGAACGCGATAATTAACTTAAATAGCAATCCTGTAATGTGATACATGGCCATTAGGGCAGCTCCATTTGTGTTAAAGCACCGGCTGGAATAACAGCGCTAGGCTAGTTAGAACATGTTGATTACACTTGACTTCAATGAAATAATGGTTCACTACAGTCCAACGTACATGAAAGCTGAATCAGAGTAATTGACTATATCCACAAATATTGGTATTTTTTATATGTAAAGAAATCAGGATCCTTTAGCATAAAATGACAAACGTATGATATTGTATCTTATTCCATAATACTGTATAACTGGTTAATTTGGCGTGTACTTAAGTTGGCGTTTTTTTTCAAAAAAGTATTTTCCCTATATTTATTTTGGCGTCTGGAGCAGTCAGAACAACGCCATCTTTATGTAGACATATTTTTATGCGATCTTTAATTTGGCGTTGATGGGCATTCGCCAAAAAAACGCCAAATTAAAAACCACGCCAAATTAATCAGTTATACAGTATACTATATTCACAAAAACTTTTTAGATTTGATGATTTCAGTACCCATTATCATTAAATGACAGTTATCAAATAAATGACAGAAACATGAAATCGTATCATGTTCCCTAATATACCATATACACAAAAACATATTTTTTTAGATTTAATGATTTCAGGAACCATTATCATTAAATGACGCAAACATGAAATTGTATCATATTCCATACTATTCCATATTCACAAAAACATATTTTTTTTTTATTTGATGACTTCAGTACCCATTATCATTGATTGACAAGAGCATGAGTTGGTACCATGTGTCTTAGTCAGGTAATAGATATAGTACATAGGTTATTAGAAAATGGATCAATAAATAAAAGGTATATTGGTTATTAGTGGCCAGCTGTTCTCAGCAATGCCAGAGGTCAAATTAGATTATCGGTTTTAATTGGCAATTATTATAACCATTTATCTGAAAGAAATGGTATTTTTTCTAAAGTAACATAGAATTAAGAGGGCTTTAAATTTCATGGCATGACTCAATATGCATAAACAAGTTTAGTTAAAGATGAAAAGTTCTCAACAAAGTCCTATTGAAAGACCAATCATTGGATACTATCCAAGGTTGAGAAGAATTTCAATGTGAAATCCTTCTAATGAAGGATATGAATCGGAGCTGCATTTTCATAGCAGTATTGTAGGACTTCCTAGTATAGTGGTGGTTATAAGAAACCGATTATCTATCGTTTGCATATACCACACATCTTTCTAGGATCTTTGTAAAACTGCTGCCCTGACACCACCATCTTCTTACTGTACTAACCTGTTTATCAAATCAATGCAAAGTAATATTTGAAAAATCAAATATTTATCTTACTTTTGCATTTTCATCAAGATATGGTTATTTCTCTCAGACTCCAAGTAAACTCTAGATACATAAGAGTTAAGTATTGGTAGGTGTGACTGCCTGGAGCACTGGGTACTATTAGGACGTGTGAATGCAAAAACATCTTCCGTTTGACTGGTTTGTTGTTATTGAGCTGCCGGGTTTAAACACATACCTCATTCCTAGAGATCTTAATGGACTAACATGCCTGGGGCACCCCTTAAAAATAGGCCTGACTATTTTGGAAATATCTCTTTAAAAAAGCACATTTTAGAAAAATATTTGAAGGAGAAATGTTTGTCAGAACACAACCAACAATACTCCTTTGAATATTTCTTTACGGACTCTTTTGTTCTTAAGTTATTTTGAAAAGTATCATAGATCCAGATGGAGCTTTTTAACCCATTCATGCATGTAGTAGCCAAAACTGTTCTGGTGATATCTCTCTACTTAAAGAAATGATTGGAAAATATTTGAAGAAGAGTTGTTCATTAAAACTATATCTACAACTCTCCTTCAAATAGTATGCAAATTAATGCTTCATTCCTAATTAGTATGCAAATTGATGCTTCATTCCTAATTAGTATGCAAATTGATGCTTCATTCCTAATTAGTTTGCAAATTGATGCTTCATTCTTAATTTATCTTCAAAAGTATGACAAGTCCGGACTACACTTGTCAAGTAGACCTCCAGGCATGAATGGGTTAGTGGAAGAGGTGCATTCATTCACTTTACCTTGATGAAATGCAATCAGTTTGAAGCCAGTTCCATACCTGTCTTTACTTGTATTCCTCTAGCATCCTATGAACTTATTTTACTTTTCTATCTATAAACAATTAAAATGAATATAAAAAAACAATTATCAATATACAGTTTCAATTCAATATACCTGAACGGCCTGGCTAAAAACTTGAAGTGAGTTCTCTACCTCAATATGTGTTCCATTGAATTAGCATTTATTATTAACCCTTCCAATGCTAAGACTATTTTCATCCAAAGCACAAGAATGCAAAGATTTTTTGTAACCATCTAAACCCTGTCACGTTGGTATTCATTGGAAAGCTCTCACAGAGCACTCTCATATGAGTACCCATTTGACAAGGTTTCGGTGATTTTTCAGCTTTTTTGTGTCATTTTGTATTGGGCAAATTAGCCACCAGCAGCATAAGTGTTAAAAGATGATATCATTACAAGATGATATATTGGGTAGTAATAATGTCTTCAGAGTCGTAATGGATTATATGTGCATTTAATACGTGTAAGATGCCAAGTGATAGATGGTGATAATCTCTCCTTTACACCAATTAGGAAATTGAAGAATACTTAATCATGACAGATACATTTGAATTTTGTTATTGATGTTAAATTATAGAAACATTAATGAACTAATAAAATAGCTCTTTAATTGCAAAAGTGCATCATACAGTGGCAGGCAATTAAATAAATCATCCTGAAATGACGTAGGTGTTCTTTTTCAACTGCTCATTAGCACTTACCTGTTAGTTAGAGAATTGTAGTAAAATTAGTTTGTGCATGGATTTATAAGCCACAATTTGAATATATTAACCCTTATGCTGGTGGTGGCTAATTTGGTCATTACAAAATGATGCAAAAAACCTGAAAAATAAATGAAACCCTGGCACATGGTTACTCACCTGAGAGTACTCAGTGAGAGCTTTCCGATGAATACAATCATGACAGGGTTTAGATGGTTTCAAAAATCTTTGCGGCCTTGTGCTTTGGATGAATGTAGCACATTGGAAGGGTTAATGCATTTTTCTTTAGAATGATTAAAAAATGTTGAGCCTCACATGGGGCTCAGATTATTTGAGCATGTTATGAATGTACGATCACAAGTGATAATCTGATAATCTCCTTTATATCAATTAAGGAATCATAGCATACATAATCATGACAGGTACATTTAAAGCTTTTTCAATTATAGCAATATTAATGCACTTGTGAAAATAACTTTTAAATCACTTATTTAGTGGATCTTACAGTGACAGTTGATTGAATAAATCATCTTGGAAAGATTTATATGATTATTTAATTCAACCACATATTCACACTGACCTTTAAGGAAAAGCATTTTTGTGAAAATGTTGTTTGCATATCTATTTATAAACCACAATTTGAATGATTTCTGACACTTAAACTTCCTAGGAAATTCTTGGCACTTTGAATAAATAAAAGAATTCCCAGGTATTCCCAACTACATTTAGTAAGGTTACTCTTCCAAGAAAAATGGAGCGTATAGTTGTACCACATAATGTTAACTGTTTTACTTTCTTGTAAAACTATGGTCTTTTTCAGTGGATGGCATCAGGCCAGTTTTTCAACCTATCCATGCCTGTAGCAGCCAAAGTCAAAACTGCCTTACAATTTTAGTGATATCTCTCTAACAAAAGCATTATTTCAAAAATATTTGATGGAGAATTGTTCAGCAGAACTCTATCTACAACTCTCCTTCAAATATTTTGCAAATTTATGCTTTATTCCTAAGTTATTTTGAAAAGTATAACAGGTCCAGACGACACTGGTCAAGTAGATCTCTAGGCATGAATGGGTTAATATAACCTAGGAACAGTTGATTATGAAAAACAGACATAGAAACAATGCATCATGATTAATATGTGCACTTAAGTGGTGGACTAGTTGTTAGGGTCAACCTAAGACCAGCCATTGGTTACTATTTACGAAACAATTGTCCAGTAATCAGGAAAAGTAAATAGATACATGTGTATGTGTACCCAGCTCTCCTAGAGGTATTCAGTGAAAATATGCTGTGACAGGGATTAAAAATGGTCATTCCTGTTGGAATATTTAACCAGGCCACTGAAGTCTGTAACAGACAAAAATGACGATTTGAGTGATGTCTTTCTGACAAAAAAACATGTAGTTGAGAATATTTGCGGGAAAAAAATCTTCACCAGAACAGAACCCAGTACACTGTCCTTTATAAATTTAGTGTATTCATTCTTTATTCATTAATTATTTTGAAAAATGGCATTGATCCAGATGACCATATTCAGGAAGCTTCTTTAATAATATCAATAATAATAATTGAAATTTATATAGCGCCATTTCCATTCATAAAACGTTCAAAAGCGCTGGACATTGTCATTAAACATGCATTGATTATGACTGTTCCTCCAATCCTCTATCCTTCTATTTACCATTCCTACAATTTGACATATCCTACCTGGTTGTGTTACAGAGGAAATGTCAGACACTCATTTACATCCTCTACATCCTCTAACACTTCCATGAATGAAAATATCACACTTGATACAAGGGTCTCAGCTATCTCAGCAACTAGGCAATTTCCTAGCTCCCTCACATTGCCATTTCCCATCTGCTTGTTTTGGCCGCCTGCCTAAGCTGCCTCAATAGGGGGACATTAATTATTCATTAAGGTTAAGCAAGAGTTGCCATTCTAATACTATTTTACCCAGAAAATTTTACCCTATTTTCAAACCATTTGAACTACTTAAACTGACTTTTTTCTAACCTATTTCATGGCTCGAAATTAGGGGGTGCCGGCAGCCGAGGAATCCCTTGAATTCTCCTGCAGCTCCCTCAAATTTCTGCAGGGAGCCCTAACATGTACTGGTTTCTATACACAATATCTTTAGGTAGCTTTAGATTATGCAATTGGGCTCCCTGGATACAATCTTAATTTCGAGCCCTGTATTTAGACTTTTCTAAGGACTGACTAGTTTTGTGTCATCTTTTTGATGGAAACATCTTTACTAGAAATATTTGAAGTAAAATTGTTAATCAATCCGACACATCACCAGTCTTTGAATATTTGCTATGATATGTTATTTCTATGATATTTTCAAAGTAGCTATAATGGTGCAGATGAGGCTTAAAGTTATACATATCACTCCATATTTGCAATCAAATGAAAAGAGCAATTTTTTGCCGCAAATTTTATCATAGAGGCACTTCTACGTCATATTTTGTATTCAAAGACTAAAAGTTTTTAAAAAGGTTAACGAGGTGTGTTTTTTTTTTTTTTTAATCCCGAAAGAGCAGGTGACAAATTTGTTATGCCCTGTTGAAAAAACGTGGTCCAGCCTGCTATCCACCCTCAGTCATTCGTGTTTCCAAGTGGGATACAAGGGGATATTAGGCCAGACAGACGGACATTTTCATAGTTATATGCGATGTTATTACCAGTAACGTTATATGTACATGCATTGTACAGACCCTGTTATTACTTCTATGTGTTATCAAATTAAGCCAGAGCTATTTTGTGTCATGCATTGTATAGGAACTGATGAGAAATGACACACTGTGTATTATGTATCTGTCTATTATTTCTTTATTGGCTTATCCTTTCTCATTATATATATTTTTGTTTTCTTGTGTAGCTATTTTTTTGTTTGATGTTCTAAATCATTTGTATCTTCATTTTATCTATACATGTTTTATGGAATTAAAAAAAAAGTGTTATTACTTTTTATTTGTTATTAATCAGTCTAATTTATTTTTCTCTTCTGTTCATTTACACATATTTTCATCTATTCATGTATTTGCTCATGTTTTCTTCATTTGTATGGTAGTAGGTTTTCTAATTACTTTTCTAATTAGACCTGTGGGGAGGGAGGGACAACAGAAGCTTTATGAATGTTATTACATCGCAGCGAAATTAATCATGATTATCTTTTCTCCAATTAAATTCCTATTCATCAAAAATGTCATAATCCTAGAAGGCTTATGTCCTCTCAAAATTAAAATTTCCAGATTTAACTCATTCCTGCCAGGAAATCTCATCTCTGTGCGCCGTTTTCTGCAGAAAGAAGGCTGCATTTCTTAACTCTGTTGCATGCCACAGAGGTTTGACCCTAATGCTAATGGTGGCTAATTTGACCAAATACAAAATTGTGCAAAATAACTGAAAAATGATTGGAACCTTGGCAAAGGGGTATTCATCTGAGAGTAAAGCAAGAGCTATCAAATGAATACCAATATGACAGTGTTTAGATGGTTTTCTAAAATCTTTGCATCCTTGTGCTTTGGATGAAAGTAGCCTCAGCATTGGAAGGGTTAAATCTGTTGCATGCCTAGGGTTTAAAATGCATCCCTGGGAAATATACCTTTCCGAATGGGAAAATCTCATGTTGCTGTTGGTTTTTCTATCACCTGTTTTTTCAGTGGTGCTCTCTACATATATTTTGCTTTGATAGGAAACCTGTTGCTTTAGAAGATTTAACTGGGTGGTCAACTTTTCATTAAGAACAAGATGTTCTTATTGTTGTGTGGGGTTTGGAATTTATTAAACCAGTGAAAAGAAAAAAATCTTTTTTACCTGAATTAATTGTTTTTTCTTTTTCTTTTTACAGGTAAGTGTGGAGTATTTCTGATTGGTTGAGTCAAAGTATGAACCAGGAAAAGTAAGTCCTCTCAGCTTCCTTTAGAGACATTTAATTTCACTTTCATATTTTGGTCTCCATGTTCAGGGTCTCAGCCATGATTATAAAAATGCCTGTCCAAAACAGCAATTCTAGAATTTCCACCGTCCAGATTTAGCAACTCATCTAATTCAAATTATTATATTAAGGATCTAATAGTCTATTGTGTCAAAAAGGGTAATTGACACTGCAGCCATGTCCTAGAAGATGGTTTGTCAGGATAATATTTGGTCACCCCAAAAGAGTCAAAATTGAAAATTCTTCATACAAATTTTTGACTGTCCAACAAGGTTTTCAGGACACTGCCATTCTTAAAGACAGTTTGTACGGGTCCTATCTAAGTCCCTGTCTGTGTAGCTATAAGATTGTTTAGATTGGTAAAATAAATGTAAACAGGAACTGGTATTTAAAGGCTGTTGAACTATATCTGCTAATTGCGGATCCAGTGATTGACATTCGTGATTACATGGAATCATGAAATCACATTTATAAGTAGGTATATTGAAAACACACTTTGAGATAATCAAATCAAATTATTGAAACAAAAATCTTTGAATGACAGGCTTACAGCACATCATCAGACTGTATTGTTTGCCTGGTATAGCAAGCCATTATGTGGTCACATATTAACTATATAACCACCAGCATGTTATATAACATCTTTTTCAGCTCTGCATGCTATTAATCCTGGTAATGACTTCTAGTGATATAATGCCACATCACACCAGGAACTGGGGTGTGCCTCATTATAACCTAGCTATATTTCACTGTCTTATACCCTGAAGCCTATTATATACATGTACAAGTCAATGCATGTTCTCATCTACATACATAAGTGCATGACCTGCTATCTGGTTATGTAATTTATGTTATTGTCACATGAGTGACATCTTGGACTTAATAATCCATGCCGGGTTATACTCTTTTAGACATCTAGCTCACTCATAAGTGGGGCATAGTTGCTATCTGTTTATGAAATTCATATTATTGCCACATGGGGGAGCTCTAGGAGTTGCACTACTATCCATTCCTAGCTACTAATACTACTGAATAATACACTATTTTAGACAGCTAGCTCACATCTACGTTGCACATAGCTTGCTATATAGTGACAGGCTGTTGTCCTTAACAGCTTATGAAATAATTGATTGGTTCATAGCAACAGCTATGAAATAGTTGAATAGTTAACGCTAGTCCGAAGAATAGTTACTTCTAGCCCGAAGAATACACATGAACACCTACAGAGTTTGCCGAGTGACCTACCGGTGAAACTAGTTCAACGTACAAGGCAGACGACGAGTATTTATCCAAAATCTCTGGTGTTTGTAATTTTTCCCCCTTTTGTGTTTTGCATTTTGTTCAGTATAATAAAACAGATATGACATCCCTGTGGGGTTTCCACCAGGAATAACTTCCCCTCGAGAGGATTAACGATCCTCTCTCTGGGAAGTTATTCCTGGTGGAAACCCCACAGGGATGTCATATTTGTATATTATTGCCGCATAAGGGAAATCATGGACTTCTTAAGCCCTTCCTAGCTACCCTCACCGGGTTATACACTATTTTAGACAGCTAAAGGTTAATATGGTATGCTTTCATATTTTCATAATTCATAGTTCTTGGAAACTAGCTACTAGCCCTTCCGGTCTTGTAACACCTACATAACATGCTATCTGCATGGTCATTCAGTTAATGGTATTGCTATATGATGGAGTTGTATAATCAGTAGATTCAACATGGACCACTCTAGCATATCAAAGTGTCATCTCATCTATTCATTACGGATGTCATTTCCGAATATAGCTGATGAGGCAGGATAGCGTCATAACCTTAGTTTCTTTGTGGTTGAAATGAATGAAGGGGCTACCTCAATGGCTGAGTTGTAAAATTTGGTGCAAGTGGAATGTTTGGCGTGTTTCACCACTGCACCAGGTCTGAGTTTCAAATCAGCTGTTTAAGCCAGCTAGCTTCCAACATTTAAACCCTTATGCTGCTGGTGGCTATTAATTTGGCCAATACAAAATGATGAAAAAAAAACCTGGAAAATTACTGAAACCCTGACACATAGGTAGCTCATCGAAGAGTATTCAGTGAGGGCTATACAATGAATACCAACATGATAGGGTTTAGATGATTTTCAAAAATGTTTGCGTCCTTGTGCTTTGGACAAGAAGTAGCCCCAGCATTGGAAGGGTTAAGAAAGCCATCAAGTAGGCTATTGCAGATGATTAGATGCCATGATTTTTACCGGACCTAGATCTTATCCTGAAGCACCAGTTTACCCTGTGAGCTTTTAAAGAAAATTTGCCATCTTTTGAAAGCCATGAGCATTTTTTTCTTTGATCTCCAGGGATCAAAGCTCCGTTCTTAGGAGGTCTGATTTATCTAAAGTGATACAAATTGAAGACGACTGACCGCATGATAGAACCTAAGAGAGTGCATTTGAAAGTCAGTGGATTCCTATCTCTCTGAGGCAATGTCTGGATTATGCTGATCTGTCATTGCTCATTCTGCTACTAGCTATACCCTCTGGACTAATCATAGACATAGCGATACCAGTTAGTATTACAAAGTCCCAAGCACCGTGCCCTTGCAACATAAGCATAGGAATACCTACAAATTCCTAGGGTTATCCTAAGAAAAAGTGTTTCCTAGAAGTCTCAGCTACATTTGCTTGGGTTACTAATTGAAACTCTACGGGCACCTGGAAAAATAACCCAGTAGTATAACAGTGTGAGATGGGTAAGCAAAAAGTCACATTTCTTCCAATTGATACTCAAAAATATCAACCTCCATCAAACTTTCATTATAATATCGTATCACATTATGGCATGCTTTGATGAACAACAGGGATAGTGAGGGAGAGAGATATGGGTGGTCCAGTCATCATAAAGAATCCTATAAGTCTAGATGATGAATTTATGACAGATGTTATCATTATATATCTTGCAGTAGCTAAGCTATTGGGGTTATATTTACTGAGTTATCAAGCACCTGATACAGCTGCTAGGGCATATCTCACCAAGGTCCTGGCTGGATGGCCTCTTTAAGGTGATATATGGATTTCTGATAGGCAATAGGAAGGTATGGTAGAGATGTGTTGCTGGTGATACTTATCCAAAGGGAAACATACTTTAATTTGTGGACACACATAAACCAGCCAAAGTGGCTGCATTGATTACAGGGTTTTAAGGTGATCTATGGATTTTTTATGGACAGCTTCGTAAGGCAATAGGAAGGTATGGTAGAGATGTGTTGCCGGTATTACTTATCCAAAGGGAAACATACTCTAATATGTAGACACACATAAACCAGCCAAAGTGGCTGCATTGATTACAGGGTTTTAACTCAATAGAGAGGTTGCTAACCTTCATTACTATACCTCATTGAAAATACTCCCAACCCATTGGATGAGAGCCATGTTTCAAAGCTGTTAGCAACCTGTGCTTCTGCAGGTTCCGTGACAGCGGTCACCATTCGACATATTAGCACCCCATGTCAAGGAGACGGCGTATTAGCACCCGTTGTCAAGGTGCCGTTTCATGATTCCCTATATTGTTGAGGACGTCATGCTTTGTTCGGTATAATAAAACAATTATGACATCCCTGTGGGCTTGCTAACTTTGATAGTCCACCCCTCGTGAGCATTGTCACCCGAGGGCTACGCCCTTGGGTGACAATGCTCACTCGGGGTAGACAATCATGTTAGCAAGCCCACAGGTATGTTATATTTGTATATTGCAAACATCCTATTGTTGTGGGAACCCTTTGAACCAACCGAATGTCTACATTAGGGAGGGGCATTTAAATTGAAGCTAGGCTAGGGCATATCTCATCAGGGTGCTGGCTGGATGGCCTCCTTAAGGTGATATATGGATTTCTGATAGGCAGCTTTGTAAGGCAATAGGAGGATACAATAGATATGTCTCATTTTGTATTGGCCAAATTAGCCACCAGCAGCATAAGGGTTAAGGTGATCTATGGATTTGTGATAGACAGCTTTGTAAGGCAATAGGAAGATTCAGTAGATATGTGTTTGTGGGGATCAAAAACGACAAGGTTTCATTCGTGTTGAGGAAATCTGTATTTCTCTTTCGTGGTTTACATATGATGTGACGTTCTTTCAAATGGATGATATGGTGATACAAAGATGGTTTACTGAAAATAATGAAAACAAACATCTCTAAGAATACTATAACACAAACCGGCTAAACTAAGGAAATACAAGTAAAAGTATTGAAATGGACTAAAAAAGGCTAAAACTTATAATTACCGGCTGTATGATCCTACTCTCTCAAGAGCTGGGTTGAAAGTGAGGAGCCCTGCCCAGTATGACATCACAAGTAAGCTAAAAATATACCTGGAGAACCAGATTAGTGGTCAACCTGCTCTGACCACTAAAGTACAAAAACCAAATAATAGAGGGCAGCACTCAAACCTAAATCAATTCTAATTAAATACCAAAAACTATACATTAGGCTGTTACAGTGTTGCTGGTGTTACTTATCAGAAGAGGAACATACTCTAATATGTGGACACATGTAAACCCAGCCAAAGTGCTTGCATTGATTACAGCTTTTTTTTTGTCAATAAAAAGGTTGCTAACCTTCATGGCAAATACCCTATTGTGGGAACCCTTTGTCTGCCTTAGAGGCTGTTGTCTGCATTAGAGGGATGTTCCCAATAGAGGGGTTGCTCATCTACATGAAATCATACCCCTCTATCATGGACATCTATTGGACCAGCTAAAATGTCACATTCTCCTTAATAGATGGGTAATGCTCATCTACATTGGCACCAAACTTTTCATTTTGGACATCCATAGGATACGCCAGTTTTTCAATTAAAGTAGTGTCCTTAATCAAACAGTTTCCCATCTGTAAAGGAACACACATCTCTATCATGACCATGCACCTTTAAGGCACGCCAAATTAGTGTCTGCATTATAAGCATTTCCTTAGTAGAGGGGTTGGTTATAATAAGTAAGACATACAAACGTGTGTTAGAACAAGAAGAGGGTTCGCTGTTGTGAGGGTGTGAATGTCCACAGGAAAGAGATGTCCACTCCCCTATTGTGACTGTTACAAATACATCTATTTATTTCTTAACTTTTCATATGCTGAGGCTTCTTTCGTCCAAAGCACAAGGATGCAAAGATTTTTGAAAACCATCCAAAACCTGTCATGTTGGTATTCATTAGATAGCTCCATATGCCAGGGTTTCAATCATTTTCCAGGTTTTTTGCATTTTATATTGCTAAAATTACCACCAGCAGCATAAGGTAATTAATAGTCTAATAATGTCACTATGGTTCACTCTAGCTCTCAGAATAAGTTTAATAGGAAAGTGAAGAAATATCAGCTTGTTTATTATTATATATTGATGAAGCTTTTATGCAGTAAATGCAGAATTGGCAATTGTCTAATTTGAATAATGGAACAATGCAAGGTAATTAAACCAAGGCTTTGTTTATTCATTCACTTTAATGGAATGTGCCAAATAAGTAGAGTTATTGTGATTTGCTAATCCTCATCAATATTTATCTCTTTTCTTAAAATGTAGAGACTTTTATATCCATGTTTTAATGAAACTAATGTAACAAAGCTGCAGATGTATGTTGTGCAGGGAATGTTAGATTTGGTCTTTGTTATGCCACAATTATACAGCTCTTAACTGTATATATTATCATGAGACTTGCCATGTAACTTGATGTATTTGAGTATGACTGCTCGCGTTGTCTAATGAATGTACAATGGCCAGAGAGTTTGAATCGAGCACTGCTTTAGACAAGTAAGAAAATTGCCAGTGATTACCAGAAATAATTCAGTAGAGTAGTGTTTTGCCCATTGAATATTTTACACGAATTACCCTGTTCAACAAGATATCACCATAGTGGTACCGTAAATTCTTGGTAATTTGGGACACTTTGTATTAATTACGATTTTTATGGGTTGAGGTTGTCCCATGTTTTCTGAGAATACTGACGGAGCAGTGACAACGGGCAGGTGATGTATTACAATCTTATTGTGATTGTAATTTCCCCAGAACAATTGTGATTGTAATTGTGGATGTGAAATGGTGACCGGTGATACATTGAGGGTGGCCCATATTTCCCAATAATTATTTTGCAAAATAATCATATTGGCCTTTTTTTGCCAAGAATTTACAGTCAGAACAGTTTTTGGCTGCTGCTGGCGTGAATGGGTTAACGAGGATATTGAGATTGTGCTGTAGCTTATTCTTCTGACAAGTCGCTGGCGATGTTTTTGTGCCGAGTGAACCTGTTTGCATGGAACAGTAATTGGATACTTTGCGAGGTACCTACTTTTCTCCGCTCTCCTATCTCTGGAGTGGAGGAGAAATCTAACCTCGCCTTTATTTCTCTCTCCGCCCTTTCATCCATCACTCGAGAATAGCGACTGGTTGACAATTCCGCGCGGCTCCCATTTCTGGAGAACAGTTATTTTCCATCTGCTTATTATTAATCAATAAAATGATTTACCATATTTCATGTGTGTGTTCTTGCCAGTGGCTGTGGTCCACCCTGGCTGTCTGGCTTGGAAATGATAAAATGATAAAACTGCTCCACAATTCGCTCCTGTTTCCATTTAGTGGGAACGGTTTTACAAATCAGGTTTTCTATATTAACCTATTCATGACTAGCATACTCAATGGCAAATGCTGTTTGCGTCTTTGACACTTCTTCAACAACTTGTGAATTAATTGTCAATTTACGAAATATTTGAAAGAGCGTTATAAATTGGGTGCCAATTACCATTTCTCCTTCAAAATTTTTCCGAAAGGTGTCTTTGCTAGAAAGATATTTTCAAAAGTCAGGCCTTTTTCTGATGGTACTGGAATGAAATGGGTTAATGAACGCTCTAATTCTCACACAAATGTTTTTGCTTTTGATACAAACTTCTTTGTTCTATCAATGTGTGTATATATATATATATATATATATATATATATATTTATATATATATATATATATATATATATATATATATATATATATATATATATATATATATATATATATATATATATATATATATGAATATATATGTACATATATATATATATGTATATGTATATATATATATATGTATATGTATATGTATATATATGTATATATATATATATATATATGTATATATATGTATGTATATATATATATATATATATATATATATATATATATATATATATATATATATATATATATATATATATATATATATATATATATATATTCATTTCTTGAAAAATAAATATCATACGAATGATAAATAATCACAAAATATTTGCGGGGGAGTAGCAGGATTGTGTTGCCTTTGATATTTCCTAATATGTTTGCTGAAATATGGTTTTCCTAAGTAGATATTACCAAAGTGATTCGACCTATTGAGCCTCTCTAGGGATGAATGGGTAAATCAACAAAATGATATCCCATATTTCATGGGGTGTGTTTTTGCCGCTGGATGTGAACCACTTAAGTGTTTGGCATGGCTGTAATAAAACGAGTCGACAGTTCTGCCAAGCTCGTCTTTCTGAAGAACTGTTATTTCCCTCTGGTTATTACAGATCGATAAAAACGATTTACCATATTCTATGTGGTCATTTTTGTTGCCTGCAGTGATCTGCATTAACCTTATAATGCCTGTATCACCTCAAAAAGGCCTGCATATTTTGTGAATATCTATCTCAACTTATGCATGTTTTGGAATATGTAATTAATCCTTCCATAGCTGAGGCTACTTTCATCCAAAGATAATTGAAAACCATCTAAACCCTGTCATGTTGGTATTCACTAGAAAGCTCTTGCTGAGAACTCTCAGATGTGACAGAGTTTCAGTCATTTTTCAGATTTTTTTGCATCATTTTTTGGGGAGGCAAATTTGCCATCAGAGCATAAGGATTAAAGGTAAATCCTAATCAAAAGCCTTAGACAGATTGACCATGGGGGTAGCCACCGAGTCAGTATCAATAGATACAATGATGCGCCTTTTTTCTGAGTTTTCTGGACTACCAGCCTGGAGACCCACTTATACCACATAGCAAAGAGAGGAATAAAGAGGTTTCCTTGTCTCTCCAGAAGATGAGTGTGTTATAAACACAGGGAGATATTTGCCGAGAAAACCTCTTATTGCTGTTTATGAGTATGATAGCTTGGTGGTCTGGAGGCATTGCCACACACTGCTTGCTTTCCCTCTCCACTGTTGAAGAACCCTGCTTGAAGCAGGGGCTTGTGAGAAGGTTGCCAGTGACTTAGGGTTAGTCTGTGTTAACTTAGGGGTAGTCTGTGTTAGCCTGATAAGCACAGGGAGATATTTGCCGAGAAAACCTCTTATTGCTGTTTATGAGTATGATAGCTTGGTGGTCTGGAGGCATTGCCACACACTGCTTGCTTTCCCTCACCACTATTGAAGAACCCTGCTTGGAGCAGGGGCCTGTGAGAAGGTTGCCAGTGACTTAGGGTTAGTCTGTGTTAACTTAGGGGTAGTCTGTGTTAGCCTGATAAACACATAGAGATATTTGCTGAGAAAACCTCTTATTGCTGTTTATGAGTATGATAGCTTGGTGGTCTGGAGGCATTGCCATACGCTGCTTGCTTTCCCTCTCCACTGTTGAAGAACCCTGCTTGGAGCAGGGGCCTGTGAGAAAGTTGCCAGTGACTTAGGGTTAGTCTGTGTTAACTTAGGGGTAGTCTGTGTTAGCCTGATAAACACATAGAGATATTTGCTGAGAAAACCTCTTATTGCTGTTTATGAGTATGATAGCTTGGTGGTCTGGAGGCATAATGCCACACACTGCTTGCTTTCCCTCACCACTGTTGAAGAACCCTGCTTGAAGCAGGGGCCCATGAGAAAGTTGCCAGTGACTTAGGGTTAGTCTGTCTTAACTTAGGGGTAGTCTGTGTTAGCCTGATAAGCACATAAAGATATTTGCTGAGAAAACCTCTTATTGCTGTTTATGAGTATGATAGCTTGGTGGTCTGGAGGCATTGCCACACACTGCTTGCTTTCCCTCTCCACTGTTGAAGAACCCTGCTTGGAGCAGAGGCCTGTGAGAAAGTTGCCAGTGACTTTGGGTTATTCGGTGCTAATCCCCAGGCTCTCCAGCTTCCTCTATCATCAATAACTGGCTTCTTATGTCCTAGCTTTAAACCTTTCAATGCTGAGGCTACTTTCATTAAAGGCACAAGAACGTAGAATTCTTTTGAAAACCTTTTAAACTCTGCCATATTGGTATTCATAGGAAAGCTCTTGCAGAGTACCGTCAAAAGAGTACCCATTTGCCAGGGTTTCAGTCATTTTTCAGCTTTTTTCGCATCATTTTCTCTTGACCAAATTAGCCACCAGCAGCACAAGGTTTAACATGACAGAAAAAAGTTGTTGAACTACAGTTTGAGCCTGTTTTTAGCAATTAGCATAAAACATGAATTTTCTAAAGGTGACATATAATTAGGTTCTGATAAGTATAAGTAGATAATCTAGATGATGATCTTTATTATATTTCTAAGGCAAATTTTGAATTGTCTCAACATGTAAGATGGTAATTAACAATACACTTATTGATGGTTGATTCTCTTTTTAAAGAATGTAATATACATTTTTTTTTTCAGATATTTACTTTAACCTACCTTAGTTTAACTCATTCAAGCCCTAGATTCCACTTGTGTTGCCTTTATTGATGATACCCAAAATAATATAATATTTAAAGGCGAGTTGTCACTTGGCTTCTGATCAACATTTCTTATTCATATATTTTCCAAGATATACTTTTATTGGGTTGATACTTCTAAATAATTTATGCCGTGTTAATATTGTACCAGTTTGATTAATGCGTACTTTGTTCACCCCTCTAGTCTGCATTTATCAAAGAATTGAACAGCATTATTTGGACATCTGCTCCCTATGCTAGCATCGTACAACAGGCTGACATGCTTGTCTTTCAGTACCCTAATGCAATCAAACTGTGCATGGAAGGCAGCTGCCTGCCGGACAAATTAATCTATATGCACAAAATAAACATTGTATACAGTAAGTCAGGCATTTTTGTATGCTGCAGGTATGAATGAGTCAAAATGTAATGGTATTTGTGTCATATGCGTCATCTTCAGTCGCTAAGGAAGAAAGGATTTAGTTTATCCCTTATGCTGCTGGTGGCTAATTTGGCCAATACTAAATGATGCAAAACACCCTGAAAAAGACTGAAACCCTGGCACATGGGTACTCATCTGAGAGTATTTAGTGAAAGCTATCTAATGAATACCAACATGACAAGGTTTATATCATTTTCAAAAATCTCTTCATCCGAATGTTAAGCCTCAGCATTGGAAGGGTTATTTTAAGAAGGATTTGAGTTTGCTGTCAATTTGTAGGTTGTATGTTGGCAGGTACACAACTTTGAAAGTATTGCATAATTACAGGTAGGCACAGGTGATGAAAAGCACGGCAAAATATCACCACCAAACAAGATCAATGGGAAAATTAACCCCAGAAGTGTTGCCATGGCAACGCAACAGTGAAATCGCCAGAAAATTGATGTGAAGTCTTTTTAGTGTTGAGGAAATGATTTCCTGCAGAAACCTTACAGTTCGCTTCCCATCTCTGGCGCGGAGGCCGGGTCTCTTTTTCCTACCTGCACCTCCTCATGGTTAATTGATGACTCTTGTGCACACTGTGTGCCTGGCGATGTAAAGAAAGTAATGTTATTTCTCCTGCATTTGGTGTTCGCAATTTTGTGTGACTTCCAAGTGTATCTAAGGTCGTGGGCTGAAAAATATAGGGTCTGATTCAAAATTACATACATTTATTTATTTTTCATTTTTTTTTCTTAATTCGGTTTCAAGTGAAAAATTAAGTGTAATTTTTAAAAATAGCTTATGAAAGTGAATCACTCTTAGGCCATGGGCGAAAAAATATAGGGTCTGATTCAAAAGTACATGCATTTATATATTTTTCAATTTTTTTTTCAATTTTGGTTTCAAGTAAAAAAATAAATGATTTTCTTTAAGTCACCTGAAATTTCTTCAGAATTAGGTGACTCATGATTTCATAGGCTTGGATATGGTTTTAACAAACAAGAAACATACATCTGTTTTACGCTTGCCTTAGGCAATTTTCATGCTGACTCCTCTGAAATTACAGGTGTCCTCAGCTTTTATTAACTAAGGGTATTCACAGGGACTTTTTCTAGGAATTGCCTTCTTAAGAAAATGCGTTTTCCTGATATTGCTTTGGCTACATGTGGTGAATTATTTACCTTAATGCCAAACAGACTGTGCTCTATGATGGAGGAATTTATTGGTACTTTTCCATGGCGGCAGTTAGAATATCTGGAGGCGCCAGCAGGTTAGATTCACATCAACACAGTTTCTTTTAACCCATTCACTTCACTCAGGTGCCTCAAATAAAGGCCTTACAATCATTTCCCATGTGTAATATGCATGTGTACACACACACACACACACACACACACACACACACACACATATATATGTATGTATATATATATATATATATATATATATATATATATATATATATATATATATATAGAGAGAGAGAGAGAGGAGAGAGAGAGAGAGAGAGAGAGAGAGAGAGAGAGAGAGAGAGAGAGAGGGAGGGAGGGAGGGAGGGAGGGAGGGGGGGGGGAGGGAGGGAGGGAGGGAGGGAGGGGAGGGAGGGAGGGAGGAGGGAGAGAGAGAGAGAGAGAGAGAGAGAGAGAGAGAGAGAGAGAGAGAGAGAGAGAGGAGAGGAGAGAGAGGGGGGGGGGGAGAGAGAGAGAGAGAGAGAGATGGGGGAATGAGAGAATAGTAATGGAAAGTAGGAATTTGGGAATCAATTATTAACTGGCGAAATATTCTTAGTAGAGTTGTTGGTTTGGTTCTGAATTACATATTTACCTTTAAGTATTCTTTTAAAGGAAGGGATTTATGCTGCCATATCAGTCTGGTAATTTTGGCCAGCTCTTGATATGAATAGATTATCCCATTCTGCTTGTAGCATTCATACAGACACTGCCTTGTTTTTATCCCAGCCAGGTCATGGGAAAGTTGCCAGTGACTCTTGGGACTGGACAGTGCTTTTCTCTGGTTCTCTTCTTTCCTCCACCAGCTACATTAGGGTTAGTCAGTACTTACTTGTATTATGGCAGAAAATTTCATGATAAATGAAATTCCAAGTTCCTGTTTCGCATGCAAGAAAAAGTTGTAAGGGAAGAAAAAAAAACACCAACCTTCCACAGCCTAAGCTTTGCTGAAAGGTTGAACTTGCGATAAATGTCAAATTTATTCCATTAATCGACCTTCTGTTATTTGTGAACGTTCCGCGCATCATTTGTATTCAGAGGCGCACAAAGATGCGTTTCTAAAGTCTGACACTTGATCTTGAAAGTGCGGAGAAATCGAATGAGACAAGTTTTGGGGGATTTTGCTGATGAGGCAGCTTTTATGAGATAAACCGTAGAGACTATTTGCAATGGAAATATTTCGCTGGGCTGTTATGCAGGGAACCTGTATATCTCCTTTAACAT
>OZ012693.1:6410780-6587585 GCA_963942565.1 Maea johnstoni
GTGAGAGACAGTTAGCAGTCAGTGGCAATGCTTTAGACCACACGGACATCAGTGCAGACCCTATGTGGTGAGAGACAGCTAGCAGTCAGTGGCAATGCTTTAGACCACTCTGCCATCAGGGCAGGCCTTCAGTGGTGAGAGAGAGTTAGCAGTCAGTGGCAATGCCTTAGACCACTCTGCCATCAGGGCAGGCCCTCACAGTTCAAGGTAGTTGCAATCGGCCTACATTTTGAGCAATTTGAACAATTTCCGATCTGGGCAGATTACCGGTGTACATTATTGTTGTTATGCAATATTACACATTCCCGGATGTCAAACTTTTAGAATTAATCTGTTTAGGTGCTGAAGGGTCACCTGTTATGAAGGCATAAGCAATGTCTTGCTGATTGCTGTCATTCTGAGATGCTTCGTCATAAATTGATCGAGTTTCCACTTTAATTATTACTTGCTGGGAGGTCATACAGCAGTCAGTGATTGCAAGTGGCAGGAAGGCTCGGAAGTCCGGAAGTCTGGAAGTCCGGAAGTCATGCGATTTGGGCAGATTGCTGATGAATTGATAGCATATCCAGGATGATGCTTGGGTCTTCATATTTAACCCTTTTAATACCCTGAATGCCCTACATTATGGGTAAGAGTGTAACAATAAATTGAGTGGCTCACAAAATGTACATTACGTATTGCTATATGGTGGTCATGATACAACACACATGCAATGCACACATTGCTGACTGCTGTGTGTCTCTCAACACTGCTTGGGTTCTGAATCTCAGTTGGGGCTTATGAGAAAGTTGCCTGGAGTGACTTGGAGTTTAACCCTTGTGCTGCTGGTGGTTAATTTGGCCAATACAAAATGATGCAAAAAAGCTGAAAATGACTGAAACCCTGGCACATGGGTACTCATCAGAGAATACTCAGTGAGAGCTATCCAATGAATACCAAGATGACAGGGTTTAGATGGTTTTCAACAATCTTTGCATCCCTGCGCTTTGGAAAAAAGTTGCCTCAGCATTGGAAGGGTTAAAGGATGGTTTTCTCCAGATAATCTGTTTTCCTTAAACACTGAACTGGCTAAGCCATGACATAGTCACAATATGGCGGAATAAAGTGACAGTAAATGAAATTGCAAATTCCAGATGATATTTTTCATTAACCTTTTAGCTGGTGGTGGCTAATTTGGTTAATACAAACTGATGTGAAAAAAGCTGAAACTCTGGCAAATGGGTACTCATATGTTAATACTCAATGAGAGCTTTCCAATGAATACCAACATGATAGGATTTAGATGATTTCCAAATTTTTTTTTGAGTTCTTGTGTCTTAAACGAAAGTAGCCTCAGCATTGAACGGTTTAACTAATAATCCCTCGGATCCCCATTCATCCCTTGGCTATTTTCATGCTAGCTTTATGAAAAAAATCTTTATAAAAAATTATTAATGAGAGATATTTACCATAAGAAAACCATGAACTCTTCTTCTTGTTCATATTTGAATATGATTTAGATGATTTTCAAAGTTTTTTGAGTTCTTCTGCCTTAGACGAAAGTAGTCTCAGCATTGAAAGGATTAACCCATTCACACTCAGATCGGCCAAAACAGGCCTGACAATTTTGGAAATTTTTCAATTACAAAGGCGTTTTCTGGAAAATATTTGGAGGAGAAATGTTGATCATAAGCCAAACAACAACTGTACTTCAAACATTTTGTGAACTTTCACTTTATTCCTAAGTTATTTTCAAAAGTATGAGAGTAGCAGACGATACTTTCTAGAGTGACTCTGAGTGTGAATGGGTTAAACAATCCAGGGTAAGTGACATTCTGCTGACAGTCAGGGTGTTGAAAGGTAGCACAACATGTTGTGATGAATGATCCTACCTGCTGGGCTTATGGTAAGCCATTTGATCTCTGTCATCCCCTTCGCTGTGTGTTTTTCTATTCCATTAAACCTGGGCATGCTGCGAGATTCACTTCCTGGATTGCCTTTCCTAAAAGGATACATAATGTGTGTGAGCGAAACATTCGCTGTGAAGGGATATCATAGTGTGACATTTATCATTGTTCCCTACCCTTTTATCATAAATCACACACAGTACTTTCAATAGGGAAACATTAACGATGGGAGGTAAGGTGATACGTGTTGGGTTTTAGTTTCCCGGCAGGAAGACTATGGCTACAAACTCAATAAGATAACGTGAAAGAACTTTTAACCCTTATGCTGCTGGTGGCTAATTTTGGTAATAAAAAGTGATGCAAGATATCTTTTTTAAAAAAGATATCTGAAAAGGGAATGAAACATGGGTATATACTCAGTTAAGAGTACTCTGTGAGAGCTATCTAATGAATACCTACTTGACATGGTTTAGAAGGTTTTCAAAAATCTTTGCATCATTGTAGCCTTAGCATTGGAACGATTAGATGTTTCTGACGTCTCTATCTAAAAACAGGCCCCCAATGTTTTTGTAGAATTTTTTTTTTTGCTTGCAATGGAAAATGACAGGATATCCTATACTATGAAGCTTGAGCTACATTTGGAAAGAACATGCTAGGGAATTGAGCAACTATAAGAACAGGCAAATGTGGATATATTTGAGTGCGGAGGATGTGAATGCGAATGTAAACAAGTGCAAACAAACAACGTGGTTGTCTTTTATTTGATTCATGTCTAATCAACATTTGGTAATGGTGGTTGCAATAGGAGTTGGCACCTCCCGGGGAACCCTAAGCTGGTGGGCACCCTGGTCGACTTATAAAAGAAGGGAGGTGTGTGGATGATCTGGACAGCCTATGGATGCCCTGCATCTAAAATATCCTTATGTCCTCTTTGGATCTGAAGGCTCTACTCTTATTCTACCTCTTTTTCTTCTTTCACCTAGAATAATAATGCTTTTTCATTGTTCTTCAACAATGACAAAGGACCACTTTTTGCTAATATCTTATGGCACTAAATGACCTATGTGTGTTGATGTGCTTTTAAACACTTATTCATCCATTCTTTCTAACCACTAGACTATCAGGGCAGTCCCTCAGACTATATGTGACATTATAGGACCAACTGTTAGGGAACTGCGCAATGGAGATTGTAGCTGCTGCTGCTGCAGGACTTATTCTTATCACGTCCTTCACTGTATGATGAAAATCACCCAGCTGTTCCATTAATATTCTGGCAGAAATATGGTTTACAGTGCTTTTTGTTACATAACTGATAACACATCTGATAACTCCTCGTTGCGGGGTTAATGGGGAACAGGCAATAAAGTCAACCCATTACTGCTCAGAGATCTCAATGAGAAATGTCATGTAGATCTCCACGATACTTAGAAGATAAATGGGATAGGGCATCAATTTACCTAAAATTGAACTCGTGTCTAAAAAGTATAATTTTGTAATGTATATAAGTTGAAATAATTTCTTTTCTACTTTTCTGTTCACTCTTGATTATGGCTATAGCTCCAAGCCAAATATTTATCTTTTGTTATTTGTAAGATTATTTGTACCAGCCCTTTTGTTTAGATGTTTTGTTTTCTTTATCTATATATGATTCTGTAGTCTAATTTACAGCCAATAAAGAATATATATGATATACAAACAAAATGTTTTTAAAGACTATAGGCATATTTGGAGAAAATCATCACCTCACCCTGAGTCGCTGGCAACTTCTTCTCACGCCTTGAGCTGTTAATTCAAACCCAGGTGAGGGACAGAGTGCATTCATTCATATCTGGAGAAAACCACCTCCCGTCCCCATATGGAACAGTTTGGTTTTTGTTTGGGTTGTAAGGAACATTTCTCCTTCAGATATTTTCTTTAAAACTGCTCTGATCAAAAAAATATCAAGATAGCCAGGATGTTCCTTGCACTTCAGGTATAAATTAGTTAACTCATTCACACCTGGAGCATACTCATGTTCTGACACTCATAGAATTATCTTGATAACAAAGCAGTATTTTGAGAAATATTTGACTGAAACTGTTTTTGTATTGAGTTAAACAATCCCTCATCAAATATTTTTAAGACATGTTTCAGTTAGATGATTAGGTTACTGTATAACTGTAATTTTTTACAGGCATTTAATTTTCGCTGGTTTAGCGGTCCCGATGATAGCGCCAAAATAGCACAAATACCCTCCAGCAGGGCTGCAAAACAAAATTTATAGCAATCCAAATTAAAACCTTACACAGTAACCCATTCATGTTTATGCATCCCATTGAGAAGTATCATCTGGATAATTGATAGTTTTGAAAATAACTTATGAAAAAAACATTAAGTCACTAAATATTTGAAGAAGAGTTGTTATTCTGAATGTTTTAGGCACTGCAGAGATGTTTGGGTTGAAAGATTTCACACCACACATGAAATCCAGATGCAGAAGAGGTTGACTGTTTGTTCACACCTGTAATCTGTAAATAGCGAAAAGGGAGCTAGCACCTTGGGCAATGTCACTCTATCCTTATCAGGTCAAACCCGACGTTCTTTTCCGAGAGGGTCACATGACAAATTGCGTTGTCTCCTGACCTCCGCTGCATCTGCACTCGAGGAATTCTATACCGAGAGGTCGTTGAGTGACAGTTTGTGATATTGAATCCTCCACCGATGCTCCCTAAACTCGTAGAGCATCCATTAGACTCATCAGAAGCCACACTCATTCACGAGAACCTGAGTACACCTCTTCTCATAATCCACGCGACGGCAGAGTAACAGTGACACCTTTTAAGCCGGCGGCCATGTTTTGCGGCTTTGGGGACAAATAAGGAAATGTCAGAGACGGAACGGGATTTTGGTTCTGGTTACCATTTCTCAAAATACTTTTCAAGATACGCTTCTACTGGGAATTTGGATTTTGGAATTTTGTTTTTTGTCAATTTTTCTGCCATATTGCGGCTAAGTCTTGACTAGCCAGATGTAACTGGTGGGGGAAACCGGAGTACCAGGCAAAAACCACCGCCTAATCCCAAGTCACCAGTGCCAGTTGGGATTCTACTTTGAATACATCACCAGTATAGACAGACTTTTTTTGCTGCAACAAGCATGCTTTAGTTAGTGTCATCTAAAAGGATTTACCCCACTCTGTGTGCTAAAGAACTTATGTTGGAATTTGCCTTCTTTCGAATATAATCACCTTACCTGGCTCAGCAGGTGGCTTGCTCTGTTGCTCTACCTGACGTCATTCTGCTCGTCAATTCCAGGAAAGAAGTCAGATTTGGTGTTTTTTTTATTTGATACGATTTGCAAGGCTTTGAACAGCTCACAGCTCATGTTTCAATGAGACAGTACTCTGGCAAGTACACATACTGCTGTGAAGGTAGAGCTGTAGAAAGTTGAAGAGACTTGCCCTTCATGGCAGGTACAATCTAGAAATAAGGTTGAAAATTGGATTTCATTTATTGTCACTTTTTTGTGCCATAATGTGGCCATGTCATGACCTATTAGCCAGTTGTAAGGGCTGGAGAAGCGTGAAGAGTAGCAGGCAAAACCTAAAGTCACTGCCAACTTTCTCACATGTTTGAGAAATGAAATTATAGTGTCTAAGTGTTGTTAAGATCAAAGAACATTCATTTAGAAGTAACCAAATGTAGCAGTTAATCAAAAATGTTTTGATACATTTCACACAACAAAAGTCTTCACTAAAGCTATAGGAAAAGTGTGCTGTCATAATGGGGAATTCCTCAGAATCCTAGCTGATAATTTGGAAAGTGAATGTAGAAAGTGTATTTTCCTATCTGTGAAACCTTTTATTTCTTAGTGATTTCTTTCAAATTCTGCACATCCTTCATTACTTTTATTTCAACTCTGAATCCTGAAACCCTTAGTGAGTTCTCTCAACTGTGAATTCCTCAAGTTCTCAGTGAGTTCTCTGAACTGTGAGTTCCTCAAGTTCTTAGTGAGTTCTCTGAACTGTGAATTCCCCAAGTTCTTATTGAGTTCTCTTAACTGTGAATTCCCCAAGTTCTTATTGAGTTCTCTTAACTGTTCTTAGTGAGTTCCTGTGAGTTACTCAAGTTCTCAATGAGTTCTTTCAATGTGAGTTTCTCACGTTCTCAGTGCGTTCTCTCAACTGTGAGTTCCTCAAGTTTTTAGTGAGTTTTCTCAACTGAATTCTTCAAATTCTTAGTGAGTTCTCTCAACTGTGAGTCCTCACGTTCTCAGTGAGTTCTCTCAACTGTGAATTCCTCAAGTTCTTAGTGAGTTCTCTCAACTGAATTCCTCAAATTCTTAGTGAGTTCTCTCAACTGTGAGTTCCTCACGTTCTTAGTGAGTTCTCTCAACTGTGAATTCCTCAAGTTCTCAGTGAGTTCTCTCAACTGTGAGTTCCTCAAGTTCTCAGTGAGTTCTTTCAACAGTGAGTTCCTCAAGTTCTTAGTGAGTTCTCTCAACTGTGAATTCCTCAAGTTCTCAGTGAGTTCTCTTAACTGTGAATTCCTCAAGTTCTCAGTGAGTTCTCTCAACTGTGCGTTCCTCAAGTTCTTAGTGAGTTCTCTCAACTGTGAATTCCTCATGTTCTTAGTGAGTTCTATCAGGGTGCATTCTCATTGCAGACAGGACATACTTGGGACCCACAGGAACTGGCCGAATGTCTTGGTTCTGGCTGTTCTGGGTCATTTTTGGGGCAGAATTGCAAGACAACACTAATTCTTAAGACTGTCCTCGACGTATCCCAAACTTAAAAAAATTTATCGTGATTATGTCGCGGACAAACTTAAGAATTATACAAGTTCCTGGTAACTTCGTGGTATAAACCAGGAACTGATCCCGACATTCTGGATTAAGTCTCCTTTAATTCTTGAGAATGTCGGGTACATTCTCAAGAATCATAAGATTAGAAGAAAATATCACAATTTGTGGTTCAGGAACTTGAAGAATGTCTTAAGTATATCTCAAGTCTTTCTAATTTAGGGGGGACATGTCTGGGTTGTGTCCCCGACTGTTCTTGGCGTGAACATTCGGGTATTTTTGGTGAGGTCAGCCATTTCTTGTAGCAGACTACACCCAGACTCAACGCAGATCAGAACGGAGACCATTCTTGGCGAAATTTCCATTGAATAAGCACATATATCCTACGGAAATGGATATAAACAGAGGTGCTGATGATCAAATGTTGGTTCTTGCTGCAGCAGCCATTGCAATTGATGAGGAACAACTGCAAAGTTCTTGTACTTCTTAAGTCTGCCCCCTGTGAGACGTCTCACAGGGGACAGACTTAAGAATCAAACAAGAACTCCACGAAACAGGGGCCAGAATAACTTAAGAACTTCCAGAACTCCCCGAACCCCACAAAGTACATAAAAATCGGGGAGTTCTCAAGACTGTCCTGTCGGCAATGAGAATGAACCTTCAACTGTGAATTCCTCAAGTTCTTAGTGAGTTCTCTCAACTGTGAATTCCTCAAGTTCTTAGTGAGTTATGTCAACTGTGAATTTCTCAAGTTCTCAGTGCATGAGTTCTCTCTCAGTTTTTCTGTTACCATCAGGGGGTCTGTTCTGCATCAGAAAGATAAGTGACAGCAGACACCATTTGGAAAGGGAAAGTACATATATTTTTCAATTGAAAATCTTATTTCATCTATTTTGGTTTAGTTATTTTTAGATGTAGTTCAAAATAGGACAAATTAAGACCCTCTTTTATCCCTTAAATTTCTGCATGTGACAGAGACCGGAAGTTATTAACCCTTATGCTGCTGGTGGCTAATTTTGCCAATACAAAATGATGCAAAAAACCTGAATATATGAAACCCTAGCAAATGGGTACTAGGTACTAGGTACTAGGCGAGAACTATCCAATGAATACCAATATAACAGGGTTTAGATGGTTTTCAAAGTTTTGCATCTTTGTGCTTTGGACAAGGGTTAAGGCATTTGTGTCAAACCTTCTATTTCAGCTATGGTGAATGGGGAAATCTCACAGACCCTACCTGTGACCATTAGCTGGGCCTGCCCGCCGGTCTCAAATTGCCAGTCTGCGCCAAGTACTATTTGTGCGGCTATCTTACCGTAAGAGGAGACATCCTTTCAGCTGGAAAGATCAATGTAGACAATAAATCACAGGTGATAGCACACCTGAGTGTGATTAGAGGTGCTCCCCTGACAGGTAGCGTTATCTACAGCAAGGTGTAGCCCACACGTAGGACTCGCCGCGGAGCACGGCAGACTCCTCATGCATGATGTACTGACTCCGGTGGATTAACGAGCTTCGCGCTATTATCGCAACACAAGACTAACATTCTGCGAACATTACCTTCCCTTAATGTTTCCTATAGACGAGGGCTAAGCATGTTAGGAATAGTCAGTGTTGAGCAGGCACGTACATATATGAAAGAATATTATGCTTCATGCATACAAAAACCCTGCATCCAATGTTTAGATTTTTTAGGTGGGAAAGATTGTGTCATACTTTTGATATGCATACCTTTTCTGCCTTCGCTTAACTCATTTTTACCAGTGGCAGGCAGAAATGCATGAATATGTTGATGATATATTCCTGACTGACACATTTCTTTTGAAAATATTTAAAAGAGAAATATTAATCAGAATTTTAACCAGCAATTCTTCTTCAAATGTTTATCTAAGTAATAGTATATGCTATTCCTAATTAATATTTAAAGTTCCATATTGGCATTCAAAGGACCCTTTTATTTTTGAACTGCAAGGAAAAAACACCCAGAGGAAAAAAAAACTTTCCTTTGCGATTTTCTTCATTATCCTTACAATTTTCTTAAAAGTTTGAAATTTGAGAGATTTAGAGGCCTGTTTAACTATATAATCCATTTGTGCCTGAAGACTTCCTGGACAAGTGTTATCTGGATGAATGACACTTATAACATCTCTGACTAGATATTTGAAGGATATCTGTGATCTTCATCTACAATTATCCTTCATACTTTTTCTGAAAAATACTCTAGTACAAAAATATTACCAGAATAAGGGTCTTCAGATTGCTACAAGAATAAAAGGTTAACATGAACTTAGAACTAGAAGAAAACCCAAGCATCTTTGTATGCTCTGATAGCCAGCTGAGTTCTGAAGATGAACTGAGAACTAGAAGAAAACCCAAGCATATTTGTATGCTCTGATAGCCAGCTGAGTTCCGAAGATGAACTGAGAACTAGAAGAAAACCCAAGCATCTTTGTATGCTCTGATAGCCAGCTGAGTGGTCTTCAATGTTTTCTGATGGCTGCTATCTCTCACCACTGCCAAAGATCCCCATCGGCACTTCCACTTGCCCCGGCACTCTGTTAAACAAAGGGTAGATTGGACTTAGCCCAAATGATTACTTGCCGAGCGGGGCAAGTTAGAGTCTTGTTCAGCTCGCCCCATTGCTGTTTTTTTGCCGAATTCACTTGCAATTTGCAATGGGGCCAGTGGTTATGTTGCATGCTGTCTAGTAACAATTATGCCTTAGAAGAACATTAGGGTAATCACATATGTACACAAATCATCCATATGTATACTATATATTATAATGCATTGTGGCTGACTGTTTCATTTTGTTTATTGCAGGTACGTATGCAGATTGAGTCTGAGCCATCATCAGGTTGGTGAGTAAGTTACACAGATCTCTCCTGAATCTCTGCTTTACCTGCAGGAGATAAGGACTATTGTGACATTTAAAGCAGAACCTTATCTAACTGACGTATGTCAGATATTGGTTGTGTTGTTTGGCATTTATATCAGGAGTTTATGATATTCACTCATCTGAAACATTGATTTCTGGATTATTTGGTATAATTTTCGACAGTACTTATCAAAAAGAGTGATATCTGAAAAATATTTGAAGAGTGGTTGGTAAACCTTTCAGGAACAACAACTTTCAATGAAATATTTCTCATAATATTGCTTTGTTACAAAGATATTTCCATATGTGTCAGACCATGTATATGCTCCAAAGGTAAATGGGTTAAAATCCATGAATTGTGGTCCTTTTCAATATCATCAAGTGTGAGCAGCTGCTGTCCTTAAATGCTGCCAATAAACAAATCCTTTCTTCCCAAATGCATGTGTCAGTCACCATTTCTATAGAAAGGTATCAATGGGGGTTGGTTGTACACTGATAGAGGAGTGGTGTCACTTAATGATTGACTGTTATCTCTGGACATTACGTCCCAGTTTGATTCCTGGTTGAATCCCGGACAAAAGCACCAATCCCAAACTATCTTCTTAATGCTTATGCTACTGGTGGCTAATTTTGCCAATACAAAATGATGCAAAAAACCTGTAAAATGATTGAAACCCTGGCAAATGGGTACTCATCTAAGAGAACTCAGGGAGAGCTAGAACTTCCTAATGAATACCAACATGACAGGGTTTAGATGGTTTTCATGAATCTTTGCGTCCTTATGCTTTTCAAGTAAGTAGCCTCAGCATTAGAAGGTTTATCTATTAAAAACCTGTTCTAACTCAGCTTTAAAGTGCCTTGGATACTTTTGCTTCCTCCCTATTTGTCCTTTATTGTAATTATTAAAATCCAAATATCCACGTGTCAAACTGTGTGTACATTTCAGATGTGAATTAGTAAATCCATATATGCCCACAACAGCCAAAAGTTTCCTAACATTTTTGATGAAATGTTTGAGGTGAAAGCATCATTTGGAAAATATTTCAAGGATACTTTGTAGAATTATTCTTCACTCATTAATGCTCCTTAAGCGGACAACAGCAGACTGACATTTTTGGAATCTATCAGGCAAAAGCTTAGTTAAGAAATTCTTTGAAATGGTAATCAGGACATAACCAACAACTCTTAGTGAAATATTTTGTTAAATCATTGTCAATTACAAAATTATTTTCAAAAGTATTATAGATCCTGATGAAAATTACTGGAGGAACTCTTAAGCATTTATGGGTTAATCATTCTTTAGTAATTTTAAAAAGTATCAAGGATCCAGACAAATTTTCTAGGGGAACACTTAGGTATGAATGGGTTAACCCTTATGCTGCTAGTGGCTAATTTGACCGATACAAAATGATGCAAAAAACCTGGAAAATGACCCAAACCCTGGCACATGGGTACTCATCTGAGAGTACTCGGCAAGAGCAATCCAATGAAGACCAACATGACAGGGTTTAAATGATTTTCAAAGATCTTTGCCTCCTTATGTTTGGACGAAAGTAGTCTCAGCATTGGAAAGGTTACCGTATTTTCGCGCGTATAAGACGCACCCGTATATAAGATGCAGCCCTTGTTCAGGCCTTTAAAAAGATGTATAGACCTTAGCTTTGTGTATAGTACGCACCCCCCTTTTGGCCCATGTCTCTAGCTATTTTCTTAATACAAATGAAAGAAATGGGGAGCATCTTACTAACTAGCATTGGATTCGGACAAACATCACGATGATTGTAATAGGGGCTTGGACATTCATGCATTGTATTGTAATTATTGTGCTTAAAATAGAACCGGCTGGACAGGTCCGATATAACAAAGAACAGTTGAACAGTTAGAGAAGTGCTAAACATGTTAGATACACAATTGAAATGAAATCATACCCGAGCCTCAATTCTGATATGGGTTGCGTTAATTTGTGATCTCTGTGTGGCCTGGGCACTTGATGTAAAACACCCTAGATTTCTAGCTTTGTGTATAAGACACATCCCCGTATTGAGTGTAAAAATTTGTGTAAAAAACTGTGTCCTTTACGCGCGAAAATACGGTAAGTAATATTCAAAAGTATCATGGATGCAGACAAATTTTCTAGTGAAACACTTAGATGTGAATGGGTTAATAATGCTATTTGGCTCACTCATTGCCTGTATCCATGTACAAGGCTAAAGGGCTCTGTGGTGTCAGCAACTGTTCTACACCATGCGACCTTCAGTTGACCTCAGCTGGCTGATAAGGGGAATAAGCTGTGAAGCCAGTACTCCGTTAATGAATCACCTTTCTAGCCAAGAGAATCCATTGACAGGTGACCCTGCCCTGTGCACTAACTCCCATATTAACCCTCCTTTCCCTCTTCCTAGTGCGTGACCTTTTCATGCCTGTTCTAAAAAAAAATGCCCTTGTTATTCCTTTTTTCTGCCCCTGCATTTCAACCCATGTATGCCTCTGGCCAAAACAAAATGATCTAAAAAAATCTTTAAAAATGACTGGAACCCTGACATATGGGTACTCATATGAGAGTACTCAGCAAGAGCTATCCAATGGGTACCAACATGACAGGGTTTAGATGGTTTCCAAAAAACTTTGCATTCTTGTGCTAGGCCACTCCAATTTATTTACTTGTCTTACGTGCTCAGGAGGTAGGAAATGAGCCATTTTGGAATAATAAAAAAAGTTGAAAAATGTGACTTTTTTATCTATTTTATTTTTTTTAGAGTCTGACGACTAGGACTGGTAGCGATATGTTTCTACCAGCCTATTCTCAACTAAATAAAATCAATCAATCTAATAATCCCTGTAACCTGAAGGGTGGGAGGTATACCTCCTCAAGTCTGAGGCTCGACTACAGCAATGATAGCTTCCTGTAGTTGATTGAATCACACTTACAAAGAATATTCTTAAAACTTGCACTTTTCTTTTCTTTTTTTTTTTGGAGTCTGACAGAAAATTTCAAAACCACTTTTGTCCGTAAGACACCAAAGATGACTTTTTTTTTCTTTTTTTTTTGAGTCTGACAGGATTTTTTTTCCAAAAAAAGCTTGTAAGACAAGTAATTAAATTGGAGTGGCCCTATGGACGAAAGTAACTTCAGCATTGGAAGGGTGAACCCTCCTTTCCCTCTCCCTGCTTCTTGACCCATTCATGACCATTCTACCAAAAAGTGCTTATGTTAATCCTCCCCCCCCCCCCTTCCCCGTCCATTCCAGCACCAAAAATGTTTTGTTTATATTGTCTATATCTTTTTGACTAGTATTTTTAGAAAATATTTGAAAGTCAAATGATGGTCAAAATTTGACCCAGATATTTTGTGAGTTGATAATTGAAATAATTAAAAGTTATATTCAATAGTATCATAGGTCCAGACAACATTTCTCTGAGAGAAAGCTAGTCATGAATACATGAAGATAGCTTGTGGGGTTAATTTTTTTTGGCTCAGTTTTCCTCTGTTATTTGATTAGTTGGCTTAAATACAAAGTGTATATTGCCAGAAAGGTCTTTTGACGTTTAAACCATTGAAAATATATTCCCTCTTAGCAGATTGGTCCTTTACATGGATTTCAAAAGCGGCCAAAGGACAATGGCGGGTTCTTTAAGCATTATGCTCATGGCGTATGATGATTAAATTATTTTGCAATCCAAATATGGTCATTTTACCCATGTATGGAACCAAAAATCATTCTCAATGCTCATATTGAATGCTCTTTAGGGATTTCTTTTTCAATAAGTACATCTGTCTGATGATGGTGTTGGTTATTTTATCCAAATATGTAACCAAAAGTTATTCTCAATGGCCATTCCGAATGACCTAAGGGAATGTTTTTTCTTCAATAATTACATCTATGTGATGTTTGTAGAAAACGACATATCTTTGATGAGACTCCATGCTCTCCGCATCACCCACACTTATCTGTGAGATCTCGCTCCTAGCCCTAGCTCTCCATGGTTCTGTAACGTCCATGATGTAAGTTATCTCTGGAGTGTGATCATCAAACTCTCATTATTGTTAATGCCGACCGACTAGGGGAGGATTTGCCGGCTAACGAGCTGAAGGAAAGCCAGTATTTGCCAGCATCAATTAGTGTTACTTACCTCCATCGAGGCTTCCTCGACCTATTCATGCCGGGAGGATCGCCTTGACATGTGTCGTCTGGATCTATTGTATTTTTGAAAATAATTTCCTCATTAGACATGTATTTAAAAAAATTTTGCAGAATTGTTGTTGGTTTGGTTCTGATAAACTTATCTTCTTCAAATATTTCATGGAACAAAGCCTTTACAAGTGTCATCTGGACTTTTTTGACTTTCTGGTATTTTTGGCAATAATTTGCTCACCATTATGCATTTATTTACAAATTTTTTGAAGAAGAGTTGCTGGTTTGGTTATGATCAACTTTTCTTCTTCAAATATTTCATAAAAAATGCTATGGTCACAAAGTTATTGCCCAAAAGACCCTATTCATGCCAGGAGATTGCCTTGACAAGTGTCGTCTGGACTTATGGTATTTTTGAAAATAATTTCCTCATTACACTTATATTACCAAAAATTTTGAAGAAGATTTGTAGGTTAGGTAATGATCAACTTTTCTTCTTCAAATGTTTCCTGAAAAAATGCCATGATCACAAAGTTATTGCCCAAAAGAATGTAACCGTATAAGTGGAAGACCTCTATTTGCTGTAATATCTTTATTGTTCTTCGAATCTAATACATGTTCTCTGCCTTATATATCTCACTCTCTGTACCTCTCGCTTTCTCTCACCCTCTCTCTCCTTCTCCCTCTACCAGCCACCAGGCCCCCTATTTAAAGGGAAAGAAGTTGGGGCCTACATGTGGACATGAGCCAAGGGCCCATTCCACATGCCAACTCCCAACTTCCTCCTCAGACTTTCTGGGGCCTACATTGTTCAAAACCCTAATTACTATTTAAACATTATTATTTTACTAAAAACCAAGTCTACTAATTAGTAGCACTTGGCAACCAAAGGGCTCTGTACTGGCTGGCAAAGCCAAGACAATAGACATAGATATTTAACCTTACTCTTGCCCCAGAGTACCCTGCCTGGTTACATCACTCCCATGGTCAAAACAAAACTTTTGTTTACACTAAAAGTTTTGACCAGAGAGCAGAACCCACAGTAGAGTACTCGAGTGCCATTGTTTCAAAATTCAAAGATCATGGACCCGCAAGTCCATTCACATATATATGCAATATGTCTTTGATAAAGGAAATATAGAAAGCCAGATACTGCAGCAAAAATGTCGATAGTCAGCGGCAGCCGCTGCTGTCTGTAGTAATAAACAATAATGTTTTAAAACACATGCATTAAGTATATGTTTGTATATATGAGAATATAATGTTATATATAGCAAGAATCAACACAGTCATTATCAACCTTTTTCTGTACCTCATAGCTCAATTTGTTCACATATTGAAATAGTCACCCGCTAACTATGAACCGTTTAATCCAAAATGTCGAAATTAAAGTATTTTCTTTTTCTTTTTTCCAAAAAAAAAAAAAAAAAAAAATCTTTTTTTTTTTCAAATTTTTTTTTTTCCAAAAAATTTTTTTTTTTTTTTTTTTTTCCAAATATTGAAAACTTCTGGAACTTAGTTTGGCCACTAAGGGGTTAATTCTTAATCAACTATTTCAAAACACTAGGATGGGCTTCATCCAACTCATACAGGATGCACTGACAGCTTTAAGAAAACAATGTACACGCAAGGCAAACCCTATTCTTTGCTTTGGCAAGTGATATCTTTATAATTGGTCTCTGCATATATTTTATGAATCAAGTCCTAGTTAAGCAGTCTTCTAGCAGAGGAAACAACTTCAAGTCCATGTCTCTACGACTAAACACAAATTCCCCCTGTATGAAATGTCAATGGATAAAGGTCTCGCTTGCTTGCGGATGTATCTTCTGACAGACACGAATATTTCACACATGTAGGATTTATCAAACCACTTGTAAGAGTTCGTCAAGGTAACATATTACTTTTGGCAAATCAATTCTACATTTTATGAATACTTTTACAACAAAAATGAATGTGGCATTAGCTAGCACAAGATGGCAGGTGGGTAGATACATTTTGGTACATTCAAAAAGACACACTAATATAATACATTACTGTAGTCCAAACAGATATATTGTATAGATATATTATATATATATATATATAGTGAACTTTTCTATATGCAGCAGTTTCTAAGATGTATTCATATTTGACATCTTTTTAAGCCAGTTTAAATATAGTCGCATAATAATCCATATATCTCAGGGTGAACGTAGTTCCCTGTTGGATATATACATGATTTTCTTGACTTAGTTCAGTCAGTATGCTTCTGGGTACAACCAACCAGAGATCATAGGGGAAACTTAACATCCCTGTCATATATATACATAATTTCCTTGACTTAGTTCAGTCGATCAGTATTCTATCTTATCAATAAGTAATATTCTTATATTTTCTTAGTCGATATTCATTTTCTTGTGAAATTCATCAAGACAATGCAGGTGAAGAGTATTTCCCTGTTTTCCAATCGACTTATTTCAATATCGAACTGACGTCTCTGGTACAGTAGACAGAGCGTATTTAGTTCAGGTCTATCCATGTAGACAACAATTAATCATCATTATCTCATTATTCAGAGTTCTTAGGTAATAAATACAATGAAATGCAACTAATACATTTGCATTCATAGATATGTATTCAGTCAGGCTATTTCTACATAAAAATGTGCATTTACATTAAAAAGTATTGCTTGCTGCTGTGTTCACGAATAACATAAAATGATTATATATTTGTAAGGATAAATAGATGGTTTTAGGAAACATGCATGTATAATTTGAATATGGGTCATTCTATTATCAGTGCTGTTCTGATGTATCAGTGAATAACCGTCAAAGATGTGGTGTTGAACCATTTTAAGTACAAACAACTTTGATAACATAATTTTGGTCTACTGTAAGACCACCTGTACCAACACCAGTTATCTTTTGTGCATTGCCAACCAATTATTTGTATTTGAAAGAGATACTAAACTTCAGTAATATGTTTAGAACTTGAATGAAATCTTACTCACATAAAGTCTTGATCTTGTTCGGAAAGCCAATGTTCAATGAATGCAAAATTGTCCTCTAGTCTGCGTCTTCTTGTTGGGCTGTTGAACTGATTTTGATTTGATCAATGTTTTTCAAAGTCACTGGCATCACAGTATTCTTGACTGCTTGGTTCACAGCTTGTCCTGGTCCAAATGGGATTATGAGTTGATATCCTGTTAAACACTTGATGGGTTACAGTCCTGGTACGGATGTTAGTCACTGAAACAGCTGTGGTTGCTGTTCAATCTTTGAATAATCTTTGATGTTGCTGGCTATTTCCTTACATCTCTTTTGATTCTTGGAAGAATATACAGCATTAGATTGTGTGTCACAATGCTCAGCTTTTCTGGTGAAATGGAACAGTTTTGGTAGAATCTTCCTTGTGTTCTCCCTGGTCACAGTTTGGTATTATCATCTTGGTAAAAGATTTTTTGGTGAAATATGCATCAAGTCTATGGCCTCTGGTTGCAGCAACGATGTAATTGTAGTAGCTTCATATTTCCATCAGGTTTGATGTGTTTGATCACAGCATCAATGTAATCACAGGTTGCTACATCAGGTTCGAAGAGCTGGTCACGGCACCAATGTAACCGTATAAGTGGAAGACCTCTATTTACTGTAATATCTTTATTGTTCTTCGAATCTAATACATGTTCTCTGCCTTATATATCTCACTCTCTGTACCTCTCGCTTTCTCTCACCCTCTCTCTCCTTCTCCCTCTACCAGCCACCAGGCCCCCTATTTAAAGGGAAAGAAGTTGGGGCCTACATGTGGACATGAGCCAAGGGCCCATTCCACATGCCAACTCCCAACTTCCTCCTCAGACTTTCTGGGGCCTACATTGTTCAAAACCCTAATTACTATTTAAACATTATTATTTTACTAAAAACCAAGTCTACTAATTAGTAGCACTTGGCAACCAAAGGGCTCTGTACTGGCTGGCAAAGCCAAGACAATAGACATAGATATTTAACCTTACTCTTGCCCCAGAGTACCCTGCCTGGTTACAAGAACCTATTCATGCCGGGACATTGCCTTGACAAGTGTCGTCTGGACTTATGGTATTTTTGAAAATAATTTCCTCATTACAAACTTATTTACAAAATCTTTGAAGAAGATTTGTAGGTTTGGATCTGATCAACTTTTCTTCTTCAAATGTTTCATGAAAAAATGCCATGATCACAGAGATATTGCCAAAAAGAATCTATTCATGCTGGGAGATCGCCATGACAAGTGTCGTCTGGATCCGTGGTATTTTTGAAAATATTTTCCTAATTACACAATTTTTGCTAAAGAGTTGTTGGTTTGGTTATGATCAACATTTTTTCTTCAAATATTTCATGAAAAAATGCTATGATCACAAAGATATTGCCGAAAAGATTAAGATGTCATGATAGGATCGAATTTGGAATTTTGTTTTACGTCACATTTATGCCAATTGTGACTATTTCGTGACTAGCCAGTTGTAAGTTGTGGAGGAAATCGGAGTACCCGGCGATAACCACCGCCTAACCCCAAGTCACTGGCAACTTTCTTAGACCACTCAACCATCAGGGCAGGCCCTCACTGGTGAGAGACTTAACAGCCAGGGACAAGCCATATGCCGCTGGTATGTTGCATCTAGATTTGTGACGCATGTCAAGCCATGTTGCCTTCGCCACGAGATGCTCAGGGCTCATTTATTAGCTGAGGAAATTTGGAAATAAAGTATGCATGAAGTATTCATATGATGCAGCGTTAACAGTTCCTCAGTAATTGGTTTGCATACCATTCAGACTCCATGTATACCTTGCCCTACATTTCCCTGTGGCCATGGACCATATATAGTCATATACAAGGATTACATTAACCCATTAATGCTTACAGTAGCAGAAAACAGTCTGACAATTTTGATGAAATCTTGCAGGCAAAAGACATGTTAAAAAAATATTTGAAGGAGGAATGTTATTCATGACATTACCAATAACTTTCCTTCAAGTATTTTGTAAAATCATTCTGAATTTCAAAGCTATTGTCAAGAGTATCATATGTCCAAACAACAATTTGACAAAAAAATCCCTATTTTCTTTTTGAATAGTTCCAAGGGGTCTTTCATTTGCAGTAAGGGGAGCCATAGACATCCCTCCTCAACACCGCACATTTGTGTATAGCAACCAGGCCAATACGCTAATGGGGATCCAGAGTAGGCTTGAATCTGTGGATGTGCGCTCCTGTTTGGGAGCCAGGCATTGTAGGGTTTGACTAAGCCCATAACTACATTACATTTTAACTACTTAAGCCATTTAAACCACAGAAAATCAAATAGATAAATTTGTGAAAAATATTTCTAGGCGTGAAAGGGTCAAAAGGTATGGCTCTATATTGAACATCGCAGTGAATGCTACCCAGGGGCTATTTTCAATATTTTCATCCACAAATTGTGACGAATAAATATGGAGACAGACAAGATGGAATATAACCTCGGGGAACATTCACAAAGATTCTCGGAAAATCCCTTCAATTTTCTGCATTATGTAATTTCCTTGCCGGGCTGACATTTGCAATGAGGGCTATAAATATTAATGAGAAGAGTTCATCTGCAGGCGTAGAATGTCTCCCGTCCGCCATCGCAAATCCCATTAATATAGTCAATCAGCCTAAAATTCCCGTTAATTTCTGCATAGGGAGGTAGTGATCGTAGGGAGTCAGCGCATGTAGTCTTAGCCTCTCAAGATTGCATGAGATTTGGTCGGAATATAATGATGCTTTACGTTCACGGTAATACCGGCTTGACTTAGGTCCGCAGCCGAAACAGCCGCTACGACTCCACAGGCTTTCAAAGTGTGCCAGATCAAAACCCTTGATAGAGATTGATGATGATGTTTTTGTAAACTAGATTCACCTACTTTACCTTAAACCGCCTCCCCCTTTGGTATAGCTAAATCAGTTGATCTCTCTCTCTCTCTCTCTCTCTCCTCTCTCTCTCTCTCTCTCGCTCTCTCTCTCTCTCTCTCTCTCTCTCTCCTCTCTCTCTCTCTCTCTCTCTCTCTCTCTCTCTCTCTCTCACTCTCTCTCTCTCTCACTCTCTCTCTCTCCTCTCTCTCTCTCTCTCTCTCTCTCGCTCTCTCTCTCTCTCTCTCTCTCTCTCTCTCCTCTCTCTCTCTCCTCTCTCTCTCTCTCTCTCTCTCTCTCTCTCTCTCTCTCTCTCTCTCTCATTGCTAAAGTGGTTTTTGATTGGTTGATTGGTGATGGAATGAATAGCGTGTCAAGGCAATAGAGATTTTGGAATGAAGCCAATTTCACAAGTCCTCTATACTGTGCTCGCACCTGCACTCACATTCTACTTGCCAATAATTGAAAATCGTCCTATTACCGCAAAATCATTTTCCACTAATAGGTCATAATTGCATGTATTAGGAGAGGTCATAGCCAGAAATTTCTAAAACCATTCATTGCTGTGGCAGGCAAAAAAGACCTGAACATTTTTTTGTATATTTTTGTGCTGATGAAATATTTGCTGGCCATAATCTGAAAGTGACATTGCCGAAAGAGAGTATGGTATTGCATTGTATGATATGGATAAAAATTGGAATCCTGAGGATAGTATCACCCAAACCCTCAAAGATTCCCCTTCACGACACCCCCCAAAACTGTGAGGATTCATTCTAAATGTCGATTTTAAGCATATCATTGATTTTTTTTTAACCTCAATATAATTCCTGTGGCATTGTGTATGGACATAATGCTTTATTTCATCAAGTAAATCCATTTTTATAGTGTAGTCTGAGTATATTGTGGTCTCACTTGAAAAATAGCTTGTCTAAATATTTTACAATTGGCAATTTTGAAAACCCAGTCTCTAAAATCCTGGCTTAGACCTGAATATCAAAACTATATTTGGTAGCAATCATACTAAGGTCCCTAAGACTACAAGTCCTCCATAGTCCTCCAATAGTTGGCATTTGTTGTTTGTTCATTTGATTGTTTTTTGTGTGTGTTATTAAGAAATAAAAACATGTGTATTGCAGAAATCCAAAAAAGTTGTTGGGTCCGCAGCAATCATAAGGGGCAAAAGCCCCTAAAACCCTGATTTGTTCAGCTTGTTATTGATGTTGAACCATTTTGCCTATTTCCAATTCTGGACTGCTGAACTACATGGGAATGGCAGCGATCTTATCAAAGTGCAATTATTAGGGGGAAAAGCCCCGAAAACTGCCTTAAATGCCAAACCCTGTAATGTACGTATTGTTATTGATGATGAACCTATTTGTGTATTTCCAGCTCCGGACTGCCTGAACTACATGGAGAATGGCAGCGATCTTATCAAGGTTCGCTCCAACAGTCGCCAGTACCGCCGTCTCTTCATGCTCGACCCTGAGCTCACAGAGATACGATGGCAGCCATCTTCAAAAAAGCCACACAAAGCCAGAAGTAAGCATTATTCTTTTCTACATGACATTAACATAACATGATTTAACCCTTTAAATGTCACATACGCATATACAGATATACAGGGCATCCCCCAAAAATTCAATCCTCCCCTTTTCCCAATATTTTTTCAAAAATGACTTCATGGTTGAATAGAGGGATATCTTAGAGATATCCTGTTTTTTCGTGGACACCCTGTATGTGTTTGTAAGAACATTAAACTAGAAAGCCATGCATATATGCATGCAAGATGATCAAATCATTCCAAGAAGAGACCAAACAGTCAAGAGTAAGAGATCACCCAAAAAACGTGTAGCAAATTGGCTGCCAGAATGTTGTCACCGATTTGAGGTTCTGGTTAACCAATTTTCATTTTCTAAGAAAATCAAACATAAATAATCTGATACTTGATTTTGACCTATTACCCATTACGATTTGGCTGCTGGCAAAAATACAATTTGACCTCACAAGGGTCAAGTTAACCATTTATTGAATGCTTGTTCACCGATTAATGCTTGAGCAGCTAGCGCTATTCTTGAAATTGTCTGGTTCCATACTTTTTGGAGAGAAATTGGAATGAAACTTGTGTTAACTACAGCGATATCACTGCAGACAGGAACGGGTTATGGGAACATATTGCAGGAATTGATTAACATATTCAAGACTTTTTTGGTGATATATTTCTGAATATAGCATGTTTGAACATTACTGTAAAGTTCAAATTATTATCGAGTTTATATTCAGCTAATTGATCCATTTTTCGATAATAGCGGATCGTAATATTAGCGTCTGGTCCATCACCAAAAGCGCCATCTGAGTAGTGGTATTCTTATTCATATACTAATCTACCACTCATGCCCGAAGATACAGAAAAGACTTGGTTTCATTAAGGCGCAACCACCTAACAAGTGAAATTAAGGGTTCAAGATTATCAGGTCGAGCTACGAACGGTATGAATGATCGTCAAAATGGGTCCATTGCAATCGTGATTTCTTAGAACCACGCAGATTTCATGTACTAATCTAGTGTCGCCATGCGGCTGTTTATCGAACTCACGTGTCAATGAATGCCAGTCCTGACTGGTATTTTGCAATTAAGGAACTCAGATCCACCGTAATTATGCGCATCATTCACAATTTGGTTGTACGTACGTGTGTCTATGTAAATACGTATGGTTATCAACTGACCATGTTTAATTGTCACTAGATACGCAATTTGAATACAAAATAGAACGAATAATAACGGATCGTAATATTAACGAATCGGACCCACTCGTAAAAGTCGCTAATATTACTTCCATGTTAATAGCGAAGTGCAGCTAGCGCAAGCGACCATTCATGTAACGTAGGTGTACCTACACATATGTAGATACAATGTATATATAATGTATATACAATGTATATATCTAATCCGTATGTGTACCAGAAAAGTTTTGAGGGACCGCTGAACGACCGGATGTGACCTACCATTGTGGTACATCCGGTCACGCATGCGTAAGTTTCAAGGAATTCTGGGATTAAGTATCGCCATCTACATAGCATATTTTGCAGCCAGATCTATCCAAGTTTTGAACATTGCTTTGTCTGTCACGTAATAAACATGGACTGTCTCCGTTAAATTGTATCAACATAGCGTTTGTTTGACTACCAGGCACCACGCGCGTGATACAAAGTAACACATGCTTATGCGACGTCATGATTTTATTACTATCAGCGCGGAAACAGGGAAAGCCACGGGGAAAGCTATATGTTCACAGTAACAATAAATTGCCTTACCATGGGTCAATCTTAATGTGGTTTGAATCGTTGACACAGCCACGACTCATTCTACTTGTCTTGAGAATCTCTTCCAAATCTGTTGGTAAAGGAAGATTTTGCGACCGGTTGAATTCGTAAGTTGTATGCCAATTTTTTTCGCTCAATCTATGCTGTCTTATGGTCAGTATGAACTGAAGTCATCCGAAGCTACGCCTTTCCGTGGGTCAATTTTATTGCGGTTTAAATCGTTAGAACTGCCACAATCTTTTCTACATGCTTCTCGATTCGCTTTCAAATCTGTTGAGAAATAAAGATTTTGCGACAGGTTGAAATCGTTGTAATTCGTTGTAATTTTTATACCAAATTTTTTCGCTGAATCTATGCTATCTTTTAGTCAGCATGAAATGAAATCATCCGGATCTACGCCTTCCCGGGGGTCAATTTTGATGCGATTTAAATCGTTGGAACCCCCACAATTTCTTGTACATGCTTCTAAATTTGCTTTTTAAATCTGTTGAGAAATGAAGATTTTGTATTTTTTGTGCCAATTTTTTTCGCTCAATCTATGCTATCTTTTGGTCAATGCTTGTCAACTTGCTTTCAAATATTTTGAGAAATTAAGATTTTGCGACAGGTTGAAATCGTAATTTCTATGCCAATTCTTTTTCGCTCAATCTATGCTATCCTTTGGTTGGTATGAAAAAACATACTCTGAAACTACGCCTTCCCGTGGGTCAATTTTAATGTGGCTTAAATCGTTAGAACCGCCACAATTATCTCTACATGCTTCTCAATTTGCTTTCAAATCTGTTGAGAAATGATTTTGCGACAGGTTGAAATCGTTGTGATTTTAATGCCAATACTTTTCGCTCACTCTATGCTATCTTTTGGTCATTATGAAATGAAATCATCCAAAGCTACGTTTCCGTGGGTCAATATTAATGCGGTTTACATTATATATGTCACAATTTCCTGTACATGCTTCTTAATTTGCTTTTAAATCTGTTGAGAAATAAAGATTTTGCGACAGGTTGAAATTGCTGTAATTTCTATGCCATTTTTTTTGCTCAACCTATGTTATCTTTTGGTCTCATCCGAAGCTACGCCTTTCCGTGAGTCAAGTGCAGTGTAGATCGTTAGAATCGCCACAATGTCCTCTATTGTTATTTTCCTTCTCTTTTATATCTTTTATTTGCTCTTAAATCTGTAGCAAAATGAAGATTCAGGGAAAGGTTGAAATTTTAGTGAGTTTCATGACATCTTTAGTAGCGAGAAAAGTTGCCACAGTGATGGACTCAATGTTCACGGCAAAATTAAGTTACTCGCCAGGTTCCAAATTTCAAAACCTCACAATTCGTTCTAGTAGCCTTTAACTGCTCTCTTAAATCTGTTACAAAATGATTATTTTGCGACAGGTTGAAATCGTAGTATGAATACAATTAATCTTATGGTCAGGACCAAAAAAATGAAATCATCTGAAGCTTCGCGCTCGCTTCCTGGCCATGCCATCATCATATTATTTCAAACATTACAGTATTTGTAGAACTTTCCTTCATATATTTTTCAAAATTATGCCAGATTCCTTTAAAATCCATAAAAGGTGTCTTAGCATACAAAGAACCTTTTGTCATAAGATATCTATGCATGAATGGGTTAATCCATTAGCATTTGAAGCACACACATGGTCTGAAAGTTTGAAAATAACTCTTCAAAGAGAGTATTATTTCAAAAGGCATTTAAAGGGGGATTGTTAAACCCAGCAAGAAAAAACCTTGACTGAAATGTTAATCTCACAATATTGCTTTGTTATGGAGACTCTTTTCCGCCAGACCATCATTGTGCTTCAAATGTGAATTGATTAACCTTTATGTTGCTGGTGGCATATTTGGCCAATACAAAATACAAAATGTGATGAAAACCTGAAAACAACTGGAACCTTGGCACATGGGTACTCATCTGAAAGTACTCAGCAAGAGCTATCCAATGAATACCAACATGACAGGTTTTAGTTGGTTATCAAAGTTCTTTGCGTCCTTGTGCTTTGGACGAAAGTAGGCTCAGCATTAGAAGGGTTTATGATAACATCTTAGTTTGTTTTGCTGACCTTGCATTGACTTCCGTTTCAGTTTTTATCGACTCCATCAAAGAGGTGCGTGTGGGCAAAAATACAGATGTGTTGCGAAATAAGGACATAGCAGGGATCTACCCAGACGAGTGTGCGTTCTCTATCATCTACAGTGACGACTACGATTCGTTAGACCTCATCGCTAATTCACCGGACGAGGCAAATATCTGGGTCACAGGACTAACCTGTCTTATCAGTGGAAAATGTCATTGTAAGTACTTGAACTTTATGGATCTTTTTCACGCCATAATAGGTGGAACGAAAAGGATGTTTTGTTTGTGTTTCAAGTGATACAAGCAATTTCTGACATTGTTTGTTGTCCAAGTTGTGAGTTTTGTTTGAGTATCTTTTTCTCTTTAAAAGAGCATAATTTATGTTTGCTGATTTTACAGTCATTTTCTGCTAAACAAATAAGTCTACTGGTTTTATTCAATAGAATTTCGGGGGGACCTTAATTCAATTAAAGGTTACCCAAAAATAATCATGGTTGCCTATGGCTACTGAGCTACTATCTAGTTTGTACACTAGCACATTTTCTCTCCGATAGGTGCTTTTCTTTTTAGATGATTATTAGAGCAGACACATTCTAGTAGCTTTATTACAGTATTCATTTTCAAATGAATATATGTTTTCTTATACTTTGTATACTGTTGAAAAAAAGAAAAATACCAAAAATATAAATTCATATAGCTACAAATATGAAATATTCTTGGAATGATTACAAATAACTTATATAGAATGAAGTATTTTGGTTAGAAGATTTACATCTGCTATGATAAACTATGGGACAGTAGGTTAGGTTGACCTTTAAAGGATTGCATTATTTACCTCAGCCACTTTGCATAACTTATCTGATTTTCTACGATTGAAAACGTAGGTAGGAGTTTAAATAATTTGCCTTTCATTTCTTTCCCTCACAAAAATATTGATCCAATCATTTTTTCTACAGATTTATTTGTTATTCAAACAGAAAAAAACACATTATGCTATAATTGCTATGATGAATTATCCCGTTTGAGGGGTAGGAAACATGTTATTGATTTATGGAATACAATAGCCCTATTGTGTGGCGACACCATTTGTCATTATTTCATCTCTTTCTCTCTGTTTCCCAATCAATCACCCCCTCCAGACTTTACACAGGCCATTTCACAGTGCCAGAATATCTACTTAAAAACTGCTTAATAATATCATAACCTTTTCTCTCACACCCGCCTACCCAAACTGATGTTCAGACGTTGATTAAAGGCATAAAACTGTATGATATAGAAATAAAAATTTAGGCAATTTAGGAGGTTGAGAGTAAGAAAGAAAGGAGGTTATACTTGTCAGGCTCTTCATATTATTAATGCATAAGGGTCATGCCGCAAAGGCCAAGTAGTCTTAAGTGTTGCCACTGACTGCTCACTGTCTTTCCCCACTCCCTTGGTTAGAATCTGGCTCAGTCTTTTCCATTGATCTTTTGGGAAGGCAGTGATTTCCTCCACAAATAATAATTGGCTAGCAAAACCTGGCTGCAATTATACAACAGAAAAAAGCGATGATAAATGAGGATCCTATTTTTTCAATAAATTTAAGTAAAGTAGAATGATTGCTACTTTGACAATACGGACATCAAAATAAATGATAGTTTCAGCTGAACTGTTCAAAATGGATCTAAGTAAAAATAAAATACCTCAAACCCACACAGCGCCACCTGGATTTTAATACTGCTAGTTCCTTGTTCCTAGGCAATAAATAAACCAGGGATGATCAGCTTGGAAATGCCAAATTTTTCATTTGAAATTTCTCAGCCCCACTCAAACAACCCATAACAATACAATTTGTTGCCTTGGGAAAACCGTCGCCTTGTTCAAGTCACTGCCAACTAACTCACATGCCTGCATTCGAACCCTGCATAAGGGAAAGACGGCCAGCCATCAGTCTCATCACCCTTGACCACTTGGCTATCAGGGCAGGCCATGACTCGTACCACTAATAACCCTTATGCTGCTGGTGGCTGATTTGGCCAATACAAAATGATGCCAAAACCTGAAAAATGACTGAAACCCTGGCTCATTGGTACTCATCTGATAGTGCTCAGTAAGAGCTATCCAATGAATACCAACATGATAGGGTAAAGATGAATTTCATAAAACCGTTGCCTCCTTGTGCTTTGGACGAAAATAGCCTCAGCATTGGAGGGGATGAAAACTCTCTTTAATGGTATCACAAGCTTACAGTCATCTCCCAATACATCAAACTGCTTACTCTTTAAGTGCAGCTTTTACTGCTTACTCTTTGCTCTATCATTGGTGGGAGTATGTTAGCAGTCAATGGCAATGCTATGGACCACTCAGCTAATGGGGCAGACCCTCAGGTCTTCATGACTTGTATCACTAATAAAAACTCTCTTCAATGGTAACAAGCTTACAGTCATCTCTCTCATACATCAAACAGATTACTCTCTACCTCTTTGCTTTATAGAATTGGTGGGAGGCTGAGAGCTGCCAGTGGTAATTCTATGGACCACTCGGTTATCAGAGCAGCCCCTCCATATGACATATATCACTAGTGAAAGCTCTCTTCAGTGGTAACAGGATTACAGTTATAACCCCATCCATCAAACAGCTTGCTCTCCACTTCTTTGCTTTATCATTGGTAAAAAGGTAGCAAGCAGTCAGTGGCAATACTGTAGACCACTCGGCACGTGGGGCAGGCCCTGCTTTGATGAGAGAAAGCATACAGTCAGTGGCAATGCTGTAGACATCCTGGCTATCAGGCCAGGCCCTGCTTTGGTCAGAGAAAGCATACAGTCAGTGGCAATGCTGTAGACATCCTGGCTATCGGGCGAGGCCCTGCTTTGGTCAGAGAAAGCATACAGTCAGTGGCAATGCTGTAGACATCCTGGCTATAGGGCCAGGTCCTGCTTTGGTGAGAGAAAGCATACAGTCAGTGGCAATGCTGCAGACATCCTGGCTATCGGGCCAGGCCCTGCTTTGGTGAGAGAAAGCATACAGTCAGTGGCAATGCTGTAGACTGCTTTGGTGAGAGATATCAAGCAATGGCAAATTGCAATGCTATGAACCACTCGACTATTAGGGTATGTTCTCCTTTGCTGAGAGACAGTGACCAGTCGGTGGCAGTGCTATGGACCACCTGGCTAGTAGGGCCAGCCCTGCTTTGTTGAGAAACAAAGGGAGCAGTCAGTGGCAATGCTGTAGACATCCTGGCTATAGGGGCAGACCCTGCTTTGGTGAGAGACAGCGTACAGTCAGTGGCAATGCTATTGACCACTGGACTAGTGGGGCAGGCCTTGCTTTGGTGAGAAACAAGAGAGCAGTCAGTGGCAATACTATAGACATCCTGGCTATTGGAGCATGCCCTCCTTTGGTGAAAGACAGCAAGCAGTCATTGGCAATGCTGTAGACATCCTGGCTATCAGGGTAGGCCCTTTTTTGGTGAGAAACAGCTACCAGTCAGTGGCAATGCTGTAGACATCCTGGCTATCGGGGCAGGCCTTCCTTTGGTAAGAGACAGTGAGCAGTCAGTGACAAAGCTATGGACAATTCGGCTATTTGGGCAGGCCTCATTTTGTGAGAGATAGCAAGCAGTCAGTGGCAATGCTGTAGATATCCTGGCTATCAGGGCAGGCCCTACTTTTGTGAGAAACAGAGCAGTCAGTGGCAATGTTGTAGACCACTCGGTTAGTGGGGCAGGCCCTCGGGTTGGGCGATACTTGACTTGTATCACTACTGAAAGCTCTCTTGAATGGGAGCAGGCTTACAGTCATTTCTACTTCTTTGCCTTTTCATTGGTGAAAGATAGCAAGCAGTCAGTGGCAATGTTGTAGACCACTCGGATAGTGGGGCAGGCCCACGGGTCGGGCGATACTTGACTTGTATCACTAATGAAAGCTCTCTTGAATGGTAGCAGGCTTACAGTCATCTCCCCCATCCATCAAATGGCTTACTCCCCACTTCCTTGCTTTATCATTTTCAATTCACACGCTTAGCCAAACTTCCACGAATCACCGGCTGCAGATTGGGGCTTTGCAGAAGCCATTAGGGAGAATAGCTTAGTCGATCACCAAACGGCATTATGGGGCTGTTAGATTTCGCCGGCAAAAGTCTCCAAGTAGTATGCGAGCGGCACAGCTTTAAACCTTAATGGAAAGGAAGTGTGTAATTTGACGTCCATTAATTCACCCCTCTATCCACAGTAATAGGACAAAAAGTCCAAGCTTGAATATCAATATTTTTTTATTTCAATAGCCACAATGAATCCTTTCATTTATTGGCCATATTTACATTGAAACAGACACCCCAAAGTCCATTTGAAAACAAGTGTGTCAGAGTCAGTCAAGAATGTTTGGCCCTAGACAGCTCTTGGGGTCAGGTTAGTAAATGGTACTGGTAGCTAAAGGGTTAACATATCCATTTAGTGTGAACTGCCCTGATGGAGGGGGATTTTAACCTTGAAGTGGTCACGCCAGTACTCTATTCATTACCTAATGCCATGAGAGTACCAATTGATTTAACTTCTACACCTTTTTATCTGGGAGTACAAAGTCTTATAATGCTTTTTCCTTGTTACTGTTTGTGAACACCAAAGATGAAGACTTTCTTTCTGTGCCAAGGACCTGGGAACAAAATGTCTATCATGATTTGTTGCCCCGTAAGCTTAAACCTTTTGATGTGATCTGCCTACACAGGTAAAAGTTAACGGGCATGTACATGCCCGTTTAAAACATGCCCGTTACATGCATAATGATGCACAGGTATAAACGCCCGGCCCGTTAATATAACGGGCATGTTGCGACAGGCTTTTTGGGAGCCTGTTGATACGTCATTTAATAAACATATACATAAGTGTTGGTTTTGCACCATGGGGCATAATTGTGCTAACGGATCCGCTATTTTAACACTTTGAAGACAATTTCACTGTACCGTCTAAATGGGGCTGTTACATGCCCGTCTAAATGGGGCCGTTACATGCCCGTTGTGAAACTTTAGGGCCTCTGTGGGTGCCGATAAGTTTCGGGTCCGTATCAGGACTGGAATGGTCCTATGCCCAGAGCCAAAAGAGAATGTGCCCATAATGGACAATAGTAAGGCCAGAACTTTTATTTTTTAAGGATGCCATAACGGGCCTGTAACGGGCCCGTTACAGGCCTGTTGGGCCTTCAGACATCTGGCAGCCATGTCTTTATCATAAAAAGATACATATTTTCAAATATATATCTTTTCTTCTCAAATAAAACTTTGAAAATATTTTTTGAATGTTTTGAACATATTCAATACCTCAAAAAATCAATTGAGCAGAATCTTTTTGTTGCAAGCATTATTCTTTTTGCACTGATATTGACAAAGCATTGGATTGAGATGCGTGAAAATTATCAGAGATGAGAAATGACGTCAGAGATCAGAAATTGGTGCATGAGAAGCATGAACTCCAGAATATGCTGGGAACATTCTTCTTGTGAAATGTAGATATCGAAAACAAAAATTATTCATTAGTTTTTAGATTTTTGATATTTTGAATTTACAGGCCCGTAACGGGCCTGTTTGAACGGGGCTGTTACATTGCTGTGCATCATTATGCATGTAACGGGCATGTTTTGAACGGGCATGTACAGGCCCGTTAACTTTTACCTGTGTATGGTACCCTTTTTATATTCAGATTCCCTTAGAAATTTTGTTCTGTTGCTCTTTTTGTTTATCCAAACCTTTGAGTGATATTGCAAAAGCTAAATGAAATATTTGAAGAAGAATAAAGATGTTGCTTCTGTCCTGATTAATAATTCTCTCAAATATTTTCCAAAAGAAGCTAGCTTTTGTTAAAAATGTTGATAAGGTAATATAATTACCTTTTTTAACGGAGGAAATTATGTCGTTAAGCACTGCACTAAGGAAAGCTAGGTTAACCCTTTCTTGCCTAAAGTTCCCTGGGAAAATTTTCTTCTGGATATTGGTCAATTTTGAATATAACTCGGTAATAGAACATAAACTTCTAAAATATTTGAATGAGATATATAGGTTGAGGTCTTGTCAACATTTCTCCATTAAATATTTTCTTTATAATCTTTTCCTGGTAAAGTTATCACCAAAATAGACAACCATTTTTCGCTGCTAGCGGCATGTACAGGTTTATGTACGTCCCAGCTTTTCCCACCTTAATAGGTTGACCTACAGTGTAGGTTGGCGCAGTTTGTACATGATTGATAAGTTACAAGGGAAAGGTAGCGTTAATGTCAAGCCAGACACGGGTTATGAATACTTATGAGCTTTGCCTAATATGCACTAGACCAGGCCTGCTACTGGCCCCAGAGTAACATTTGTGATAATTCATTCTTCCCTGCCTACTTCTTGCTACTCACTTGTAACTCCACTAGTGGGCAAACATACTTCTGAATGATTGAGTCGGCGTATAAGCACCAGTAGTTTAGAGGAGTAAAGCCCTGGGAATATCTACCTGTCCCAAGTACTGTATACGGCTTTAATTTGGAGTGCTAAAAATTTCGCTTTACAGCCCTGATGAAAGGTGTTTGTGCTACTCTAAATATGTGCATCAAGCACTCAAACTTTACAGCCCTGATGAAAGGTGTTTGTGCTACTCTAAATATGCCCATCAAGCACTCAAACTATATATTTATTTGAAGGATGTTAGTTTGGTGCTATCATTGGGAGTGCAAAAATAGCAAAAATTAACTGCCTGTAAAAAACACCTGTTATACAGTATATAGGGTAATGCAGGAAAAATGCCCATTTTGTCTTTGAAAGTCATAGATTGCTCTCCCAAGTTTTTTGAGTAGGAATAGAAACATCACAAGCATGGTTATCTTTGGAGTGTAGTCATGGAAACAGATGATTCAAGGGGTTTGAAGAACCCTTTTTAGAAATTCATAATTATGATTAACTTGCAATTATTTGCCATTTTTCTTTACCTGCGAATGAAGTAAATCTACATATGAACCACCACCATTTAGAACAAACCCACAGCAAGTGCACATACAGAGTGACTTGGCTGCCTGCCTCCTAGGACCAGTAGCATAAGTACTGAAAGAAAGCCAATGTTTCAACAGTAAGACCATAAACATCACAAGCACGGCCCCCTTTCAAGTGCACGTACAAATTGACCCGGCTGCCTGTCTTCTAGGACTATTTGCATAAGGTCTGAAAAAAAACCTGCATTCCAACAGTTAGACACTTTCAAACCCCTTGCTACCCAAAATGGTCCCACCTAAGCAAGACCAAGGACTTTCCAATGCCTGTTGGTATAACATCTATTGTTCTGGATGAAGGTTGACCCCGCACTGAAATCCCATACTGTATACAACATTTAATTTGGAGTGCTAAATATTTCACTTTACAGCCCTGCTGGAGGGTATTTGTGCTACTTTAAATTTGCGCATTCAAGCACTCAAACTATATATTTATCATTATATAGATATTTATTTGAAGGATGTTATTTTGGTGCTATCATGGGTAGCACGAAAATAGCGAAAATTAAGTGCATGTAAAGAATAGCAGTACCACGCCCTCCCTGTGTGGAAAAAACTAAATTCCATATTCCAAATTCCAATGCCTTTTTGGTATGACATCTTTTGTTTTGGATGAAGGTTGACCCCGCACGCCACCGATATCCCACACTTAGCCCTCCCTGTGATTGGTGGATGAAAAATGTCGAGAAGTTGCGTAGCTGCGCGGCCACGATCTTTGCGGTGAAAAGGAGTGTGTTGTGATTGCTCAGAAGGCGCCTCACGCTGGACCTCATGCATTAATTATCACCCACACACAGTTCCATCTGCCACGGTGACATCGGGGACTCAGAGAGGGGACGCTCGCAATAATTGGCTTGTCACGATCAGCGCGGCATTGGAGATCTGACTTTGGCTTGTCGGATTGGAGATTGCCAATATAGCGTGCCTTTGAGTATACTCAGCCTTCATCATGATGTAATACATGTCAGGGCCGACTACAGCACTGTGTACTAGCCAGTCTTTTTTTTAACGCAGAATCTCAATCTGAAAGATTTGGCTTCTCTTTTAGTTTATTGCATCAACACTACCATCACCTTGACAAGGACTTCTGGACTTATGTTACTTTTGAAAAAGATCTGAAACATATCATCAATTTACAAATTATTTGAACGTTAACGAAGTTGAGACCTGATAAACATTTCTCCTTCAAATATTTTCTAAAGAATGCCCTATTTTAAAAGTTATTACCAAAAATAGTGAGGATATTTTTCTGGGCCAACAGCATAAATGAGTTAGCCCTTATGCTACTGCTTGCTTATTTGGCAAATACATAATGATGCAAAAAAGCTGAAAAATGACTGAAACTCTGGTGAATCATGGTACTCATCTGAGAGTGCTCAGTGAGAGCTACCTAATGAATACCAACATGATAGAGTTTAGATGGTTTCCAAAAATCTTTGCGTCCTTGTGCTTTGGATGAAAGTAGCCTTTGCATTGGAAGGGTTAAGACTTCATCTTCACTTTCTATCTAATATCACTCCATTTGTAGAGTTATTAGTGAAGTTGCCTAACTGTGTGTAAGGGATGCTAATGAGTTAATCCTTATCTTGCCTTGTGTCTTGTCCTGATATTCATGCTCTGTGGTCAGGAGGCCACTTTAAGTGCAATCACGGCTCTTCTAATTAACAGAGGGAAATCAACCATACACATGAGGCACACAACTAGTGCTACAAGAATAAATGCACCGTAAAAGAGTATGGTAGTTTCATATTCAGTGCATTTCAAATGTTTGGGGGAAAGGGTTTTGGGTATAGTTTTGCAATAATGGCATTAAAATGGATCATCGTAGAAACATTGAGATTTGGCTGCCTTTTTGTATGGCCTTAGGGATATAGAGGTTCTTGGACGCGTGTGCTAGAGAATGATATTTCTTACACGAGGGGACAGAATTTTCATCTTGGAACGAGCCTCTGGCGAGTTCCATGATGAAAATTTTGTCCCCAAGTGTAAGAAATATCATACTCTAGCACATAAGTTCAAGAACCTATTTCTGCCACGTCCCATAGATAAATAAACAGTAAATAATCGGGGAAGCTTCACATATAATGAGCGTGCCTGAGCACGTGCCTGGCATTTCTAGGTCACGTTGCTAAGCAACGAACGTGGTGCATTGTTTCATATATGGCAATCTTTACCAAATATGGTAATAAAATCATTCCAAATGCCCATTGGGAATGGCCATTGGGAATTGAATTTCTTCAATGGGTATTTCAGCCCCATAGTGGTAGAAATCAACTTCTTTTTTGTGCAAATTGGAGTTGATTTATCACCTTTTCTGTCATAATGAGGTTAATCTTGACTTAAAGTAAATGTTAGTGGTGGAGAAAACCTGAGGGTACCCTGGGAAAACCCTCATCCAGAATCACTGTCAACTTTTTCACATGCCTCATGCCGGATTCAAACCAGGGAAGCGGTGAGAGACAGCAAGCAGTTAGATAAAACTGAGAGAAACTTGGTTAGCTGATTCATGGTTGAGATCACCTTAACAAGGACTTCTGGACTTATGTAAATTTGGAAAAGATCAGAAACTTATCATCAATTTACGAAATTATTTGAAGGAGGGTTTTGACTTGAGACCTGATTAACATTTTTTACTTCATATATTTTCTTAAGAATGTCCTGTCTTGATAGTTATTACAAAAAATAATGAGGATATTTTTCTTGGCCACGAGCATAAATGGGTTAACCCTTCCAATGCTAAGGCTACTTTCATCCAAAGCATAATGACACAAATATATTTGAAAACCATTTAAACCCTGTCATGTTGGTATTCATAGGATATGTTCCTCCTTACCAAATGAAGCTAAAACTTATCCAGAAATACTTGCAGTTTTCTCTCATCATCCTAGGAACTCTTTAGGAATCTTTGGTAAGGGTCAATAGTTCCATTTCGGGAGTGACATAAGAGCGGGTGATTAGTATGTAGGTAGGAGAGCATTTCCTTCCTTTGTAATTAGAGAGTGCCATGAGGCGCAGAGATGGGAATTGTGTGTCTCCGTCAAATCATTTGCTTGATTAATCCGCCCCTCCTCCTTACAGGATTTGAATTAGGATGAGGCCAGGTCCGTGGAGTCAGAATAACCTGCTCTGGCTCCTCTATGCTTTTACCCTTCCAATGCTGAGGCTACGTTCGTCCTAACGACAAGGATGCAAATCCTTATGAAAACCATTTAAACCCTGTCTTGTTGGTATTCATTGGATAGCTCTTGCTGAGTACTCTCAGATGATTACCCATTTGCCAGGGTTTCAGCCATTTCTCAGGTTTTTTGCGTCATTTTATTTTGGCCAAATTAGCCACCACCAGCATAAGGGTTAAAAAAAGTGAAAATGATTTGGTCGCCCCAGACCAATCACCATACAGCCCAGTGTAAAGCCCTAGACACACCTAATCTGGCCTCAATGTGATGTCACTAGGAGACAGTGGAAAGGGGGCTCTCGTATTTGTTTACATTATAGATGAGGTTGCTCACGCACACGCGCAGAACGCACCTCTTTATTGGTTCTCATCACATGGGCTAGGAGTTGTGCCGAGGCTTTTGAATAAGATCTGCTGGTTGCATATCGGGTGATTTACATTCATCCTCTACAAGAGGGTCTTAGCCATTATTTAGAAATTTGGTGGCCAAAATTGGAAATTAGAAATTTTTGGGGTATTCTTTTTTCGTAAGGGAGACCATGATATATTCAGATGAAAACCATAAACATGTCTTTACATATTAAGAAAAAGCATGATTTCCTTATGCAATGTCATGGGAATTATGTTGAAGTGAAATCATTCAATCATTTCTCAGAAAAAAATGGCTGTCCTGATTTGTGATTTTTAAGTGCTCTCGTGTCCATTTAATGATGCCCAGACATCCTGCTGTAAGACCTTGCATACATGATTCTTGGGGTCTTGAGTCGCAGTAATTAGCTTTTATCAGGACAAACAGCCTCATATTTTTGGATTTTTTTTAAAGTCTGGGATACGTTCTCAGTAGGACCAGCAACAGCATGTGTGTGGCTCCCCTATGAGTCTGAAATTCCTCTGTTCCAGAGTTACACCATATGTTTGTCCCCTTGTGAGTCTGGGGTTCCTCAATATGGACTAGCGACATATTAAGTTTGGCTCCCCTATGAGTTGGGGTTCATATCAGTTCATAAAAAATGAATTCCTGTGGGCCAGCCCAACCTCTTTAGAGTGTTTTGCCTGCACTCATATTTGTTCAGGCTGGATCTGGCTATATTGGTGCTCAGTATACAGATAGCATTGAACAAAATTGATCTATGATAATACAGTTATGTGGACATTGATCTATATTCTACGGATAAATTGAACTAGTTATTGAATCAGCTTGACTTCATAATATATTGCCTCTACCCAACATGGTAGAAAGCCAAACATGGAAGAAAAAAGTATATGTACTGCAATGCACTCTGGTAGACCTCTATATGAATAAAAGAAGAGGTTTTTACATTCCTCTTCGTCAATTTTCACAATACAAAAATAATAACCCTAGTGTTACCTAGCCTGGCTACTTCTATTACTACTACTACTACTACTGCTGCTGCTGCTGTTACTACTACTACTACTACTACTACTACCTCTACTACTACTACTACTACTACTACTACTACTACTACTACTACTACTACTACTACTACTACTTCTACTACTACTACTACTACTACTACTACTACTACTACTACTACTACTACTACTACTACTGTTTTATCTGAAATACATTTCCAAATAGACATTTAGCTAGAACGATATCTCAAAAGTAATCAGGCCTTTTTAGGGCTGCTGCAGGCTGTAAAGGATAAACTAATGGTTAAATAAGTGTTAATTTTCAAAAATTCTTCCCGAAATTGTTGCATGGATATTTGATATTTTCTATTATAACTTTGGAATAAGAAATAATTTTACAATGTATTTGTAAAATTTCAATTATATATTTCTTTAATTATTGCTTTGCAATAAAGACATTTCCATATGTGTCAGACCATGTGTGCACCTCAGGTGTGAATGGGTTACGTCTGAGACGTGCCTCGAAGTGTGAGTTGATCGTTAATTTGTCACCGAGACTGGGCGGCAGACGAGGCATGGGGAAGAGCTCTTCTTATTTAATCGCCGTGATGCACTTTCCCGATCCGCCGCTCTTACGCGCTGAGCTGCATAAGAATACACACATTCTCCACGGGAAAATTGCCTTAATTTGTTGTGCTCTGCAAGCGACACTGGAAAGCCGGGATGGAGTCATCGGGAATGAAAATGACATGTAAACAATTTCGAAGAACTGTAAACTTTACAAGATGGCCGACGGGCAAATATGCCAATAGCCAGAATGAAAATAATCAAATCTTCCCAAAATAATCTATTTTTATCTGGGTGAATTATGTTGGTTTACAGTGTGTGTTTCGCTGCTTGGTGAAAACCACCCACTCTTCTGTGTTTGAGGACGGGATGTCATCGCGGAACTCTTTAGCTACAGGAGGCGGGAATGTGATAAAGGAATCGTTAACTTAATCTAAGCAAGATGTATGTGTAGAAACTAGATAAACACCTAATATAACCCATTCATTCCCTTGATAGTTACAAATGAATGGCAATAGTAATTTAAAAAAGGGAAAGTTGGATCTTTGAGAATGTTGCACATAAAATTCAACCAAATTGCCCATGATATTCCTTTATTTTCAACATACTCAGGGCTACTTAATTCTTTTCTTGGTAGCCATCAGTTGGGCTAATAATGTCAGAAGCTGCTTGCATCTCTGGAAGTTTCAGCATTATTTGTCAGGTCTTTCTTATGTAGGAATATGTACCTGTACTCATTACGATCCCAGATACTGATATTCAATGGGAAAAAGTATTGTATCGAAAAACGATAAATATTGCATCATTTAAGATTACAAAAAAATCATAAAATTGACTTAATTGCTACACAGACATCTCCATATGAAGACATTTCGCTATTTATTAGTGAAATTTTCAAGTCAGTATTGTTAAAAACATTGTTAACCCTTATACTGCTGGTGGCTAATTTGGCCAATACACAATGAGGCAAAAAAAACCTGAAAAATTAATGAAACCCTGGCAAGTGGGTTTCAAAAAATCTTTGCATCCTTGTGCTGTGGGCATAAGTAGCCTCAGCATTGGAAGGGTTAAGGAAATATCAATATCGTAATTGTATCATGAAAATAAGTAAGGTGACAATCCCTATTCTTATGTGTTCTGCAGCTAGGATTAGAAGATTACCCCATTAATTCTCAAGAGTCCTTTCTAAAACTGTTTTGTGGATCAATAATACTTTTAGAAATAACTTAGAAATAAAGCAAGAATTCACAAAATATTTGAAGAAGGGTTTCTAGTTCAGTTCGGGTGAGCATTTCTCTTTCAGATATCTTTTCCAAAAGATGCTACTGTCTGAGAGGTATCAACTAAATATCTGGCCTCAACAAGTTTGAGTGGGTTAACCCATGTTTAAGAATGATTTTGAAAATATTTGAAGGAAAATTGTTGGTAATGTCCTGAATAACATTCCTCCCAACTTAACTTAATATTTTCCCAACTTAACTTTAGCCTTCAGGAAATGTCACCTAAATAGTCGGGTCTGTTTTGGCCTCAACAGGACCCTCATGCTGCCGGTCGCTAATTTGGCCAATACAAAATGATGCAAAAAACCTGAAAAATTACTGAAACCCTGACACATGGGTACTCATCTGAGAGTACTCGGTGAGAGCTTTCCATTGAATACCTACATGACAGGATTTAGATGATTTTCCAAATATTTTGAGTTTTTGTGACTCAGACGAAAGTAGTCTCAGCATTGTAAGGGTTAAAGTGTGTTGAAGGACTGCAGAAAGATTGATACTGTTGGTTATTTCTCTGCTAATCCAATAAGTGCTGGTTAAAAGACACAGAGCGCTAGAGTACCACACCCACATATTGATCTGCCGCGTTTTATCTGACAGTTATTGCCCGGCAGAACCATGTCTTTGTCAGTTTTCACTAAACAGACATGATTTCTACGAGGAATAACAGGGTTTAACTATAACTTTTCAGCCTAGGGCCAGCTGTGGTCCCAACCTCCATGAAATTACCGCCCCATAGAAATATTTACTGTGCGCAGCCCAAGTTTTATTGCCCCAGAAGTTGCGCTGAGCAATAACCTGAATTGCCTGTGGTAAATGCAATGCCTTATTTATATCCCGCAATCATTCTTCGGTTATGACTAGGAAAATCAGTCACTGCCAATACTATAGCCGCGAGTACTTGGAATTTCCTATGAAACAGTACAGAAAGCACCAGTATTTCAATAATGTAAATAGTTCCTGAGAACTTAGTAGCCTAATTTGCTAATGTGATGGCCTCATCAAGATATTTGTGGCCATGAATTCAGCATTTTTATGCTGTAAATAGGCAGTACTTGTGATCACTGATTTCAGATATTGAAGGCATTTTTCTGCTACATATATGTACAAATAAATCAACTAATTTAAGTGTGTATATAGGACTAAGCATGAATGGGTTTAAGCACGAATGTTGATCACACCAGATATGCAACCAGCAGGTCTTGCTTAAAAGCCTGGACACAATTTAACTAATTGCCCGGATGTAGACATGAACAGCTCAAGAGGTGCGTTCTGCGCATGTTGGTGCGCAACTTATTCTGTAATGAAAACGATACATATCATATCATATCATTGGTCTGTCTCCTAATGATGTTACACTGACACTACTAGATTCACCAAGATTAGGTGTGTCCAGAGCTCTGTAAAGGGTCCTATGGCAATTGGCCCGTGGAAATGAATCCATTTGTCTATTCATCTAAGGCTAAGGTATGCTTTTCGTGTGTGTTTTTCAGCTCCCGATGCCTTGGAAGACCGACAGAAGATGCGGGATCGGTGGCTGAAAGACGTGTTCGAGTCAGCAGACCTGGACAACAGCGGCTGTTTAGACGATTTTGAGGTCATCAAACTAATGAAGAAATTAAACACAGGATTGACCACATCCAAAGTGCAACAAAAATTAAAAGTGAGTTTCCTTATGGTTATTAAGGAATTTTGCTTTTCATCATATTGTCGCAGTCATGGGTGGTTCCTGGACCCTGATTTACAAATATTTATTTCCTTGAATATTCTACAGTACACTTGATTAAATTCACTGTGCTGAGTATAACCCAAAATAGTTTTTGCCCAAACGTTATTCTCAAAAAGACTTCTTAATCAGGGAGTGCTTTTTACTAAGTTATTCTATTATGATAATTTTTTACAGTAGGGTACCGTATGACTGATTTTTTTACAGGCATTTAGTTTTCGCTATTTTTGCACTCCCCATGATATCGCCAAAATAATATCCGTCAAATAAATATCCTGCTTTGTATCTCCTTTTCGTATCCTGCTTGAATGTGCAAATTTAAAGAAGCACAAATACCCTCCAGCAGGACTGTAAAGCGAAAATTTTTAGCTCTCCAAATTAAAGCCGTATACAGTACATAATTTTGGCCAACTGCCATGGATAGGCTGAGTTGAGATTCTGATTGACTTCTCTTTCCGTTCCAGGAAATAGATATACAGAGGGATGGCCAGCGAGGTCGTCTCAATAGTGAAGAGTTCTTGAGTTTATTCAAAGACCTTTCAACAAGACCAGAAATATATTTCCTCTTAGTCAGGTAAGTTGTTGGCAGGCCTGAAGGATGCTTTTTTGTGAAGAACCTTACATAGTCGTTTGCAAAAAATGTTTCGCCAGGTGTGTTCAATTAATTAATTAAAAAGAATAATTGCACAGGATTATAGAACTAAAAACAGTAGTTTCATTTCAAGGGGAGAGAGGGCAGGGCTCATTCTAAACTATATTCAAGTAAATGGCTTTATTGAATGGATAGAGGTCTTAAGATTGTTTAGCACATTTTACCCATCCTGAGAAGACTCTATTCCTGTTGTCTGATTATAAAGGGTTTGAGTGGATCTGCATTACTCTCTATTTCTTATCAAGGATCCATATTCATCTCTTGTTTAAAATGACAATCCTTGAATGCAAATATCCTTTGAATTAAGCATAGATTTACACACTATTTTAACCTATTCATGCCTGTGGTACCCAAAAAATGGCCTCACACTTAAAGCAATAACTTTAAAAGAAAACCAATTTTGGGGAAACATTTCAGTGAGAAATCTTCATCTGGACACTACTAATAATTCTCCTTCAAATATTTTGTGTAGTGAAGTCTAATTTCTAGATTATTTACAAAAGTAGCCAAGGTCCAAATGATACTTGTCTAGGGGATCTCTGGGTATGAATGGGTTAGTGGTTTTGACTTACATTACCTCCATGCTTATAGTTCCCATTAATAAGTGAGTGTCATCTTGACCTAATATTCATATGAACATAACTTCTAAAGATAAAGATGCTTTTGCTAGAATGATATTACGGAAGTGATATGCCCATGTTTGGCCACACTACAGATATGATTAGATTATTGTAATGCAGTAGATGCTTTGGTATTTTGGTAATTGAGTGTGAGATGTCCCAACAAGTCCCCTTGCTGTGATAGAATTTCTTTATTGCATGACTGCTTCACCCAGTCCTGTTTTTTATTGCTTCCAGATATGCAAGTAATGCTGATGTCATGACGACGGATGATTTGTTGCTATTTTTAGAAGCAGAACAAGGGGTGAGTAAGAACAAAAGGGGTAGGGGAGCAAGCTGTATAATGTGTTTGATTATTTTGATGTATCATGGAACTTTCCCGATATAGCTTCTCCGATATAGGCATGTAGATAGCACACTTGTTCTATAGTAATGATAATAATCTTTATTTCACAAGGGTAACACAGTTGAATATCAACTGTCCATAGATCAAGTCTTGGTGCCATACATTTTCCCCTCGCATACTAAATATTGTCAGAGGGGTTTGCCAATACTCTGGCTTGCATCAACAAGCCTTATCATTATATGAAACTTACATCGCGTTGTATGGATTTGGTCCAATATAAGCTAAATAGCAAGGCAAAACTTTATCTGTATATATTTGTATGTATGAAATGTGTATATTATCAGGATTGGGCCATAGACTTTATTTAAACTACTTAACCTGCCCATCAGGTGACTCAATGAAATACACATATTCCTGGGCCTTGTTATGCACATGACCTGGATAGGGGTCTCCAAGCATAAACATCCTGGAGCGAAGACAATCAGTCCTGGAGCAATGAAATTTTGGTTGCAGATGTTTGACAATTGATTCGATAAATTTAATTAGCATGTAAGCTTTCGTATCAATGATAAAGGCTTGAATCAATCTGTAGGTAATATCAAATGAAGGAGTTAAAATGTTTTCTGACATCTACTTCAGAAATATACTGAGATTTACAGTGCTTACTGTATTTGACCTGTCACATATTTTGATGCCTATGTCATGCAACAATTGGACACCCATGATTTTGGTTGCTTCGGTAGATGTACTGATATTGTACAGTTATGACTTATATGTGAGCAAAGATTGACATGTAACTACTTCTGCAATTTAAAACAATACTCATGAAATAAAGTAATATTTGAGAAATATATGAAGAGGGATTGTTAACCTAACAGTTTTATTTAATTAAATATCTCTCACTCAAATTATTTGAATCAAGTATTTTTGTTTATTGCACCACCACTACTAAGGCCTTGATGGAGATTTGCTGCATTAGTTCAGCCTTACAACTCCAGAGGGCAGCTGCAGCTAGTAATAGCAGTTATATCTGCAACCCAGAGAACTATCAATACCCAATTTATAGATTGACTGCAATGCATTATTACAAGTAGTTATATGAAAAAAGAAAATTTGAGATAAACAACTTTAAGGATTAAGTTTTCATCCAATGGAAAATATTTCTTGTATTTTCCTCATTTATGTCTATTAAGGATGTTGAATGTTTAAGTTCAAACATTCTTGCACCATGTCAATACAAAAAAGCATAGTCTTTATACTCTGATACTTCTGAAAATGGTATAGAAATTCAGAAAGAATTCACAAAATCTGTGAATAAAGTTTTATGTGCCATTTCCTTTTTCTTTTGCAGATGATGCGAGTAACCAAAGATAGATGTTTAGACATCATAAATAAATTTGAACCCTCCAAAGAAGGCAGGCGGAAAGGCCAGCTAGGCATAGATGGTGAGTTATTCTTTCTCCTCGGGAACTTTTTAGTGTCTTTTAATTCATTCATGTGAAGAGTTCCTCAATAACTGTAACATACTGGATATATGATACTCATGATGATAACTTCGGAATTAAGAAAAAATGGAAACAAGTATTTAGGATGCTAATTGGTTTCCCACAAACTTTTCTACTTAATATATGATTTCTAAACGATGACATTACTAAAAAAAAATCTATTTATATAATTTCTTAATGATAACATTATTAGAGACATGTCAGCAAGTTATTACAGCTGTTTTGGGAAGCTACAGCGACATGCATAATTGGATTAAAGAGATTGTGTTGTTCTTAACCAAAACAAATGGTTAATGACAATTTTCGCCCAAGACAATCCATAAATACACTTTTAAGGGTTTGTTGTGTAACTCTGAGAGACTTAAGTTTGTAATGTAAGTTTTCATGTTTTAGCTTTTGCAAGATTTAGTTTATATCTAAGCTTGTCCTCAAATCCTTTTAGTTTTTTTTCTTGTTTTAGAAGATACTTATCATCTGAAGAATGTGATATTTTGAATATCTTTATTCATCCAATTTTTTGTTTGTCTGTGTGTTTCAGTTTTTTAGGAGATATCCATCTGTGAAACCTTAGTTATCTGAATTTTCTATGTGTGTGTTTAATGTCTGTTTCAGGTTTTACGAGATATCTATTATCAGAAGAATGTGATATCTTTGAGCCGGACCAGAAGCAGGTCTGCCAGGATATGACACAGCCCCTAACACATTACTTCATAGCTTCATCACACAACACGTGAGTACCAGGGTGTCTGACGATATCACAAATATCTTGAAAAATATTGCATAATTAGATGAATATTTGAACAAAAGATGTTGTTGGTAGCCTTAGAAACAATCTTTCTTCCTTTTTTTGTGAGATTTTGGTTTATTTTCCAAAATATCGACAAAATTGTCAGATTGGCCATCATAGCTTCGTCACAAAATATGTGAGTAACTTAGGAATTTGATTATTGTCACTCTTTTGCCACATTTCATGACTAGCTAGGTGTAAGCAGTGGAGGACACCAGCCTAACCTGAAGTCTCTGGAAACTTTCTGATGTGCCACCAGTTGGGATTTGAACCCAGGCAGTGGCAAGATACAGGGAGCAGTATTATTATTACATTACAAAATATCTTTTTTTGTTTCTTACAGGTACCTAATGGAGGATCAATTAAAGGGCCCCTCCAGCGTGGAGGCGTACATCAGAGCCTTAAAGAAAGGGTGTAGGTGTATAGAATGTAAGTGATTTAGGATTTTTACCCAAAACAGTTGAATTTCAAATTTACATTCAGTAAATCGTGGAAAATTACAGGAATGTTAGGTTTCTCCTTAAAATATAAAAAAAAGGTTTTGGGATAAAGTTAACACCACAATTGTTAGCTAATTTTATCTGTTTTTTGGGCATGAATGGGTTAACTTTGTGAAGAAGCAAAATGTGACTGTAAATATTATGGCAAATATTTCTGGCACTGTAGAATAGTGTGTTGAAGGTAAGAATATGCCTATTGCCTTTCTTACTGTGGATTGCTAGAAGGGTTTCATTTTGTGAGGGAACTTACTGAATTTGGTTAATCTTCCTATTAGTATTGAATGTTTCGACTGTTGAGTTGACCACATATTGAAGTTAAGAATGTATTGTTTTATCCCTTAGTGTGAATTGCTGGCAAGGCTACATTTTGTAACAGAACTTTATAGTGAATTTGGTATATGTTCCTATTAGTATTGAATGTTGAGTTGACCATATTGAAGTTAAGAATGTGTTTGTTTTATCTCTTTCAGTGGATTGTTGGGACGGCTCTAATGACGATCCTATCATCTACCACGGCCACACTCTTACCTCAAAAATCAGCTTTAAAGCAGTAATAGAAGCCATCAATGAGCACGCATTCTCCACCTCAGAGTAAGTAATGAAACACAAACCATCCTTAATGCTTACTGTGCAATTTCACTGGAGGTGGTTTAGATATTAACCATCGCTCCCCTGTATGAAGCTTTTACATGCATGTTCTCCCTTGATATCCCTTCCAAACACAAGGATGCAAAGATAGCTCTCATTGAGTACTCTCAGATGAGTACCCATGTGCCAGAGTCTCAGTCGTTTTTCAGGTTTTTGCCTCATTTTCTTACAACCAAATTAGTCACCAGCAGCATACGGGTTAACCCATTCACACTCAGAGCAGCCAAAAAAGGCCTAAAAAAACTTTGGAAATATTTATCTAACAAAACCATTCTTCGGAAAATATTTGAAGGAGAAATGTTAATCAGAAGCCAAATAACAAATCTCCTTCAAATATTTTGTGAGCCTTAGCTTAATTCCCAAGTTATTTTCAAAAGTATGAGAGTAGTAGATGATGCATTCTAGAGAAACTCTGATTGTGAATGGGTTAAAGTTGACTGTAATTTCACTGGAGGCGATCTAGATATTACCTAGATCTCCCCTGTAATAAGCTGTTTTATGTGTTCTATGCATGTTCTCCCATGATATTGGTCGGGATCCATGATGATGATGATGATAATCTTGAAAGATCTGAATAAGTGAAATTGCTCATTTATGCAATGCCTACACAATGAGTAGCATTAGGTTCTATCCCTTAGCTGCCAGCTTAGATGAAGATCTGAATGGACTGAAGGCAGCAGATTTAATGAGTAACATGGGTTGTGGTTTACAGCAGGGAATTAACTGATAAATCCTGCTTGCAGCCAATAGACATGCTCTATTTTCTTCAGCCTGGTCCTTAATCCAAGTGCTGGCACTGAACAGTAGCTGCAATCGCCACACATATAGGTTAGGGCAGAGAAATACATCCCCTTGATCCGCAACCCAATAGGCACAGCATGCTAGTACCTAGGGTATGTGCGCCTCGGGTTACGCGGTTTAGCCTGGGGAAGTATTGGTCACGTGATTGTTTTCAGAAAGAGGCTGGCAGGATGTTGGCTGACTGACTGGCTGGCTGGGGGATGTCATCCTATCTAGGTCAGATAGGTTGCCAAGGAGATGGGGTCAGCAGGCAGCCAATCCTGGGGTACACAGGTTATCTATGACTCATAGTGAGAGGCAGCGAAATTTGATGATGCATGCACAGTGCCCACTCCCTGTCTACTACTCTCAGGTTAGGGTAATGAAACAAAAACTTGTCTTGTAGGGTTATAACTATATGATCATTTCATTGATTATGTCCATAGAAATCAATTGCAGAACTATATGATAATTTGGTTGTTTTTGTAGGTATCCTTTGGTTTTGTTCATAGAAATCCATCGCAGCAGTATATGATAATTTGGTACACTATTTGCAGGTATAACCCTGTCATTTTGTCCATAGAAAACCACTGCAGCACCATATGTTGTTTCTATTGTTTTTGCAGGTATTCTGTGATTTTGTCTATAGAACGCCATGTTAGTACTCTTATGAGCTTTTATTTGTTTTGTAGGTATCCTGTGATTTTGTCCATAGAAAACCATTGCAGTACCAAACAGCAGCAAGCTATGGCTCACTATATGAGCACAATCTTCGGTTCAAAGCTCTTCACTGGACCCATTGATGAAAACGCTACATATCTGCCATCCCCGGAGAAGCTCAACAGAAAAATACTGGTCAAGGTAAGAGATATTTTTGTTGATTTGGTAAGAGTTGAAATTCTTCCCAGTTCCGGCTTTCCATCCCTTTACAATAAGATCTAAGCTGTGGAAATAGATCAATGTTAATTGAACTCTTTACAGACAAAGATATTTAGTTCAAGTGTCAGCCCAGAGAATAAGGTTGTAACTAATGGGTGTCTTAGCTATATCTTTACCTACTTATTTCTGACCCAGATTTTTGTGCATTTCTTTATATATTTTGTGCAATTGTTTCAGAATTTATTTGGCCTCATGTTGTCAGACATATCCATGTTTCAGTTTTGAAATACAAAATATATCTTACCTACATATTTTGTGTTTGTTTTGGAACTTTGGCCTACATATGTTGACCCGCATATTATTCATGTTTCAGTTATTTTGACCTACTTATATCCGACCTATTATTTTGTGCTTGTTTCAGTTATTTTGACCTACTTATGTCTGACCTATTTATTGTGTGCTTGTTCCAGTGCAAGAAACTTCCACAGGATAGCGAGTCCAGTGAAGGTTACGTCACGGACGAGGATGAAGGGGGAGAATCAGAGAAAAACAAGAAAAATAACAAAAGGGTAAGATTTTTTTAAACAAGTTTTGCGACATTTTGGAAAATAGCTCAGACATGTAAGAAAGAATTATTTTTTGTATGAATGATAGCATGAATGATGATATGAAATATTGGGAAACTGATGATAAAGTACAAGCAATTAAGATTATGCTGGTTGCCCCAGATTATAGAGGAATTTGACCGCACGTAGCCCCAGTTTCAGATTGAATTCATTAATTTGAAAAATGTTTGAAGGAGTTAGATGCCTTCTGATTTACATTTTCCTTCAAATATTTATAAAAACATGAATTTGCAAAATGACCAAAGAAGTTGTATGCCTTCTGATTACATTTCCGCTTCAAATATTTTCAATATAATTCTTTTACCGGAATGATATTATCAAAAAAATCAGTCTATCTTTGCTATTATGATAGTATATGTTAGTTCATTTGGAAAATCCAGTATGTTTACCTAAAGCTAGTTGGAAGTAAAGCTTTTGTTTTTCTTTGTATATAGGAGGGTTCTATCAAGAAACACAAACTGGCCAAAGAATTATCTGACCTAGTTGTCTACTGCAAGTCGGTCAGATTTGACGACTTCCAAACATCAATACAAAAACGTAAGTCAAAGCTTCAGTATTTCTTAGATATTTATTCCCACAGTACATGATAATTAGGCAAGCCAGGTTCTTTTTAAATAAACACACTGGCTGAATACTGAATACCTATTTTGTTGGTTTTAATCAAGTCAGACAGATTTGACAACTTCCAAACATCTGTATACAAATCTAGGTGTAAGCTAGAATAAAAAATCTGACATATATTTATTTTTTCAATGACCAAAAAATTAAATATAGCAGTAATTATCAAGAACCATTAACTGGCCAAAGAATTATATAACCTGGGGGTCTACTGCTAGTTAGTTGGTCAGAAATTAGACTTTTAAGCATCAATGCACAAACATAAGTGTAAACTGGAAATATCCATGTTGTTGATTTCATTGAAGGCTCTGCAGCCCTAAGTATGCATTACTCAACTTTAAGTTGCCTTAAGCCATATGAGTTGCCAGTGACTTGGGGTATTAGATAATGATTTCCCTTAGTGCTCCGTTTCCTCCACCATCAACAACTGGCTAGCCTTGATGTAGCGTCAAATGCAGAAATTTAATGGAAAATACAATTCCAAATCCGAATAAAATCATAAGCTAGTAGTCCATGGCTTCGCTGGTTCCTATCTTGATATAGGAAACAAAACACCTCTGATTTTTCTTAGTAACCCTGACCAATGTATGCATCAAAATTTTAATCATTATCATTATCGTTTGTAACCCTTACAAAAGTCTTAACTCTTATCATTTTTGTTTTTCAGAGAAATATTACGAGATGAGTTCTTTTAGTGAATCAGCAGCACTAAAGATGGCCAACGCGTGCCCAGAGGAATTCGTCAGCCACAATAAAACCTTCTTAACCCGAGTTTATCCCAACGGAATGCGCGTTGATTCCAGTAACTACAATCCACAGGATCTCTGGAACTGTGGTTGTCAGCTAGGTAGGCACCATTGTTTGCTTGTTTGTTTATTGTTTTTTTTGTTTATGGATATTTTTGGTTTAGGTTGTAGTGAGCTCAGTTTCTGGTTCTGTTGCTGTTGTCAACTTGGTAAACATGTTTGTTTGTTTCTTTTTCTTTTTTGACATGTTTGATCCTGCAGAAAAATACCTGCTGGCATGCTACATTTTCACTGCTACACCCTTACAAAAAAATTGGAACATTTTGTGCCACACGTGTGGCACAAACTAGGTTGCTCTGTAGTATAAGTGTGTCTATTGATTGGTCTATAACCTAAGGTTCACCACGTTATTACCACATTCTAACCACATAACCTAGGCAGCGCTACATAACTACCATTCTAACCACACATCATCGTGGACACATGGCAGACCCGTGTGAGAATGGTGGTAATAGTCAACCACTGGTCTGCCACCATCATTTAGCCATGGGTCTGCCACGAGTGCTTATATGGTAGTTACTAGTTACTTAGCGGACGATATTTATGTGTGTGTTTATAGATTTGATTCTTTCCAGCATGGTAATTCATTAATTATAAATCTTCTTTGGAGGTCTACAATTGATTGGCCTGACTTATATTTCATTTTACTTTACGACTTTTAGTTGCATTAAATTATCAGACGGCAGGTCTGATGATGGATCTTAACGACGGCCGATTCTTGACCAATGGGAGGTGTGGATACATTCTCAAGCCGGCCATCATGAGAGAGGAGATCGCTTATTTCAGTGCCAACACGCGTGATGTCATACCTGGGGTATCCCCACAGATACTACACATAAAGGTAGAGTTTTTACTCTCTCTCTGGCATGTGAGAAATTTCACAGTGACTTGTGGTCTCAAGGCAGTAGTCTGTTGTCACAAGGCACTCCAGATTTCTACACCATTCACATTCAAATTGTAATAATTTAGCATTAATTTGCCAGATATAAAGATGATATTGAAAAGTCTATTCCTATGTTTGTTAGTATTGCTACCACTTAATTATTACCCTGTTGATAAGGAAACTGAATGAATAATTTTGATTTTGTTCTCAATCTTAGCCTGTTTGCACCTAGAATTAGCTCATGGTCCGTCAACTCTCAGTGAAGCTTATGAAATAGAGAACATTTTAAATATTTAAAGAGGAATTGTTAAACCCATTAGAAGCAACTACATTATGTCAAAGATTCCATTAAATATTGCAATATTCTCAAAATATTTTCATAATTGTCTGACCCTGTGAGCATTCCTTATGTGAAAGGCATTGTACAAAGTGTTGAAGCTTTTGACATTTCTATTATATATGTAAACATAGGATAGCACCATGAATCAGTCTTGTTAATTTTTAGAGAAAAAGGGCCATCCAATTCCAACACAAATGGTAATTTTTAAAAAAAGTGTCCAAACTTGCAGGGGAATTAAAAGTAAATATTAAATTTTGGCCTACATTTCACATGTAGTGTTTTATTACTGATAGCTTGTGTTCTCTATTCAGATTATCAGTGGACAGCAGTTTCCCAAACCTAAAGGTTCTGGAGCGAAGGGAGACACCACGGATCCCTACATCACAATAGAAGTATTCGGAATCCCCGCCGATTGTGCCGAGGGAAGAACAAAAACAGTTGCACATAATGGTAAGATGGAATTAAGATTTTATAATCTTAGTTGAGTTTTGGATTAGATTAGATTTTTGTTGCTAGGGACCAATAAGAGATATGATTCAATTTGATTAGTTAATTCCATTAAATGAATACACTTAAGAAAGATCAGGTGGTACACTCATTATCAATTTGATTGTTGTACATTGTAATTGTGTTAGTGATATATGGCTTGTGTGGAAAATAAATTATAAAAAAATATTCCATTAATTTTACCATTCATATGTATAAAAGCTCTGGAATTTCAACTTGCCAAGTTGAAACCCTAACCCCTTCCATTTTTACTTGCCATGGCACTTATGTTGATGCATGCCTTTTTTAGTTAAAAAAAGTTTAATATATAGGGCTTATTAAAGTTATTTGCTCAATTTTGAGTAAATGTAGCATTTTTGGATCTATGTGGATATTTGGATATATTCGTTTCATGCTACAGCTTCTTTCTTTTGTCTTTCAGGCTATAACCCCATCTTTGATGAGAGTTTCGAGTTTCAGATCAACCTTCCAGAACTTGCCCTGGTCAGATTTGCAGTACTTGATGATGACTACATAGGAGATGAGTTCATAGGGCAATTCACCATACCATTTGAATGTATGCAAACAGGTAAGTCTAACGTTTGAAGGTATGACAATATTAGCTATCCTTGTGAAAATACTTTCCTGTGTTCTCATATGTTAGATTACTGTTCTATTTAAGTTATTGTTTTACACTGAAGACCCCATTGAGAACTGCCTCTTTTTTAACCCTTCCCATGGTGAGGCTTTTTACGTCCAAAGCATAAGAACACAAACATTTTTGAAAACCATCTAAACGCTGTCATGTTGGTATTCATTAGATAGCTCTTGCTGGGCACTCTCAGATGAGTACCCATGTGCCAGGGGTTCAGTCATTTTTTAGGGTTTTGTATCAGCAGCCACCAGCAGCATAAGGGTTAAGTTGGTAGTTGATTTCTAACACTTTTCTTTGTTCTCTGTATTTTAGGTTATCGCCATATCAGGTTACTGTCCAACACTGGAGACCCCATAGAGAACTGCTCATTATTTGTCCATGTGGCCATCACAAACAAGAGAGGAGGAGGGGTAAGTCAAACTGACCTAAAGTATACCTGTAAACTAGCCATTCAACCCATTCATCAGTATCCATAGAGAACTGCTCATTATTTGTCCATGTGGCCATCACAAACAAGAGAGGAGGAGGGGTAAGTCAAACTGACCTAAAGTATACCTGTAAACTAGCCATTCAACCCATTCATCAGTATCCATAGAGAACTGCTCATTATTTGTCCATGTGGCCATCACAAACAAGAGAGGAGGAGGGGTAAGTCAAACTGACCTAATGTATACCTGTAAACTAGCCATTCAACCCATTCATCAGTATCCATAGAGAACTGCTCATTATTTGTCCATGTGGCCATCACAAACAAGAGAGGAGGAGGGGTAAGTCAAACTGACCTAAAGTATACCTGTAAACTAGCCATTCAACCCATTCATCAGTATCCATAGAGAACTGCTCATTATTTGTCCATGTGGCCATCACAAACAAGAGAGGAGGAGGGGTAAGTCAAACTGACCTAAAGTATACCTGTAAACTAGCCATTCAACCCATTCATCAGTATCCATAGAGAACTGCTCATTATTTGTCCATGTGGCCATCACAAACAAGAGAGGAGGAGGGGTAAGTCAAACTGACCTAAAGTATACCTGTAAACTAGCCATTCAACCCATTCATCAGTATCCATAGAGAACTGCTCATTATTTGTCCATGTGGCCATCACAAACAAGAGAGGAGGAGGGGTAAGTCAAACTGACCTAAAGTATACCTGTAAACTAGCCATTCAACCCATTCATCAGTATCCATAGAGAACTGCTCATTATTTGTCCATGTGGCCATCACAAACAAGAGAGGAGGAGGGGTAAGTCAAACTGACCTAAAGTATACCTGTAAACTAGCCATTCAACCCATTCATCAGTATCCATAGAGAACTGCTCATTATTTGTCCATGTGGCCATCACAAACAAGAGAGGTGGAGGGGTAAGTCAAACATACCTAAAGTATACCTGTAAAATAGCCATTCAACCCATTCATCATTCTAATTCTTCTCGAAAAAAGTCTTCTGGATGTACAATATTGAAGAAATTAACTTTGGAATTAAGCACAAAGTAAAAATAAAATACGTAATTGAGAATTGTGGTTTGAATTCTGCTTATAATTTTCAAATATTTATTTTTGAAAGAATGCTTTGGTTCAAAAAGTAAGGTTTGGGAACTACAGGCATGAATGGGTTAAATGGCAAACATGGAACAATAAACTGCGACTTTGTGAAATTTGTATTTGTTGGATGCAGGAAAATAAGCAACATGTTAAATGGTAGTAATTAGCTAAATACTGAATTATGTGTAAATAGAATAATCAGCATCACTTGTGCTATACTATAATTTTCCTAAAATGCTAACACAAATGCAGTTGGAAACTGTGGGAATCATTTAGCCTCCAAATGACAAGGCACCCCAGTTTGTTTAGCACTGTGCTTTGTTTGAATCAGCACAATCCAACTGTTACCACTAGATTCCCATGATATTTCAAAATATCTTTATCAACAAAATATAGGAAAAAAGAGGAATATTTTATGGCTATTTCGACTTAATGATTTGACAAAAAAGGCAATGATACACCAAAATTGCTACCATTTATAATATGTTTCCAAAATGGTAAGTTACCGAAGTTGTGCATTTGGAACACGCACTTTAATGCCCAATCTTGCTTGTGGACAATGTCTATGATATTATTTGTTTTGAAATAATGTTGTTCTTTCCTCCAACAATATTGTAAAACCTGCAGGAATTCAACACACAATGTATTTATTGAATGTTTCTTTTTCCGTATTTTGAGTCATTATTTTTTCTCACAATGTTGATGCCAGCATTTGAAAATATATGAGCAGAAAAATGGTTGTTTTTATTTTGGGGTGCATGTAAAAATAAGTTGGATTCTGTGTGTATATATGTTTAGTCCACCAGTGCTTACATTTGATAAGTTTATATAAAGATATGGCTCACTCTTTCCTGTTCTGAATTTGAATACAATGTTTTCCTGCACAGCATTGCAGACCATGAGAGAACCACTATTTTAACCATTTCATGCTTAGGAGTTCCTCTACTAATTGTCTTCTGGGTCTATAATACTTTTGAAAACAAGTTTGGAATTGAAAATAATTTTACAAAGTATTTGAAGGAGGGTTGTTTGATATCTTATGAATAACATATCTCCTTTAAATAATTTGCTTTGCCTGAAATATTTCTTTAAAATCATCAGGCTGCTTTTGGCTACTGTGAGCATTAATAGGTTAAATATCTACATATACTGAACTATAAAATGACATTTTTTTTTAGTGAACTATGGTTTTGAACAACATCAAAAAAAAGGTTGAGAACGAATTGTAATGTTATTGAATATTGTTCCACTGCTGATTTTATGCATCCATGATCCCAACTCCCAAATATCCATTTTGAAAAAAACAAACATTTTTGGTTGGTTACCTCCTGGATACTTAGTATGACAGGTTTTCCATCAAATGGTCTGTTTTAGGTTTTACAAAATAAAAAAGATCTGCATCAAAGTAGTACTCATGATCATCTTTCTTTCTTTCCACATCCTTAGGTGTCAAGTAAGGTTTGTAACTTTGGTTTTGGTTCTGTAGAACTGAAATACATGTAGTTGCTTCAGTTACCTTATGTTCTCAGAGAAAGTATTTGTAGGGGCTCCAATCTGTTGCCCCCTCGTGGTCGAACATACAACTAACAGCTACCCTTTTTTATGAGAACATTGTATAGACCTCTTTTTTACCTATCCCAAACTTGTTTGTGTGTGTGTATGTATGTATATATATATATATATATATATATATATATATATATATATATATATATATATATATATATATATATATATATATATATATATATATATATATATATATATATATATATACACACACATGTATGTGAGTGTAGCTTAGTATTTGACAATATTTTCATAGGGAATTCAAGTAGAACTCCTATCTGTAGCACTTTTGAGAATTTCAAGCATCCATGACAATGTTCAGGGTACTCTCAGCATAAAGCATTTTTCAAAGACACTTTCATCTGTCTGGCAAGGGTTTTTTAAGGCCTAAGAATTGTTTGTTTCCTTCAACCCTACCATGGCAGGTTTTTCCTTTAAAAAAATCCCTACCCTAAAGTTTTTTCACCCGTCCAACTCCGAATCATTATAAAACATGCATGAAACACACATTTTTTGATAACAGAAAATAATCTAAATATTTTTTACCTACCTACCTACCCTATTTTTCTGGACCGTTACAGTGAACAAACAATATTCTTTTCTATGCCTAAGGAAACCGCCTGTCCAAAAGGGGTGGTCCTGCCGAAGTTCATGTGGGCATGAAAGGGTTGTATTATAGAAGTACCATTATCCAGCTGTTTTGCACACCCCCTTGTATTAGCACACCCCCACACCTTCAACTCATTCATCTCAAAATCTCCTCAACAAGTGTTGTCTAGAGCTAAGATAGACATGAAAATATTACTTTTTAATCCAACATATGTTCACAAAATATTTGAAGGAGAGTTATTAATATGTCAACATTTTTGCATTTTTCCCTCAAAAGTTTTTTTTAGGAAAATGCTCTAACGTATAAGAAAGTACCTATTAGTATATAGTTTGGACGTTTTAAGGTGCTACATGCAGGGGTAGGTTTGTTAACCCATTCATTCCTGGTGTCATTTTGATCCTTTTGAAATTAGCTTTTGAAATTTATTCTTATTTATAAAATGTTTGGAAGAGAGTTAATAGTAGAGAGTTCTGATCAATTTCTTTCTTTTTTTTTCCAAAAATGCTCTTCTAAGCTCAAAGATATCACTAAAACATTCAGGCTGTTTTAGGGGCTTATGGAATAAGAGGACAATTTTCATTAGTTTTGAGCATTTTGAATTGCATAATGTTTACTTAACAAATTCAAGCCTAGGTCCTGAATCTTGGCAAACGTTGTATATATGTTACAGTAAGAGTGTCAAACCAGGGATTTAGTCAAATCCCTAAAACTTTCAGGGAATCTGTCAAATTCCTGTTTCACTCAAGGATTTGGTCCCTAAATGTCTAGAGATTTGACTAAATCCTTGAAAATAGGAGGGTCAGAATGATGAAATTGATAAACGTTGACTAAGATACTAATTATCTTCATCATCAAGCAATATTTTTTGGCTGAGCATTGATTATTCAGCATTACTTTGTACCTCATTACTTTGATAATCAGGAATCATAAGTAGCGCTCAACTAAGCATAAAACAAAGGTAATTGTCATTCAACAATCCCTCTGAAAGGTCTCCAGTAAACAAGTCAAAAATGACCCACCTATTTTTAGGGATTTAGTCATATCCCTAAACATTTAGGGACCAAATCCTTGAGTGAAACAGGAATTTGACAGATTCCCTGAAAGTTTTAGGGATTTGACTAAATCCCTGGTTTGACACTCTTACTGTAACATATACAATTATATTACTAGGTATTAATTGGTATCCAATGCACCATTTGGTAAGGGGAGTGTCTGGAATATAAATGGTTTAAGATTTTAAGGGTTTTAGCAATTTGCATTTTCCTTAGGCACTCCAACAGCAGAATTCCCTGTGTATACTTTCAAGATTTTAGAGCACTTTTGAGATAAATGTGTTGATAAAAAATGGCTCAGTTACTTACGGATTTGGTGTGAACAACACATCAGGCAACTTAGCCCATTCATGTCTGTAGCTCCCAAAAACATCCTCCCTTCATAAGTAATACATTTTTGACCTGGGCATTTTTTCAGAAAAAAATTGAAGGAGAAAAGTTTATCATAACTTACCTGTAATTGTTCTGTCAATCTATGCTTAATTCCAAAGTTATTTCATTTAAGTATCAGATGATATTTGTCAAGGAGGTCTCCAGGCTTGAACGGGTTAATCCTCGGGCCCTGTAAGCTGTGTACGGCAAAAGCTATAGAATATAGCAATGGTCATGATGATATGTTCTTTAAGTCTAGGTAATGATAGAAAATGTATTAGAGGTGATTTTATTTTGATGGAGGTATTCTGAAGCAAAACCCTACCCCCACATTAACCCTCAACCTACCCCACTACTACTGACACCAGTCTTTAGCTGTAGGTTCCTATCATGATTAAGTATCACTATTGATATGAGTAGAATTTTGACACCAATATTATTAAGCAATTTGTAGTACTATTGTTAATGGTTTTGTTGACCTATTCATCTCTGCAGCCCTCCAAAAACACCTGACTATTTTGATGATATCTTTGTGACCAGTGTATTTATTAGAAAATAGTGCTTCTCAAAACTCAATCTACAATTTCTACAATTCCTCTTCAAAAAGATATCATTAAATAAATATTTCATTTAGGTTATTTTCATAGCTATCACCAACCCCTAAGGATGCTATTGAATGCTTAATCCTTTTGCTGCTGGTGGCTAATTTGGCCAATACAAAATGATGCAAAAAACCTGAAAAATGACTGAAACCCTGGCACATGGGTACTCATCTGATAGTAATCAGCACAAGCTTTCCAATGAATACCAACACGGCTGGGTTTAGATGGTTTGCGAAAATCTTTGCATCGTTTTGCTTCGGATGAACCTAGCGTCAGCATTGGAAAGGTTGAGATGACATTTACATTTTTATGCAAAAAATGGCTTGATACTTCTAGAAAATCTGTTTTTCATAGGTACTTTGGCTTCCTGTTTCATAACAGTCATGAATGGTGTGAAAAAATGATGAAACCATAAAATTTATTGAATCACATTTCCAAGGATATTCAAACTTAACATTTACCGTTTTTTTTTATCAAATTACCTACATGCTCCAAGGATGAATGGGTTAGTTAATCACCTCCTCCCAAATAGTATAAATATGCTACGAACAAATACGGTCAGAAATACATGGAAATTTTCCTTGAATGATATGGACTAAACAAATATTTTTAGAACTGTGCCCAATCAATTTTAGCTAAAACTCTGATAATATCTATGTATTGAATTGTAAGGACTGTTGAATTTCTTATCTAGTATGGGTTTGCTAGATTGCTTATAGGGGGATAGAGTGAAACCACTATAGTTTTTTTGCCCTTGATATACATGTATATATTTATCTAGTGCACATTTGTATTTAGTGACAAAAAGTATCTATCATGTTAGTTATGGTATCATGTCATGGTATTTGATGCAATACACAATGACACTCTACTTTGTCTGTGTCCTTAATGGATAGATTCTACAAAAACATTACGCCGTTAATCCTCCTCTCCTCTCCATATGTTCCTTTCATCTGTCTAATCGTTTATGTGTCTATCTGTGTGTATGTTCATCTGTTAGTATATGTCAGTCCATCCGTTTGTCCCTTTGTCTGTTAGTCCAACCCAACTCATAAAAAAAGACTGTGCATCTTAAGCATTTGATACCGATTTCAGTCATCATCAATTATTTCCTTCTATGATTTTTTTGCGAGGGGAAGGGTGTGGTTAATCCCTATGCATCTGCACTAAGGTGACTTTTGTTCAGAATAACTGTTGTTGCTATTTTCATTTATGTGAATATTAATTGATTTTAATGCTGCTCTTCTTGTCTATTTCAGAAAGCGCACAAGCGAGGTATGTCAGTAAGAAAAGGCAAAAGGAAAACCGAGTACACAAGCATGAAGTCAATCGGGCTAAAGGCAGTGGATGAGACATTCAAGGTAGGTTAAGAATTTGTAAGTTTAGTTTTCATGTGAGGCAAGTTGATACTAATTTTCACTTGCCCACCAACATTTCCTGTTGCCCAGGAAAACCCTGAACTTGTGGAAAAGCACCCCTTTCATTGCACAATGTATGTAGGTACAGATTTGGTGCATATATTTACCTATATTTTCCATTTTAAAACAGCTGTGTAATTTTATTTTGTTATTTGATTTTTGATAGGTTCAGATTCATGTGATATATTCTTATGAAAAAAATAGTATTTGACTTTTTGGATTTATTTAGAAAAAAAAAAATCATAATTCTTTCCTCCACTTCGTGTTACTGCCTTGCCACTGTTTTTTTGTTTTTAAAAAAGTATTTGATTTTTATGAAAATACAATTAGAATTCTTTCTAGGTTGCTATCTTGCCATTGTTTTTTTTTAAGTATTTAATTTTTCGCTGAAAATAAAATTAGAATTCTTTCCTCCACTTCAGGTTGCTATCCTGCCACTGTTTTTCCTTTAAAAAAAAGGTATTTCATTTTTTTCTGAAAATACAATTAGAATTTTTCCCTCCACTTCAGGTTGCTATCCTGCCATTGCGAGACGGTGCTGATTTACGGGACAATGTCCAGGTGGCGTTAGCGGGCTTCAAGGAGAACTGTGGGCTCGCCCCCATCTCTAACATCAAGCAGTGTGTGCGCATGCTGGCCACGCGGACCGCCAGCTCGGGGGAAACCTGCAGCCTTCATCTCGCCATGAGGGGAGAGGTAAGAGAACAACCAGTAGCAGCAAAAACAGCAACGAGGAATTTATGTAATATTTATGAGTATTAGTGTTGATATTATTGTAACCATCATTATTATTATTATTATTATTATTATTTTTTTTTTTTTTTATTATTATTATTTTTTTTATTATTATTATTGTTATTATTATTATTATTATTTATAATATTTATGAGAAATTTCATTCATTATCATTTAACACATTCATGCCTGCAGCAGCCAAAAAAGGCCTTACTATTTTGGTGGTATCTCTCAAACAAAAACTATGATAAGAAAATGTTTCAAAGAGAGCACCTGATACAGCCGTGGGGGCATGACTTGCCTATGGCTTGAAGATGGTTATAAGTGGCTTTATTTTTCAATTTGGGACATTTTATGTTTATATTTTTGAAAAGTAATGTCTCACATGATTGATGGCATTGTAGAGCAACATATCAACATATTTTCAAAAGTGTGGAACATTGGTGATCGTGGTAATTAGAATTTTGGAGGAAGAATGATTTTGAACTAAACCTGTGCTGTGCATGAGGATCGGTTATTCTAATATCAATATTCAGTTAAGAACAAATATCCGCTTGATGTATGAAAATAAGTGTAACACATTTTCTTTTTTTCCAGTATCCATACCTGGAGGCACAAGGAATACCCGAACCTCTCAAGAAAGCTCTCCTAGCATTTGAAAATGTGAGTTACTCCTTCTAATTAACACATGTCATTAGTATTTAAACTTATCAAATTTGTGTATTAAAGGTTGATTGCTACTGAGTACCTAATGTTGGTACTTCAAAGACTATGATACCAACTAATTGCTTTTTTTTGAATAATTTTTTTAATTGGATTTATGTTACTTTCAACAGCTTAGATCATATCATGCCAATGTAAAACACTGTTTTCGGTAACAATCACAAACCGTTACATGTATGTATAGTAGTAGCAGTACTTTCTACCATTCAGGTTTTGGGATTGAGAGTTTTAGGGCAAACTTATGGTCAAAATGCTGAATAGAGCTGAAAAGGACCACCCTCTTCCTTATCAAACTGAGTTGGTAATACCTGAGCAAATTCCTAGGCTGAAGGTAAAAAAATGCTAGGGATTACAGGGAAATCTTGGATAAATTTGTTAAGAGATCCTCAGCAGTTTTAGGTTTGAAATCCCACAATTCCAGTAAATGATGCTAGTTTTTTTCTCAGGATTTCCTTAGCAGTTTTAGATTTTAATTCCCACTCTTCTGAAAAAGAGGATAGTTTTTTTTCTCCGGATTTCCCTAGCAGTTTTAGATTTTTATTCCCACTGTTGCAGTAAATGATGACAATTTTTTCTCAGGATTTCCTAAGATTGCTTTTGTTGTGTTTCAGTTGGTGGATGAATGTAAGACACTTATAGAGAATGCTGAGTCTGTACATGACAGGGTAAGTAATGGGGTTTGAAGGCAGAGGAACTTAGAATATTAGTTATCATCCCTTTTTGTCATATTAAGGCTAAATTGTTTCTGGCCATTTGTCATTGGTGGAGAAAATCGTAGTACCTGGGCAAAATCACTGCCTAACAACAAGTCACTTGAAACTTTCTCATATTTGTTGAGTGTTATATGATCCAGGCAGCCATGATAGATGACAGCAGTCAGTGGCAACACCTTAGACCACTCAGCTATTGGGACAGGCTTCTGTTTAGTAGCAGAGATTGGACCATAGTCATTGATAGTTGATAGATGTAACTGGCATGTGGCTGACATTTCAGGTGCTGATAAAGTAAAGTATGAATTTGCAGGATATTTTGAGTAGAGTTGTTTTAAGAGTGAAATTCTAACTAACACTGTAGAACCCATCAATATTTAACAGTAACTCTTGAAATTTCTGTCTGGATCTTTGATATTTTTGACTATAACTTGGAAATTAAGTATGATTTTATAAAAAAAACTTGAAAAAGAGTTGTTGGTAATGTTCTAATGAACATTTCTCTTTCAAATGTTTTTGCAAATATGCTTTTGGCTGAAAGATTTCACCAATATTGTCTGGCTGCTTTTGGCTGCTACGAGTACTGATGGGTTAAGGTATGTCACTGCTATTGGATGCTATAACTTAAACTCTAGTTGTTATACTCTCCTTTATTGAAAGAATGTGTAATAAGATAGTCAATATTGTTTAGGGCAGACAAGCACTATGCAAAAAAATATATAAATGAACAAAAAGCTCACTTTGTTCATTTTTGTGTGGTTTATACTACTACAAGTAGAAGCCCACCTTTTTACCGGTTGCCTATGTGATGCCAAAACCAAAAGCCTAATAGCTAGAATTCTGTGCGATTTGTAAGATTTTATGATTTAATTCATTACTCTCTTTCAGATCATGCACAGTCAGCAGGCAGGCCTGGAGTGGCACGAAGAGCTGAACAACCTCTGTACGGAGGCCGGCCTCAAGGGCAAGAAGCTAGCCAAAGCAACGGAGAACTTTGCCTGGAACATACGGGTCCTGAAGGGTCAGGCCGACCTCGTAAAACAGGCGAAGGCAGAGTGTGAGGAATATATGAGACAGGTGAATAAAAAATGGTTCTTTCTTAAACCTTTCTTGTCTGGAGGACCCTTGACAAAATGTTGTATGGATCTATGATATTTTTGGAGATATTATTGTAACAAGGAAGCTACAATGTAATCAACATATTGCAAGTGATATGAGACAAGACATAGTTAATAATTTAATGGAACCTTGCCTTCAGAAGATTTTGTAATTCATCGTTTATCACCGCATCAAAAATATTGTAACAACCAGATGTTTGTGTTTTATTAATTTTACTTCAATCTCATTACATTTCTCTTTTGTTTAGGTTCAGGAAGCTGCCATTTGCACAGGCCTAGCCAAAGACACTACCAGCAGTGAAGGGGAGTGAAGAAGAAAAACAATAAACAAACAACAACTACAACAACAACAACAACAACAACAAAAAATACCAAACTGACTATAGGATAACATGTAAGCCAGGATTAATACCACGCATAGAACCAAGGCTGGCCGAGTATGAGATGACACCATGAGACAAGGAACCAAAGCTGGGTGAGACTGAGATAAGACAAAGTACCAAGGCTGGTAAGGGTTAAGACGACACCAAGGCTGGTCGAGACCAAGATGAAACCATGAGACAAGGAACCAAGGCTGGTCGAGACTGAGATGACACCATGAGACAAGGAACCAAGGCTGGTCGAGACTGAGATGAGACAAGGAATCAAGTCTATTCGAGACTAAGACGATACCATGAGACAAGGAACCAAGACTGGCTAAGATGGAGACAGAGAACCATAGGACAAAGTACCATATGTGGCTGAGACCGAAATCAGATATTGAATGTAGCTATGACTTAAACCAGAAATCTTGTCTGTATAAAACCAATTCAGTAAACCTTGAGACAAGCAACCAGGGGTGGCCTAAAAGTTAGACAAATACAATTAGACAAATAACCAAGTCTTGCTGAGACCTTGACAAGAAATTGTGAAACTAGGAACCAGCCAAGACAAGCAAACCTAAGAACACCAAACAGGAAGAGACTGGAACCAAAGTAATTTCTGCTATTGCCTCCCTCTGGTGGCTAGAATTTTACATCTTTTTTGAATCGACATTTAACTAAACCATTCATGCATGTGGTGACCAAAAACAACTTGATGATATTGGTTATATATTTCTAAACAAAGCATCCTTATCTATCAAAACCAAAGCAATAGTTCTCCTTAAACTATTTTTTAGTATGGATGCATTATTCTTGTTTTGTAGTCAAACATAGATTGATACAGATGACAATTGAAAAGGTATTTTCTAATCATCGGTGTTTAAACCATTTAAAATTTCTAATTATTGTGAGAAGAGTAATGTATATTGATGTGTAAATCATTGAACCAATAATGGATTTGCAGTTAATACTTCCAAATGAATGAGAGCATCATTTCGCACATGCTATAGCATGGAAAATATTACTACTAAACCATTCAACCTCAAATAATATTTTTCCTTTTTATTTGACAAATGTTTTGACTTATTAGTGAATTTATATTGATGATCTTAACTTTTTTTATTATGTATGTTGATTTAATTCAAAGCTATAACCAGCAGCATTTCTCACCATTGACAGGTGCTTCACTAAAGTGTAATTATTGAGGAGTCTGAAATAGGTACTTTGTTTAGGTTATTACTCCGTAAACTTGGCCAATCTGCTTTGTATGTTTCTATGGTAGCACTCCCAATCTCAATTCTTACTTATAATAAATGTTGATACCTAAGTTGAAATTGACAGGCATGGAGCACCAGCTACTAAGAATTCTAGACATTTTCCATGAAAATCTAGCATGAAAACCTTTTGACTGTTCTCTTGTTAACCTTTAAAAAATCTAGTGAACCTTCACATCGTAACAGAGCATCTGAACATTTGATTTTTGTAGATTTTGTTCAAAAATTGTAAACCCAAGGGTTCTCTAGAGTAACAAACCAGTCCTCCTTGTAAAATTTAGTGTTTTTGTGATCTAATTTACTTGATCTCAGTAACAGGGCCATTATTTTGTGATCAGGTTTTTCGATCATAGTAAGATTAAGGTTAATGGTTCTTTAATAAAAATGAACATGCTTCAGGCCTCCAATCTCCATCCTGGAAAGAGAGTATCATACCCTTTTATACTACCTATATAGATGAGAAAGTCTCGGTTGCGGCTGTTTCTTTATAAAAGTTGATAAAAATGATAATAATAATGAAATTATCATTTGTATAATGCCTTTTCCATTAAGAAAAACACACCCAGGGGGAGTTCATAACTTGTCTCATAGTCAATACATTAAGGCAGGCTCAAAGAGTAGTGTTTTGAGGTACCCTTAACCCATATGCTGCTGTTGGCTAATTTGGCCATTACAAAATGATGCAAAAAAAAATGGAAAACAACTGAAACCCTGCATATGGGTACTCATCTGAGAGCACTTGATGAGAGCTATCCAATGAGTACCAATATTACAGGGTTTAGATGGTTTTCGCAAATCTTTGCGCTTTGGACAAAAGTCACCTCGGCATTGGAAGGGTTAAAGCATGGCCTAGAGGTGATGTCTGTTTGAGGTGCTGTGGTTTCCTATGAGTATAATCTTGGCTACAGAGGCAAACATCATGCACATATAATATCTGCCTGGTCTGGCAGTTGTTAATTAATTGATTGATTATATAGAACTGTGAATTAATTGATCAATCAAGTAATTGATACGTATATAGATTGGTTACAGGGTGCAACTGTTTTGTGTAGTACTAGAGAGGGAAACTAGTTGTGTATAAATGTTCCCCAAAGCAATTCAGTTGCTCCCCCTATATCTAAACCTGTGAAATTGTGAGTAGATTTAGAAGCAATAGTTACCAAGGTAAGGTTGCCATAGCAACTATGGTTGTGTTGCTATAGCAATGATGATATATTAACTATATTGTACATAAAATAAATTAAGTCTCATTTCTGATATAAAGAAAGAAAATGTAAATGACATTGAAAAATCTGCACCTATATGTATTTTGTAAATCTTGTATTGCTAGATGCTTACTGCAATTTTAGATTGAGGCTGTTATACTGGTATCTTTGTTATGATAGCTATTCTTATTTTACTATTGTTATGAGAATGATAAGTTTATCATTACAAAGAGTACAAGTTTATGTTTAAGAGGTAAATACTGGAGTGCATTCAACTCCTGACAAATTTGAACATAAGTAGTCAATTGGGGCACTATGTAAAGAGGGATTGTTAAAGGAACCACAACTTGCAGTCTACTATTAGTTCTCATGAAATAGAGTGCTATATGAAAAATGAACAAAGAAAGATTGTAAAAACCCACAGGAAGACAACTTCCATTTAGATATTTCTTAACCCTTCCAACGCTGCGGCTACTTTCGTCCAAAGCACAAGAACCCAAATCTTTTAAAAGCATCTAAACGATGTGATGTTGGTATTCACCGGATAGCTCTTGCTGAGTACTCTCCGATGAGTACCCATGTGCCGGGTTTTCGGTCATTTCTTTAGGGTTTTTGCATAATTTTGTATTGGCCAAATTAGCCAGCACCAGCATTGGAAGGGTTAAAATATTGCTTTTTAACGAGATAACAAGATATATCCATTTGTTTCAGATCATGCATTCCCTGCAGATGTCAAAGGGTTAAGTGCTATGCATTTGAAAAACAAAGCAAAAAGATTTTACAAATTAATAGTAGTGATGATGTTTGTTTCAAAACCTCATTAGGCTATATGGCCATTGAAAATCCTTAGGTTTTATTCACTCAATTTGAGAACTATGTAGAAATACTGTTTTCTATTGTTTATATATTGTTTATCTATTGTTTGTTGAATAAACCTCATATTACCAAATATTATTCAATGCACATCTTTTCCTTAGTGGGTTTTGCTTTTATATTGCTTTATCAAATGGTAGCTGAGTGAATTCATGAATGGGTTATGAATGAAAGAATGTAAAGATATCAAGCCCATTCATTCCCACTCGTAGACAAAAGGGTCTGACAATTTTGGTGGATATCTGCCGAGAAATGAATCATTTGAAGAATATTTAAAGGAAAAATGTTGTTTATAATTTAAACAAAATGCCATGTTACGTTCATAAATATCGCAATGCAGGCAACTCCTTTCAAAGGGACTCCTAACTTGTTGGTTTTAGTGTTCAACATCAGGGACAGGTTTTTTCCTGAAAATGTAGTCCTTCATATTGTGAGAATCACTTTTTAGGTGCGTTCACATAATGTTTACTACCCCAAAATATCTGAAGTACTGATATACTTTTCTTATTTTGGTCAATTCTCAGTGATCAGACACTTGAAATTTAAAGATTCGATACTGCTTTTCAAGTAATATCAAAATCAATTTTGGGTTTGAATGTAGCTCAGGGCATTTGAGAAAGTTGCCAGTGACTTGGTATTAGCCTTTTTTTCTCGGGTTCTTCATTTTTTTCCAGTGATGACAATTGATATTCCAAATTGCTTGTCAAGAACTTTCAGCTTGAATGGGTTTGGTTGTATCAAAGATAATAGGTTTAGTGTGTGAATGATATATTTATCCCCTAAAATATGGTATAACCCATTACGGTTGGTCTGAGAAATGCGAACATATTTCAGTGAATCGGTAAAATCGGATTTTCATTGAAATATTTCTGTAGACATCAGACCACTGGGACAATCTAGAAATCTGTGAAGGGACCTTATGATAGGGATGGAGAGTGAATAGCAAATGGATAGACAATACGTAAAGAAATATTGTACAAAAAATCTGTTGTATATTCCATAGATATTAAATTATTTTTGTGCAGATATTTATTGAGTATATTTGCTGTGTGTTTGTTGATATGAATTGGTCTGTATAATAGTATTACTCAATTGTATACAGAATGAAATTAATCATAACCAGAGATTTTTTTGTCAGGGAGGGGGGTGCTACTGATTTTAGCTGCATATAGATTAGGACTGTGGTATTCAAACCATTTAATATCCCAAGAATTGGTATGAAATCCTCGCCCTTTTAAAGGACACTGACAACTTTGAACTTTGTCAAATGTAGAGTAATATTTGGAAAGCTCTTGAAGAAAGATTGTTAAATCGAAAAAAGAATTCAGTGAAATAGTTCTCAAAATCTAACTTTGTTATCAAATGTGCACAATCCCTATGTCTATAGGTCAATACTACTTGTTCTTTTGCAAACAAAAAATCTGGATTTCAATACCTAAAGAAAAGCTCTTATTGAAAGAGAATGTCTTTTTAGATTATTTTTATGACTGAATAAGTAATTATTAATTTTGATAATGGACAAATTTTTGATTTAGTTACAGCTATCATTTAATTCTTTTTATTTTGATAATGGATTAACTTTGATTAGACTAATTTTTGAAAGTATCCCCTGGGATTAATGTGAGACAGTTGCCAGTAACTTGGAGTTAGGCGTTGGTTTCGCTGGGTATTCCGGTTTCCTCCACCACTTACAACTGGCTAGTCACGACTCAACCGCAATATGGCAGAAAAGGGAATCTTGGTATTGATTTGCAAGGGTTTAGATCCAGGAGGTAGCAGGAGATGGATCACAGTTCTAAGATAGATGTATGCTGCACTCTGTATATTATTATCATTGCCCACTGTTATTATTACTACTTATGCAAGCTCTGCGTTTCTTTATATCCCAAGAAACAAATAACAACCGTTCTCTCAAATAAACTCTTTGTCGTTTTTAAATGATCCCCTATTAAAACAGCATCATTCCTAAATTCTTTCTTGCATAAAACTTCCAAACCCTTACCAAATGTAGCCAAGACTTCATAGAAATTACTGGTATTTTCCAAGCATAATCTCAAGAAACCCCATCTCTATTTGGTAAAAGTTGTAATAAGAAGCAGCAGTATCCACAGTTATGGCTTAAAGCTGACATGCCAATTCAAATAATTGATATCTTAAGATTACTGATCCAGAAGAGGTGACAATATTCCAAATCCAGCCAGGATTACACATTAATTACAGCCAATCACTATTAATCACCAAAAAGAATAGCTCTCCAAATAACCATCCCTCTGGATGTACTGATATTTTAAAGTTGTTAATACTCAATAGTTTTCAACTCGGCCATCTTCGGGTGTATGGATATTTCCTGAGGGGATAAAATATTAAAGATTGGCACCTTAAAATTTCACAATACAATACAATATCGATATTTCCTGAAAGACCTGATACCTTAAGCATATTCTTAACGATACTGCACGCCTCCCATGGGCCTTATATTGTTAAATTTGGCTTATAAACACCAAACTTCCTTTGCGTGGAGATATCCAGGTAGCAATGAAGTCTATTTAATATCATTTCAAAATATAAATGTTACAATATGATTCTCTTTCGCTAGGATATTTTTTTCTGATTGGATATCAACAAGAACTGGCACCTATTTGTATGAAAAATCCAACAATGCCATCCTGGCAAACAGTGAAGAACAAGGAAAAATTCAAATTGTTTCATCACATTCTTTATTATATCTATAAAATATACCACAAATGTGGCTACATAGAAAATACAATTACAAATACATGTTCATGGTTACCCGCTCTTTAGCTACTAAGTACATGATCTGTATAAGACACTTTATACATTAACAACAATATTTCACAAAAAAGTTTAGAAATTTATCCATATATACTTGTATATGTTGAACGTCAACATCATCCTTTCTCATCCTGTTTCCCAGATTACATTTTGAGAGGGAGATGATTTCAGGGTTGGAGGTAATAACAATGGTTAATCTTTTCAATTTTAAAATGAAACAGAAAATTAAAAAGCACTAAAATTCAGTTAAAACATCTAAAATTCCAAACATTCTTTACAAAAGGAAAGTATGAAGCATACAGTCCCTAAAAATTAAATAAATACGAAATTACCATTCATGATAAGACATCTCAGTCAGTACCATTGAACCCATTTATGCCTGTAGAACCCATAAGGTCAGACTATTGTGGTTATTTCTTTCAGGTGAAGGCATACTTGAGAAAGAAATATATGTATTTGAAGGAGAAGCGCTAATCATATGCCAATCAGGAAGTCCCCTTCAAATATGTTATGGAAATATTCTCACTTAATTATTTACATAAATATAACTGATCCACACACAGTGCAAGGGGAACATCAAATATGAACGGGTTAACTATTTCATGCTTTAAATTCATTGTACACAAGTGTTCATAGTACACAGGTGTTCAAAATACACATGTTGAGTGTTCACAAGTGTTCATTATACACGTTTGTTGTACACATGTTCAGTGTACACAAGTGTTGATTGTAAACAGGTGTTCATTATACATGTGTTCGTTGTACACATGAGTTCTATGTACACAGGTGTTCAATGTAAGTTGTTCGATTGGGCAGGCCTGAGGGTTTGTTCTTTAAAAAGTTCTCATCCAAGAGTTTAAAATAAAGCTAACTAACAGATGTGATAAGTATTTACCCTTCCAATGCTGAGGCTACTTTTGTCCAAAGAACAAGGACACCAAAGATTTTTGAAAACCATCCAAACCCTGTCATGTTTGTATTCATTGGATAGCTCTCACTGAGTACTCTCAGATGAGTACCCATATGCCAGGGTTTCTGTCATTTTAAAGTTTTTTTGCATCATTTTGTATTGGCCAAATTAGGCACCAGTAGCAGAAGGGTAACAATAAACTTCTTCGAAGAAAAGAATTCGCTACATCTATCATTATTCTGATGAAATTCAGATAACTGGCAATCAGGTTTCCTAGCACTGTGAATACATGTAGATTACAAGGCGAGAGGTATGTACAGTACAATATGTTCCACAGGCAAATCTTTGGGCTATATAAATAGTATTCATCATGTCAAATTACACATTGATTTACACATGAACCCCTCTTCACTCCATACCCAGAAAAAAATTCAAGGGCTTGTACAAGCCTGGTCCATGTTTCGTACAAGCTCAACATCCTGGGCCCTTTATGGCCAACTTTGCGCCCGGCTATACTACGGGGCTGGATCTCCAAGCTTGTACGAGCCCATGAATTTTTTCCTGTGTACTCTACCTATCTGTAAATCACAGTGTCCACCCATTTATGGATCGTAATTCTCAATACAAGGAGACCTCTATATGATTCACAATCGTTTTCAGAAACAAAAGTGATGCCATAAGCATCATGATTGCTGTTGGTGATATAGATATCTTTTGTGTTGCACAGATTTGACTGGTTTGCAAATATTTCTAAAACAATAAAGAGGTCCTTAATATTAACAATGACCCAAGGTATTCCCTTAATATATTCTGATAAAGATACTTGCATAGAAGTCAATTCAAATATTTATAAACATCTGTAACTGTTTGTTTACCTGGTAGTCCTTGGCAGCGATGGATTAACATTATTAAATCACCCATAAAAATACAGTAAAAGAAAATTAATAACCTTCAATATCTTCGATTCTGGACAGAAATGAATTGAAATCTCTGGCTTAACATTTAAAATATTATAAATTAAAATCCTTCAATTTCTCTGATTTGAAAAACAAAAAATATATGATCAAGTGCACCATACATAATGTATGGAAACCACATTTTTCTATTCCTTATCTTACTGAGAGCTTTGCTCTTTCACAAATATTGCATTCAACCCATTTGCATCTGGGGTGTGCATATGGTATGATAACTTTGACCATTACTTGAACAGTATTCATCTAATAATGAAATGTTTGAAAACTACTAAAAGAGGAATTGATGAACCAAACACGGATGAGAACTTTTGGTTTTGTTAACAAGTTATTTTGTTGGGTGTCAGACCATACATATATGCTCCACATATAAATGGATTAACCCATACATCCCTCAAGCATCCAAAACCGCAAACAGTTTCCAATCCACAATTCTCCTTCAAATATTTTATGAATTTACCCATCCTTAGAGTCCTCCCAGAATATCTTGTGAATTTATGCATATTTCCGAAGTAATTTTCATGAACATTTCATCTGGAGATGACTAATGTCAAAGAGATCTCAAGGCGCAATTGGGTTCATCCATTCATGAATTGAGATCCCCTTCTACAGTTCTCTATATTATCTGAACACTGGAAAATAGGAATATTTGGATAAAAGCAAAAATTTTGTCATTTGTGTTATGTTTAACATATCTCTTTAAAATACTATTCCCAAAGTGCTTTGGTTCTCATAGTAATGCTGACTGTCAGCCCTTCCAATGCTGAAGAAACTTTCATCAAACGTACAAGGACTCAAAGTCTTTTGAAACCCATCTAAACCCTGTCAAGTTGGTATTCATCAGAAAGCTCTCACTGAGTACTCTCAGATGAGTACCCACATGCCAGGGTTTTAATAATTTTTAGGTTTTTTACATCATTTTGTATTGGCAAAATTAGCCACCAGTAGCATAAGGGTAATATATTTTCCCCGAAGTGCTTTGGTTGTCTTGTTAATGCTGACTGTAGGGTTTAGAAAGAGCTGTCATTGGTTGTGTCAGCTGCGTCATGGACGTTCATGAGTTCGTCACAGAATTGTCGTAAACTCCCGAGGCTCTGTAGCGATCTCATATTACGCTCGTCTCTCAGTAAACGAGAATCATCCGATTCAGCATCACTAACTTCACTCTGCTCTTCACTGATTGGTGAGAGCATATCGGCCTGCGGCGCTTCCAGATCCGCGAGATATTGCGCCAGAAGATCACCCGCGGGGGCGTTACGATACGGAGAGATATTCTGCAGATTAGGTTGCGGTGAATCAAGATTGGCCAATCCTGGAATGTCTGGCTGGTCATTACCACTAGCGCCACCTAAATTACGTTTAAGACCTGGTGGCCACCAGTAATTATTTGAGGGCGTGTCAGGAATCAAGTCGTCGGTCGTGGCAAGAGTGCGATCGAGACTCTCTTCGCTCCCGGACATGGGATTCGCGCGAGTCGAGTCTTGATCGTCGAAACTTTCCTCTAGGAAATTAAACATGTCCCCATTGCCGTCCTGACTTTCGCCCTCCTGGCTGCTCTGTGATAGGTATCCGGGATGGATGTCCTCACGATCGCTCTCTGCTAGTAGCTGTATACTCTCGGCATTATCATCACTGCTGCTAAAAGACGAAGCACGCTCCCGCGGTGCCTCATGTTCCTGACCGAGAAAATCGTTCTGCGAATATGGCGGTTTATCTGCAGCGTCTAAAAGTTCTAAGCTAGGGCAGAGTGAGCTGGTATCTACATCATCCTGCTGTGGGGGCTCCACATTGCGCGGCAAGGAGCCCTGTTTTTTCTTCAACGAGTCCAAGCCCATATTTGGAAGCTCACTGCGGCGCTCTAATAGAGCCTCTAGTTCAAACCTATCATCATCGTTACTATCATTGTCACTATTATAACTGGACTCTGTTGAGTCGTCTTTGTCACTATGTTCCGTGAAACTCGCTCGATCATCAAAACCACATGGTTCTGTAGGCGGGAAGCGCTGTGGCATATTCGAGGGCATTTGGTTTACTCTTTCACCACTAGGTGGCGACCAGTATGCTGGGCTCCTCAAAGGATCCCGTTGTTTCGGGTCGTCTTTCCTGAGACTATTATATGAAGGAGTTGCCTCCAAGTCTGGGATGCGCACAAGTGTAGGGGGCTGACTATCGTCGAAACTGGAGAGATTCAAAGGTTCTGGCGACCAATTCATCCCGGCGGAAGAAGGATCGGACGATACATTAATTTGAGCATAAGGATTTGGACTATCTAGTCCATCTAATGCTTGGTTTCTTGGACTATCTAAAGAGTCGTTTGTATTGGTCCCTTCACTGTAGTTGTAGTTTCTGGGTGGCAAGTGGGATTTGTCCGGCTTTGCGTACATTCCCTCGTAGGAATCATTTGGTTCATCACGATCCTCTGGCGGTTGCCATGGCACCTTCGTGACCTCTCCGACCTTGTAGTGGCGAGGGGGTATGATGGGGAGGATCTCCGGTAAGGGGGAGATGACGTTGTAGGGATCCTCAGAACCCGGTGGAAACACCTCGTCAGAGTCGACACCGTCGCTAGTATGTCCATTGGCCACCAGAGGGCCAGTCTGGGTCTGTGCTGAGGCTAAGCGTGGCATAGGAATGGCTGAAATACAAGAGAGAGAGAGTTTTCTATAGGAATTTGATGAAGGGAAAAGACATATCACACATAATGGCATATGAAATATGTGTAAACATCAACAATCAAAAAAGACATGTTATAAGACAATAACTTATTAATGTGTATCAATATCAGTTAGAAGTCAAACTTAGTTGGCAAGTGATCTTAAAATTCCTAACTGATTTTTAAGGTTGTATTTTTCATAAATCAACAGCTATGAAACTAAGTTCGAAAAAAAAACATAATACATGTCAAGGATATAAAAGTGTTAGTCTTACTCTCATATGCGCCATCTTTATCCAGGTTATTGTAGGTGTTTTCATTGAGGCTGATATTTGGCCGATAGAGGTCGTCGTTCTGTAGCTTGTAGGCGGCGTCGATGATGTTCTTATTGTTGGAGGCGTTGTTGGTATATTTCCCACCAGGTGGAGCCACCTCCAGCTCATTGTTCTTACGCGGCCACATGTCTAGGTTATTGGCAAACTTTGGCGGATTAACGCGGAGGTCTCCCATTCGTTGTCTCCTGCGCCTAAAAACAACAACATAGAGTTGAAATTTTATATGAAATAAACCAAAAACAAAGAATTAAGTTTATATTTTTTTCTCATATCAAATTAATTCCATACACAAATCATAAAAAAATCCAATTTTTACTTGTAGTAGTCAATTGGTATGTGCTTCAGAGCCGTGAAATATTTACATTCTAGTAAGAGCCACTGTATTTATCTTATAAACCAGTTTGAGAATGAACCTTCCCCTCCATGAGCTGTAGTGTGTTTGACCTAGATTCACAATGGCTGAAGCCTAGATTCTTTAATAGCTGTTATTCTCTGATTAAGATTTTAGAATTCTCTCTATGTGGGGCTCTATGGCTTCTCAGCATAGGACAGATGTTGAGCTATGTTCATGAATTTTCAAATAACATTATGATTTGCGGTTCCCCAAGTTCCCCTTTAAGTCTTACCTGATGATAAGGAAGATGACAACGATGACAAGAATGATGACGACGAGACCCCCGACAGCGACGCCGATGATGAACCCGAGCTGAGAGTCATCCTTGGCTGCAGCAGCTGTGGACAGAGAGATAGAGATAGGAACATGGTGATAAATTAAGCCAGATCCATAGGGGTTAGGGGTTCCCTTACTGGTATTGGTATCATTTCCAAAAATACTGTAACATTCTTCTAAGGTACTCTTAATGATACTTAATGTGAAGTTATTATTTATGAAGGATTGTCCGTGATCCTAAATATGACCATTTCTCAACAAAATCTATAAGGTAATAATGCATTAAGGTACCATTAACAGTACCATACCATTTCATTGATATCGATACCGTAATGTTTTGTTAATAGAGGTATTTATTCCTATTGTAGGCGGACTCAAAAACCTTTTGATATAGGGGCCAGTTGCTCCGCAATTATGGAAAATGACAGGGCTTATCAAATATTTTGTGACCCAGGAAACATTCATATTCATTTTACTTAAAGTATTACTGGTTATATATCATTGTAAAATACAGATACATTAGTGGATACAGAGCGGGTCCAAGGGGTTTGGCAACCCCCATGTTATTAACCCATTTACACTAAGAGCAGCAAAAACAGGCCCAACAGTTTGGGGATATCCTTCTAGTGAAAGCATCTCTTCTTCAAGTATGTTGTGAACTTATGCTGTATTCCCAATTGATTTTCAAATGTAGGAAATTATCAGCCAATATTTTAACCAGAAGTCCGAGTGTGAATATGGTTAAGTAAATCTCCAAAACTGCTCCAAATCGGTGGCTTGGCATGAAGAAAGAAAGAGTTTTATTGTCTTACCAGGCTCTGTGAGGTCCGGCGCCTCAGCATAGTTACCCATGCCTGATACAAGTAGTAAAGGCAAACAGCCACCAGTCTCTGCAAGTATCAACACATCACATACGTCTTAATCCATTTACACTCAGACCGGCCAAAACAGGCCTGACAATTTTGGAAATATTTTACTTACAAAGTCATTTTCTTGAAAACATTTGAAGGAGAATTGTTGATCAGAAGTCAAACAACAACTCCCCTTCAAATATTTTGTGAACTTTCGCTTTATTCACAAGTTATTTTCAAAAGTATGAGAGTAGCAGACGACACTTTCTAGAGGAACTCTGAGTGTGAATGGGTTAATACAGCACTACAGCTTAAAGATATCAAACTGAATCTATCATAATATAGCACTGTCTAGAATAGTAGTATTGAAACAACACACAGAATTTTATTCTCGTTATAATATAACAATATATATTTATGAGGAGTATATACTGATAATTATGTGGACACAAGTGCTATGTATCTTGCTCTTACGTTTGTGTCAGAGAAATTGTACTGGGTGGCCGGTATTTGGGGAAAAATGACCTCTGGTAGATAATGACAGTGGCCGACATTCCTAGGATGGATGGTTTTTCCGAGAATTTACGGTACTGCTACAGATGAGTTAAATGAGAGTAGTCTTACCATCCTGTGGTTGTAGGCCATTTGAGGAGCAAACACAACGGCCGCTGTCACGGTTACAAACAGTGTGGGGCTCGACACAGTGCACATCGTCATGGCAATGCTTGGACGGTAGACATTCAAACCCATCACCTAGAAATAATAATAAAAGCCGATATAGTGGGAATATAGAAACAACAGTAACAGCAGGTACAGAAGGAAGTTACATTTTCCTTCGCAATGTTTAAGTAATCATTTTCCTGTAACTAAGGACTAAAATGGTACATGAACTATACATCAATATGATACCTGCATATAAACACGTATATGAAATTTATGAATGAATACCAATGTTAAAATAAGTTTGTGAAGGAAGATTTTCCTTTAAATGCTAAACTAAGTAAAAACTTCATTATACACAATTTTTGGATGAAACATTTGTCAAAATATTGTGTAAGTGACCATTTTGCTGAAAAATTGAAATATTAACAAGTACTTGTATTCAAATCCTGTGTCCCCCAACATACCTGTGAACCCTTGTAGACACAGACAGGTTCCCTCGACACAGATGGCATTTTCCCCGCATTCCGGAATGCAGATCTTGGACGTTGCTGGACGATTTGAGACAAGGCACCCACCAGTTACATTGAGTCCTGTCTGCAATGAGCACCATACCTCACGGTGCCCTGTCTCATCCCATTCACCTGTCGTCCAGAAGAACACAGGACACACAGTCTCTGACTTACTGCAGGACCTGTGGGAGAAATTAAAGAAAATATTAGTAGAGTGTGGGAATGGCATAAGGAATGTTGGGACAAATGGAGAGTTACATACTTAAAATAATGGATAAACACACCTAGAATCACATGACCTACATTTTTTGTGAGCAATTTTTAATTCTGCTTTGCTTTCAGTGCCATAACTGTCACTTCTAAGTGATGTCAAAGGATCATTATCCTCAATGAGGGGGGCCCTTTTATTTCACATAAATGTCAAATTCAATTTCAATTCATTTAGAAAGAAAACGATCCATCTTCCATAAAAAATGTATACCCAGATGAATGAAATAATCTTGTTATTAACTATGAAATATTTCAATATTTTAAGGGGAATTCTAGGCTTGCTTGGTTTAAGTGTATTTCTGTTAATAAGACTTACTTTGTTGAGAGTAGCCTGTCAGGACAGGGCTGGCCCCCGGCAGCAGGCCGTATGATCGGCCGCGACTGAGCACGCTGGCCTTTCTCCTTCGCATTGCACTCCTTCTTGAAGCACGGGCCAAGCTCACTCCAGGTGCTCACCTAGAAACACACAGACAGAGTTAATAAGTTGTAAAAAGAACCTAAATATAGATATACTGTAAATTCTTGATATTTTGGCACACTTTTTACTAATTACGATTTTTGTGGGTCAAGGGTGGTCCATGAGTTTAAGTGGCACAGATTTCCCTTGAATTTCCCTAAGTGATGACCAACGATAGATCAAGGTTGGCCAAGATTTCCATTATATTATTTTGCACAATAACTATAGTGGACTCAATTCTTAGGGTGGTCTAAACTTCGGAGAATTTACGGTAAATGTACACAATTAATATACTCCAGTCACAGCAATCGGAGTTAAAGCAATAGTCTTAGCTTTGTGCCCTATCTCTATATCTGTGTTTTCTGTACACTACTGTAAGGCCTAGAAAAAAATTGTTTGTTTCCTGTAACAGTCCGAAAAAAAGAGTAGGTAGGTTGGTAATATATATAAAAATTTTTTTATTATTTTTTAGTTCAAACATGTGTTTTATACAAGTATATTTATTGTGATTTGGAAGGACAGAAAAGACTTTTGAGTAAAAACTTGTTAGGGTAGGGTTACATGAAACAAACAATTGTTTTTAGGCGTAAGGATTGCGCTGAACCTCTTACCTGACAGTCGCCGGGGCAGGGACTTCCACAGCTTTGCTCCGTCTCAATATCCATCCTCTCCTCATCCAAACTTTAGATTCTAAACTTACAATCTATGTGCTAAATCTTTAGACTCTTACCTGACAGTCGCCGGGACAGGGACTTCCACAGCTCTGCTCCGTCTCGATATCCATCCTCTCCTCGTCCAGATTACTCAGAGCCGACATCGTCTCCTCTCCTGACTTCCCTTTGTACGCTAAAAACACAAGGCAGGGGTTACTGGGTACCTAGTACCATGTTGGGCAAGTTTATAAATATCAGTTTTATCTGAAGAAAGGTGACCATTAGTATGTGAGAAGTTGTTTGTTAAGGCTTTGGTCTGCAGCCTCTGCCTTTAGACCATCATTAGACCTCCATATGCTGGATGTATTTGTGTATTTGTAACCCCTATACTATAGTAAAATCAGGTATCCACATTAATAATTAAAGTAAGGAGTCAGTTGGGTTTCTGAGTTAGAGGAACTAGTGGCATATAGTATTTAAAATAAAATCATCAAATATTACTGAAAATATACTTTTAGTATTTCACTGTTTTATATGAATTTTTTTTTTATCTAAACATGAAAAAAACTGATCCAGTCACTATTAGGATGCCTTCTGAGGCCTTAGATAAAAAAAATCTAATCACAGCGCAATTTTAATTGGCAAAGAGTCCATTCATGCCTGAAGCATCCAAAACCGCATGACAATTTTGGAGATTATTCTCTAACAAAAGCAATATATAGAAAATATTTGAGGGAGTATTGTTCATCAGAAGGCTATCTACAACTCTCCTTCAAATAGTTTGTGAATTTCTGCTTCTATCCAAAGTTATTTTCAAAAGTATGACAGGTCCAGACGACACTGGTCAACTCTTACCTTCTAATAAGCAGTGTAGCTTCTGGGCCTGTTGTCCATCACTCCTGACACACTCCACTGCGCGTGTCCTGACTCCATACCCACAGCCTTGACCTTCGACCTTACATTCTGACCAATCCCCTCGCAGCCAGCTGTATGAGTAGCACGGGCGTGTGTGACAAGTAGTGTTCTGTAAAATTAGAATAGATCCAAATATATATCAGGGCTCGACATTAAGGGCTGCCCTACTGCCCCAGGCAGGTAAACATTTTCAAAATGGTTGGAAGGGCAGGTAAAAATCAGTGTGCCTGCCCTACATGGCAGGTAAAATTTCATGATGTAACTTCAGAAATACTAAATTAACACAAGGGAAATCCAATATTTTTTTACAGTACAGATAAAGCTAGAGCAGGAAAACAGTTAATTGGGACAAGTATAGTACATATTGACTGGTTGAGCACTCGGATGAGTACCCATATGCCAGGGTTTCAGTCATTTTTTCAGGTTTTTGTATAATTTTGTAAGGTCCAAATTAGCCGCAAGCAGCATGAGGGTTAACTATTACTGTTGTCAATTCATTACCTGGAAGAGGAAGTTTTTGTTGCGACATTTGCGACCAAGCTCGTTTGGTCGTACGAGAATGCTTCTTTGTCGAGACTTGTACGCCTCCACACCACACTCGGCACTACAATCCGACCAATCAGTAAACTCGCTCAGTTCGCAATCCACGGGACAGGGGATTTCACACGGTTCCATCTTTGGCACAGATTCTGAGTGGCAGTACTTCCTTGACACGGTTACGCCGTCGTTTCTCACACAGTTAACAGGGCGATTACGCATACCTACAGGAGAGAGAAGAGAACATAAATAAATTCATTTTTGGGTTAGACAGTGATTTTCAACAATACTCCCATTTTCTCCTCCCCTTACAACTGGATAGTCATGAATAAGTCACAATGAGACAGAAAATGAAAACTTAAGGTCAATGCAACCAATTTATGCCAGTTAAGAGACCCAACCTGTAGGTTAAACAATTAGGACTGTACTAACCACCTCCTCTTTCTATCCCCCGCAGTGACATACTATTGAACTTAAGGAGACATTGAAGACAGCTTTATAATTGCCCAGGTAACATTATTCGCATTGCTTATTTCTATCATGTTTGCTCTGGCAATGAGTTGCAGATTTCTGCATCATGATAGCGAGGCTTATGTTTACATATCGTTTCAAGAGGATGCAGGTTATGAATCTCAAGTTAGGTATACTATCATGGTATTTTGATATGTGTCAGCTCCAGTCAACAACCTGTATCTATTCCAGGAACTTTTTGGAAATGTCCTCTGTCTGTGAAACTAAAACGGATGCAGTGTACCATATTTTAGTTGATCCACTTACCCGGTCCACAGTCCATCTCGGACTCTTTTAACTGACAGCTTGTCCAGGCACCGACCTGCAGCTTAAATGTACGACAGGTACAAACGTCCAGCTCTTCCAGTCTCCCACATGGGTGCCCCCTGGTGGCAGGTTTTCGAAGTATGGTCCTCCCTCGTGTCCGCGTGCGAGACTTGAAGGTTCCGTTCTGACCGCACTGACATGGGATGAACTCAGACCACTCACTCATTACACAGTCACCTACAAATAGAGGGAGAGAGCAAATCCATATAAAGAATATCAACTTTCTAAGTTCATGGAATATGAGTACAATGAAAATTTTGGCAGAATTATCCATGATATTTTTTCAAATCTGGTCAAATTTTTAATTTTTATTTTCGGATCTTGGCATATACAATCCTCCCTCTATAAATAGGAACCCCTCACTACCAAAACTTTTACTTGACCCTGATGCCTGAAGCCCCAGAAAAAAGGCAGAAATAGTGAAGAAATCCTCCTAATAAAACATTGTCTTGATAAAAAAAAAGAATGATGATTGCAACTCATTACACAGTCACCTGCAGAAAAGGGGAGAAAAATACTGGATTTCTTGGAAAAGGAAAAATTTCTTAGAAAATAATGTAGAACGTCCTCAGCACTGTGAAAAGAGTTTTATAATATCATTATTATAGTATTATTTGAACATATATGGGATTGGAAAATGAAAAATGATAGTATTATTTCCTAGATAAACATTTTCTAGATATTTACGTGTATATTGTTATCAAATATTTTGTGATTTTACGATCACAAATTGAGATTACACACTGCAAAGGAAGCAATTAGCATGAGAGGATGACTATGTTGCCATGGTTACCTGTACATGGTAGATCGCAGTCCTGCTCTGAGATTGGTCGAGGAGATCTCATGGCGCATTCCTCCTCAAACTGAGACCCAGCGGGACACGAAACATTACGACTCTGGCGACCCGCTCCACAACGAAAGTCATGCTGGTTTTTACACAAACCCCACTGGAAAGATAGAAAGATAAAGAATTGTGAAAAAGATTTTCTAATGGAAAATTTCCATTAGTCACTAAACAGCACAGCTTAGAAGAAAGTATTTAAATGAAGGCTTGAATAGGATGAATTTCACATCTTTACTGATTTACATATATTGTCAATCCATCTTCATTACATCAACTATTTTTTTCAAAATTACAAAAAAACACAAAAATCTTTTTTCAAAAATTCAAGTCATACAAAATATACGATACATGAAAATTCTAGCCGATCAGAACCTTTGGTTTTCTTCAGTACAGCAATGTATTTATGTTGGTTTTCAATTCTGACAAAACACATGGCATTCTTTTAGGAACTTGACCTTCATAACATGAGCACCAAGTGGTAAGATAAGCATACACTTACTTGGCTTTTCCAACCCAAATCAGAAATATCACTCAGAATATGGTATTTCATTTTAAAAGTGTTGGAAAAAAAAAAAAAAAAAATTTCTCAAGTTTTCGGAAAAAAGTGTTGGAAAAATAGTTGATTCCTTTCTTTCTGCCTGTCACATATTCACTTTGTATGATACAGTATGAGTCAACCAAAATATTCTGTTTGATTGGATAAATTTCCAAGCCCACCTATAACACCACACTAGAGCACCAGGGTGCCATTCTAAGTAAAAGAATGAGTCAGAATTTTACCTGTGAGACTTTCCATTCAAACCCTGTACAGTCCCTCTGTACACAGGTGGTATTCTCCGATAATTTGGGGCACGGTCTTCCGCCATAGCGCGGATGCACCAGGATACGGCGCTGTCTAGTCATGACACCTGGTGAGAAGAAGAGGAACCATATCATTACAATTGATTCAAGGGATACCTGTATGACAATCCGTATAATGCTATGCTTCAATCCTCTACAGAAATTCAATGACTTCAGAATTAATTAATCAACAACACTTTTCTGGTAAAGGTAAAAGTAAAGCTCTATTGAGTATGTGCAATCGTAGAAATCACTAAGATTCTAACACAAACAAATTACTACTTTAGGCAAATACTACTTAGGCAATAAGGCAATAGCAAACCGAGTATGAATTTGGAACCGAGTATAAATTAGGGAGATTTCGGCTTTCAGTTCAACCTTCAAATATCGTCCATAAGTTGCTTTTTTTGTAAAGATATTAAAACATTATTTTTGGCCCCAGCAAACAGTGACCATGTTAAATACCCACCAGTGCCACAATGCTGAGAGCAGACTGACCAGTCTGACCACTGGCTGACCGCACAGTCTATGGGACACACCAGGTGGCAGCGCTGGTGCTTATCAGGCGTGGGTAGAACCTCGTCACAGAAGTCATCGCTGACGTACACGCCATCGTTCCTCTTACAGAGCAGGTTACGTCTCTGGACGCCATGACAATCCTTCACATCTGAAACAATAATAATAATGACAGTAATAATAATAATAATAATAATAATTATAATAATAACAATTATAATAATAATAATAATAATAATAATAATAATAATAATAATAATAACAATTATACTACTACTACTACTACTACTATTACTAAAATTTGCCTATTGCCAACAATACAAATCTCTGCAAACATACTGACCATTCTCGCGTTTATGGTTGTGTAGTATGCAGGACTGCCAGGGTCCCATCTCCCAGGAGTAGGTGGGGCAGCTCTGGTTCCCGCAGACCACGGTCTGGTGAAGATCCTGCTCTGTGATGTGTGGACACTGGATATGGGTCGGGATACCTGCACCTAAATAGATAATAAATACAATATTGGTTATCAATTTGAGAGGATGTGTCTCATAAGTTAATTTCAAGCCCTCACTACCTAGGTTTGTGATACAGCAACAGTTCATTTTATGTTCTCCTTACCTGTATAATGTGCCTAATCACTTCATTTCAAGCCCTTCCTACCTAAATGTATGATGATCTCATCTATTATTTTCAAGCCCTTGTCTCTTAAAGGACAATTCCACCATGTATAAAACAGAGGTCCAAATAGTTTCTTATGGTACCTATGTATCTAATGCAGGAAAAGTTCATTTCAAGTCCTCCCTACCAACATTTTATTCAGCATCATTTATTTCAAACCCTTCATAGCTAACCTAGCTGATAGGTTTACTTCCATCCCTACATACCTAGGGCACAGGTTTATTTCAAGCTCTCCGTACCTAAGTGATGAATTTATTTCAAGCCTTTCTGAACTACAATCTTGATACAGCATCAAATCATTCCAAGCCTACATACCAAAGTGATCACTTTCAAGCCTTTCTCAACCACCTTTTTAATGCAGCATCAGTTCAAGACCTCCTTGCGTACTTTTTGCATTCAGCATCTGTCCATTTCCAGCCCTTCTTACCTAGATTAATAATGTGCCTCATCCTGGTCATGCTGCCAGGTTTGTCACAACACGTCTGTGTGCAGGGGCTGAACTCTGACTTACCTAGATTAATAATGTGCCTCATCCTGGTCATGCTGCCAGGTTTGTCACCACACGTCTGTGTGCAGGGGCTGAACTCTGACTTACCTAGATTAATAATGTGCCTCATCCTGGTCATGCTGCCAGGTTTGTCACCACACGTCTGTGTGCAGGGGCTGAACTCTGACTTACCTAGATTAATAATGTGCCTCATCCTGGTCATGCTGCCAGGTTTGTCACCACACGTCTGTGTGCAGGGGCTGAACTCAGACCAGCCCGACAGGCTGCAGTCCCCGGGGCAGGGCACGAAACACCTCTGCTGGGTGGAGGGTGGCAGGGAGAGAACACGACCCAAACACCAACCACTCTTGTCCACCGCTTCCTGGTCACTCGTTACTGGAATAGGAGAAGAGATATTGTCAATAAAAGTAGAGATATTGTCAAATCACCTGTAGTAATAAGTACTTTAGACTAGGTTTAAGAAAAGTTGATACTAGAATGAGAGTAAAGAAACTTCACAATCATCTGTAGTGATGAGTACCTATAACATTAGATTAGGTTAAAGAATACTTATTACTAGAATAAGAGAATAGATATTGTCAAATCATCTGTAGTAATAAGTACCTATAACATTAGACAAAGTTTAAGAATACTTGTAAAGAATACGAGTAGAGATATTGTAAAGTCACATGTAGTAAGAATACTTCAACATTAGATCAGGCATAAGGTGTGAAACATTTGATTCACAACACCAGAATTTCTTTAGCCTATATCAAAAAGGCAATAAGTAAAAGTGTATCATTTTTACTTATGGAATTAAAAGTTGCTGATGTGGTCTTCTCTTGTGTACTTACACATTGTGACGACTGTGTCATCGCTCCGCACACACGATACATTTCTCTCCTGGACGCCGTGACCGCACTCTCCCTCGGCAAACTGGCACTCCCCCCAGCTCTCCGCGCGCCAGCTGAACGTGTAGCACGGCACAGAGTTACGGCACTTACGACGCTCAGAGATCATACCTGTATCAACAGCAACAACAACAATAAGGTTATCATGTTGAAGGCACATACAACATTAAGAGATCATAACTGTAAAATAGTCAAGATATAAGTGAATCTACAAAGGGGTTTAGATAAATAACAAGATAGACGCCAGTGGCGTCAAGAGGTTGATTCCTTGTATGTCTTTTTGTAGTTAATCATTTGCAATTTTTTGTTTTTTTAATATTTTGCTATTTTGAAATTTTTCTGATTTTTGTGTTTTTTCGTTAGTGGTTACAGACTGATACACACTTGTAATGCTGCTGATGATACTTACAGACTTTTTAATCAAAAACCAAGTTTGTGAATAGACATTAATATCAGTTTGGAGCACTATAAAACATTTTCCTTTTTTATGAAATTCTTTATCTTTTTATCATACCTAATAGTGCCAAAAAATACATCTGAAACACATATCTTTCAAATTTTTCATAAGATTTCTATCTAAAACCCTCCCTCAAATATTTTCCAAAACTATAACCCACTTCTGGCTATCCAGAAACTTTGACAAACTCACCACCCACCATCATCTATCCAGTAGATCACCAAACATGAACGGGAAAAGCCCACATCCTGCACTGCAAATGACAGTCAACAAAACCCCACCAATAGCATGCTTGCCACAACTTACTTAATGCTGCCTGAAGAACTTAAGTCCGTGACTTACCCTTACATGAAAATGGCCAAACACTGCCAGAATGCAAACATGCACAGGGATCAACCTTATGGTCCCTTAAAGGGCATATGCCCCTGAACCATGTGATTTTGCTACCAGATGATGAATTATAGGAGCCAAGTTTGTGAACGGACATTAAATATCAGCTTAAAGCATTTTAAAAACTTTTCCTTTTTTTGAAATTCTTTATCTTTTCATAATACCTAATAGTGCCAAAAAATACAGCTGAAACACAAACCTTTCAAACTTTTCCCTGGGAGCATGCCCCAAGATCCCCAAACCTGGACAATGCACCCCTGGCAAAACCATACCGTCGTGGTGGCCGCACAGGAATTTAATAGCCCCTAAACTTAAAATCCTGGGAGCCAAATCTGCTCCTGTCTGAAAATGTTAAAGTCAATCACTGATGCATGTAACAAACTGACTGGCTGCCTGCAAATAACACCACATCAAAATCAAACATGTTGCCAACAGCCAAAAATCCACTCCCCCTTAACAGAGGCTTGTGACTCTCCCCCACAACACAAAATGTTAACACATAAGCTAAGTATATACAACAAAGCCCATGCATTAAAATAAGTGCCGGCTCTCAAATATTAAAAAAGACCAACAGTTAAACAGCGAATAAAAAATTTCATCATAACCTAAAATTCAGCACGCATAAATAAAATGCAACTTTTGACAAACTAAACTAATCACTAAGCCTATCCGCCAAATATAAACATGAACATTTTAACACACATACTTCAGAAAAAGAGAGCGATGGGGGGCGGGGTTAAAAATTTGACATCTGACATATCATCAAAGTAACACAAAACATTTACATGAAGATGGCCAAACACTGCCTAAAAGCAAACATGAACAGGGATCAACCTTATGTACCCTTTAGGGGCATATGCCCCTGGTTCATGTGATATTGCAACCAGATGAAAAAATATACGAGCCAACTTTGTGAAAGGACATTAAATATATGTTTGGAGCATTTTAAAACATTTTCCTTTTTCCTTAAATTCTTTATCTTTCTATCATACCTAATAGTGCCAAAAAATACATCTGAAACACATATCCTACAATTTTTTCATAAGAATTCTATCTAAAACCCTCCCCCAAATATTTCCCAAAATTATAACCCACTTCTAGCTATCCAAGAAACTATGACAAACCCACCATCACTCATCCAGTAGATCACCAAACATGAATGGGAAAAGCCCACATCCTGCACTGCAAATGAGAGTCAACAAAACCCCACCAATAGCATGCTTGCCACAACTTACCTGCTGCTGCCTGAAGAACATTAGTCTGTGACTTACCTTTACATGAAAATGACCAAACACTGCCTGAGTGCAAACATGCACAAGGATCAACCTTATGGTCCCTTAAGGGGCATATGTTCCTGGATTATGTGATTTTGCTACCTGATGATGAACTATAAGAGCCAAGCTTGTGAATGGACATTAAATATCAGCTTAGAACATTTTAAAAAAAATTCAACTTTCTTGAACTTCTTTATCTTTTTATCATACCTAATAGTGCCAAAAAATACATCAGAAACACAAACTATTCAATTTTTTCCCTGGAAAAATGCTCCAAAACCCCCAAACCTGGACAGTTAAAACATTTCCCTTCCACTGAAATTCTTTATCTTTTTATCATACCTAATAGTGCCAAAAAATACAACTGAAACACATATCCCTCAATTTTTTCAAAAGAATTCTATCTAAAACCCTCCCTCAAATATTTTCGAAAACTATAACCCACTCCTAGCTATCCAAGAAACTATGGCAAACTCACCACCACTAATCCAGTAGATCACCAAACATGAATGGGAAAAGCCTACAACCAGCACTGCAAATGACAGCCAACAAAACCCCACCAGCAGCATGCTTGCCACAACTAACATGCTGCTGCCTGAAGAACTTTAGTCCGTGACTTACCTTTACATGAAAATGGCCAAACACTGCCTGAATGCAAACATGCACAAATATCAACCATATGGCCCCTTAAGGGACATATGCCCCTGGCCATGATCTTCCGCCACTAAAGCAGGTCCAGCACTACCAGAAACCCAATATGCATGCAATAACTTTGTACTTAAACCTAAAATAGACTGATACACACTTGTAATGCTGCTGATGATACTTACAGACTTTTTAATCAAAAACCAAGTTTGTGAATAGACATTAATATCAGTTTGGAGCAATTTAAAACAATTTCCTTTTATTTGAACTTCTTTATCTTTTTATCACACCTAATAGTGCCAAAAAATACATCTGAAACACATATCTTCCAAACTTTTCATAAGATTTCTATCTAAATCCGCACTTAAAAAAACTTCCCTATTTTTGAATTTCTTTATCTTTTTATCACACCTAATAGTGCCAAGAAATACAACTATAAGAGCCAGTTTGTGAATGTACATTAAATATCAGTCTAGAACAATTTCAAAAAAAATTCCCATTCTTTGAACTTCTTTATCTTTCTATCATACCTAATAGTGTTAAAAAATACATCAGAAACACAAACTTTGTAATTTTCCCTTTATTTTGATCAGTATTTTCATTTGTTTTGCATCTTGGGCGATACAAATGCAGGGAGATGCTGCCTGGGCCCGAGCACTGGGTTGAAGGGGTATGGGACCGGCATCGGCATCATAGGGTAGAAGCCTGCATACTTCAGGTCTGCTACTTCACTCATGTTGAGAAGAGTTTCTAGGGACAGAACTGCAGGCAGCACTAAACATCAGGTAGACTGAAGGTACATCAGAGAAATTCAATACACCATGCAACCTGAAAAAATAATCATACATACCATCAAAGCAACACAAAAATATCAACACAAAACATATCTCACCAAATGCAATCTTATATTATCACACCGACACAATATCTTCTTTAAACAGTAATTGTTTTGTTTGAGGGACAGTGAAGATTTGCATGGTTTCTATATTTTGTGGATGTGTTTTTATAAAATTGTATATTGAGTGATAGTTTTGTATTGATACTTTTGTATTTACTTCAATTTAATGTATGCTTACTATTTTGGGTTGTCAGGTGAATCAAGTTCCTATGATGCTCTTTGGTGTAGATGCAGTATGATGTCGAAGCCAGTTTCTATGAGTGCTGCCTGCAGTTATGTCCCTTGACACCCTTCTCACCATGAGTGAAAATGCAATCCTGAAGTATGCAGACCATTAACCCTGCCATCCCATGCATTCGCATTACATGCTCTTTGGGCTTATAAGTTTGTGACCAATAAATTATAACAGTACACACTTTTCCTGTCACCCAAAACAATTAAAATCATATCTTTATCTAAAATACAACAACAGTGAGAACGGAAGGGATGGCAGGGTTAAAGGTCTGCTAACTTCAGGACTGCATACTACACTCATGGTGAGAAGGGTATATATACTGACTGCTGAAATCGCGATAAAAATATTTACTACTTCCGTTTTTTTCAAAGTTGTTTTCTTACGATTGTGGGGATCAAAAAAAATCCACAAATGGGCAGGATGGATTATTTAGAGTCTGTTTTCTTGAAGTTGAAACTTTTTTTCCGGTTTTAGTGGCGAAATTAATAAGTAAATTTAGAATTTCGCCAGGGTTCCTAAATCAACATTCCAAAAAGCCGTTTTTGCCGTTTTTTTCCGAAGTCGCCATTTTTTTTCAAAAATTACAAATATAACCAACAAGTTATGATAATAGGGTAAAAGCCCTATTTGTTGCGAACACTTTGATGGGCCATTTGTAAATTTTGACCCAGAAACGGCGACGTGACAATTTATTGAAAAAAGTATGTTTTTTGTGTGAAATGCACACAATGCATATCAATGCCCTAATCTCGCTATATCAAAAAAATCAACTTCCGGTTGTACAAAAAAGCTATTTTTTCGCTTCCAACCTGAAGTTGAATTTAAAAAATGATTGAATCAGATAGATGAGGATCTCATCTATCCAGGTAGGTAGTCATATTGTGATCGGGGGGAGATAGCTTGATGAAATTGACAGGAATCGGCGAGGTACCATTGAGAATGTACTAATCGCCATGGTCAACACGCCACCATCGATGCGTGTTGACAAATATCTCAAAATATTTTCGATTTTCCGAAACCAAAAGAATTAATCTTAATAATATAGATACTTGGCTTGTTAATTCTTTTGGTTTCAGAATTTTAGAGTTAGAGATGGCCACAAACGAAAGCTTTGAAATCGGGGTGCAAATTTCGTCAAACCCGATATTCAAAATGGCGGAGGGTAACCTAGCCAATGTAAAACATACGTGAATGAACACGTAAGTAAAATAGTACAAAGAGGGATACAAATAGCCGCTCATTGGTTAATAAACCGCGGGAAAGAGTACCACGTGGTGTGACGGTGAGGCAGTGAGACCGCTCATTGGATAATTCACTATATCAAAAAAATCAACTTCCGGTTGTAGCGAAAAGCTATTTTTTCGCTTCCAACCTGAAGTTGAATTAAAAAAATGATTGAATCAGATAGATGAGGATCTCATCTATCCAGGTAGGTAGTCATATTGTGATCGGGGGGAGATAGCTTGATGAAATTGACAGGAATCGGCGAGGTACCATTGAGAATGTACTAATCGCCATGGTCAACACGCCACCATCGATGCGTGTTGACAAATATCTCAAAATATTTTCGATTTTCCGAAACCAAAAGAATTAATCTTAATAATATAGATACTTGGCTTGTTAATTCTTTTGGTTTCAGAATTTTAGAGTTAGAGATGGCCACAAACGAAAGCTTTGAAATCGGGGTGCAAATTTCGTCAAACCCGATATTCAAAATGGCGGAGGGTAACCTAGCCAATGTAAAAAATACGTGAATGAACATGTAAGTAAAATAGTACAAAAAGGGATACAAATAGCCGCTCATTGGTTAATAAACCGCGGGAAAGAGTACCACGTGGTGTGACGGTGAGGCAGTGAGACCGCTCATTGGATAATTCACCAGAGACAAACCACGTGGTGCTGGGAAACCCAATCACGCACCGTCACGTGATTAGCCGATCGCATTAAATATGCAGAAAACCCACGCATGCGCATCCACCCACGCATGCGCATCCAACGGCCGCCCCACCAGACCAGACGCGCTACAGAATCGTATTGGAGTGAAGAAAACGTAAAGTATAAACACGTAAAAATCCACCAAAAAAAAAATAGGCAACCCACAGAAACAATGAAACAAACATTATAAACTACACACCCAATTCTAACAGAAACAATAAACAAAACGACCCCACCACACCCCACTCTCCAGATCATGCGGCTAGAATTTTCCAAAAATGCCATGTAAGACAACATAGGGAAAATGCATCAACCAGCTCCCAGGACCCTCCCCGGGAATGCAAGACAACAAAAGCGAACTGAATAAAGGTTGTTGTACAACAACCTCTAAAAACAAGTGAATATGAAACCAGACGGTCAACCTGAATGGCGAATAGCCCAAAAGTCGAGTTCTGTGCATCTTGCAGTGCAGATTTCTCTGTAATGTGAACGATACAAGAGCCCTCATGTGTCATTGCCTCCTAGTGATGTCACATGAAAGCCAGATTCCAGACCCATGGCATAGCCAGGCCTTTACTATAGCGTAAATAGTAATTGGTCCCTCGCTGGTAAATAGCATCTAGAATTAGGTGTCGTCTATAAAAAGTTACCAAGTAACATGGCACACAGTGGTGACACTTACGATGCCAAGAGATCACAATTCCCAATACTAATGTGTTGATATGTCTTTAATACATGCATGTGAAAAAATATACAGTTCCTAAATGAACATTCCTATTTGAACTCACCATTTTCATTGGCCTCGGCTGGGCAGGGATCTCCACCATGGAGGGGCAGCTGCAAGACGTGCCGATGCCGTAACATGTGACCACTCCCGCACGTCTTGCTGCAGTCGGACCATTCCGACCACTCGCTTAGTGCACAGTGCTGTGGACAGGGGGAGGTGCATCTCTTCACCATGTCTGGCTTCGACTCAATATCACACAGCTTCTCCTCAACGGCGTTACCTAGAAACGCAAATAATTGGATATAATGATATAAAATAATGTCACAATGATATAAAGCGAAATCAATCCACAACATGTTTGCGAGAAACAAAATAAATAAATGCATGGTAATTTACGAAATGGGAGGAAAAATAACATTAAAAGATCCAATCGGCAATGTAAAATGGGTGAGTATGACTAACAAATAATGCTAATAGTTATGCAAAAACTGCTACTTCTATTGATACTATTGATAATTGTACTATAACTTCTTATTACTACTGCTTCTGAAGCCACTTCTACTACTTTTGCTACTTCTACTGCTACTGCTGCTGCTACTACTACTACTACTACTACTACTACTACTACTACTACTACTACTACTACTACTATGCCTACTAATAATATTGCTGCCGTGGAAGCCTATATAATAAGTTGTATCCTCACCAGCATCGTCCTGACACAGCACAGTGCGGTAGCTGATGCCCAGGTTTTCCCCGCACTGTGTTGTGTTCTGATTCCGCCGCTCACACGCTCCCCAGGCATTCACCTGCCACATGAAGGTGGTACAGCGAACAACGTTACACGCCTGGGTCTCGCTTAGTTCTGCCTCCGACAGGCAGGGGGAGCTGCTATTCCCATGGGCTAAAAGAAAAGAGGTTAGAATACTGTATAACTGGTATTTTTACAGGCATTTAGTTTTTGATATTTTTTCGCACTGCCCATGATAGCGCCAAAATAACATCCTTCAAAATATCCTACTTTGTATCTCTGCTTGAATGCACAAATTTGATGTAGCACAGATACCCTCCGACACGGCTGTAAAGCGAAATCTTTAGCACTCCACATTAAAGCTGTATACACTTATATGCATAGTGATGCTAGAAATAGGTCTTCGAGATGTCTTTTTCTCGGGGTGCTACGGTACTTATGGAATTAACTTGGCACTCTAGCAATACTTCCAAAATCATTTCAATTATTACTGTTGGAGTTCTGCATAACATTTCAACTTTAGAATCCCATATATGTATTTCTCATGCGCATGGTGAACCTCCCCCTCCCCTCCCCTTCTGAACATGGTACCAACCCTGATTATTCTTACCTAGTATCTGGCGTTTTCTGTGCCGCAGACCAGAGATACGATCAAAGCAGCTCTTGGAGCAAGGACCCCAGTCGGACCAGTCGGAGACCACGCACTCATCCGCGCAGGGGACCTTACACTGGGACCTCTCCGGGGGCTTCTCTGCAGGGGCGCAGAGGTCATCCTCCACCACCTCGTCCCGGGAACTGCGGCAGTATACCGTGCGGATCATGCTCCCCTGACCACATGTCGTCTTGGAGTCCTCCAGAAGACACGTAGACCAGCGTCCTGGAAACACACAAGACACTTATTTCAACAAAAGAAAATGTTGGCCACAGAATCATCTTTTTTGAACAGTAGATTTAGTATCAGTAGATGGAGTGATCATATTAGAAGTGGTAGTAGTAATAATCATAGTGGTAGTTAATTGAGTAATAGTAGTAGTAGTAGTAGTAGTAGTAGTAGTAGTAGTAGTAGTAGTAGTAGTAGTAGTAGTAGTAGTTGTAGAAGTAGTAGTAGTAGTAGTAGTAGTAGTAGTAGTAGTAGTAGAAGTAGTAGTTGTAGAAGTAGTAGTAGTAGTAGTAGTAGTAGTAGTAGTAGTAGTAGTAGTAGTAGTAGTAGTAGTAGTTGTAGAAGTAGTAGTAGTAGTAGTAGTAGTAGTAGTAGTAGTAGTAGTAGAAGTAGTAGTAGTAGTAGTAGTAGTAGTAGTAGTAGTAGTAGTAGTAGTAGTAGCAGTAGTAACTTAGTAGTAGTAGAAGTAGTAGTAGTGCTAGTAGAATTTTAATGATAGTACTAATAGCAGCAGTAGTAGTAGTATAGGTAGTTGTACCATAAATTGTATTTGCAGAATAACTTGAATTACTGTAGTAAGGTAAATGCAATAATAGCTATATTACACCATAATAATTTAAACATATTGATTGAATAGTGCATCATATTTATAGTATGATCCTCACCATGGTAAAAGCTGTAGCACTCCGTTGGTTCACACTCCCTGAATTGAGTTCTCGTGCCGCACTCCAAACCACCAGAAGATGGCGCCACAAGCACAGGCTTCTCCCTACAATGAAATGAACATACATGATAATTCAGACACACATTTCAAGGGACTCTAAAACCTTGCACTTTGGGCTGGCCATGTATATGCAAAAGGCGCTTTTGAACATTATAGGTGGAAAGGGCCCTATATCAAATATCAATTATCATTATTACTATTATTATTATCATTATCATTATTATTATCATTACTACTATTATTATTACTACTATTATTATTATTTTTATGTATATATCGCTGTTAAAATGACAAGGCTGGAGCAGAGTACGAATCACACATTTTCCAACTGAACCATAAGGTTGGCTTGTTACCTTTATCAGGGAACTTGTCTTTAATAACCTTCTAAATGGTACCAACTGACCTTTTAAAGCAATATGAGCTGAGCATTGATATAAGGCTGATCTCCTTGCATTTGTCCACAACTTCTACAAAATCGGAGGATGAAATAATCTTACCTGGATCTTATTCCGGTCGAGCCACAGCTTTTGGAACACGCTCCCCAATTGGTCCATTCTCCCAACTGGCAGTCCTGGGGACAGGTCACATGACACGCTCGCTTCACGGGGGGTCTGCCTTGAAAGCCACCCAGATCACCATCTGAAAAAACAAAAATCAAATTCAAAATTATTGAATTGTATGGACTGGACATGAGGACATTTTCACTCCTGTTTCGACTTTTTCAAAACCAGATGTTCCTCGAGTACCATTAGGCTTTACTTGTTTGGAGAATTTTTTTAAGGGAAAACATATAAGGGAAAATATTTGAAGGGGAAATGGCAACTTTCCTTCAGATATTCATTCTTTATTTTTAGTTACTGGCAAAAAGAATAGATACAGACTGTGGGAGCCACCTGCTGAACAAAGTTCGAACTATCGTCTTCCATATCTCCTAACTCAGAAGGCATGAGAAATAGAGATTGGATAGAGATTGGATTAAACAGGCAGTTTCCTGAAAACCTCCTTTTTTGCACAGGCAAAACATTCTATTAAGAATTTTCAATTTTGACTTTTTGGAGGTGATAACCAAATATTTTCCTAACAAACCATCTTTCAGGACATAGCTGGCAAAGAGAGTGGACTAGAGACACCGGGTGGACAAAGTATGTACATATCTTTCCCTGGCTCAACTGGCAGAGAGCTATAGGATATGAAAGACACCTGGTGGATTAAGTATGAACTAATCTTACCATGGCTCAGCTGGTGGAGAGATTAGATTAGAGAAACCTGGTGGACGAAGAGGGAACTAACCATGCCACCTAGTGGACAACGAGATAACTAACCTTGCCATGGCTCAACTGATGGAGAGATAAGATTAGAGAGACACCTGGTTGGCAAAGAGGGAACTAATCATGGCTCAGCTGGTGGAGCGAGATGCAGTTGATAAGTATTTGCTTAATGGACATTAAGGTGGCATTAGGGCAGGTGTGCATCTGCCCAAGATCATTGCTTACTAATTAGCGGCCTAACGAGCTCTCTCGTCCTGTCCATCAGCTGACCGGCACCTCCCACACCAGGGACCTGCGGGCCTGTCCACTCCTCCATTGTCTCACAACAATAGGTGACCACATGGTCTGTTAAGCGAACTTATTGCCGCTTAGAGACAGTGTCAGCGAGTTCATTCCATCGGAGCATCGGCGAGCGGGTATCCACCTTAAGGATGTTTAATTGCCCTTTGTCGCAGGCCATTCCAACACGGTAACATATGGACGTGCATATATTATTTTTGAGGTACCTCTATGTGCAATGTCGTTACCCGCATGGAAAATGACCTATCACTATGACACATGCAGAATGCAATGACACATAGACTGTTAAGTTTGAAGAATGTCATCATGCATGGGAGATTCATTAGTTGTAATTAGTAATAAAACTTGAAATATATATTAATATGTGCATAAACCATCACATTAAGCCAAAGACACATGTCAGAATTTCGTTTTATTTTCAAACTTTGCAAAATGGTAGGTGAACTAAAATATACTTAATTGAATTTATTGTTTAGACTCTGAAACAGGGTAGCCAGGATTTAGAAGCTGTGTGCCCAAAATTGAAAATAGTAAAGTTTTGGGGCATCCTATTTTCCAAGGGAGACAACAACATCCTCAGATTACAACCATAAACATGTATTTAGTATAATGTCCATATGCAATGCCATAGAGGGGGGCATAGGTATTATATTGAGGTGAAAAAAAGAACTTCCTTGGCTGTCCTGAAGGCTGATTTTTTAGGGTTACAGTGTCCAAATGATGCCCAGACACCCTGCTGGCTAATGCTATGAAATCTGTAATGTAAGCTTTCCCATCCCATCTCATATTTGTCTCAATCGCCTACCTGAGCACTGAAAGAAAATAACTGCCTGTCCATCCCAAAAGTCAAACCCTGATAGCTTTATTTTCAAAATCCTTTGTTTTTGTTTTGTTTTTTGTCAATTAATCAGCCATGAAATTTGACTAGTGTGAGCATAGGTAAAGGTAACTTAGGTAAGGCAATAAACCAAAAATATTCCTATTTCACCTTTTCCTCACAATCAAACTACCAAGTCAAATATCAAATAACTGTATGTAAAGTTCATTTCTATACTCTCCAATACCATGTGTTAAATACCTATATTAAGAGTGAATTTGAGTTTAAAATTGTTTGGATCGGGTTACAGGAAACAAACAACTTTTTTAAAGTATAAAGTAATATATTCCATCCTTTTCCTTCTATTCAACCTACCAAGTCCAATATCAAAATATCTATGAAAAGTTCATTCCTATACCCTCCTAACCATGTGCTAAATACCTATGATAATAGTAGGGGAGGGAGGGTCTCTATGTGAAATGGGACACCAGATTGCAATGTGGCAAAAAAAACATTACTCACCGCAGTGAGCTGTGGTGAAGAGAATCAGCTTGACTCATCACAAAACTAATCACTTTTTAATCACCTCATTTACAACTTCATCCCAATGATCATCACTGATACCTGAATCTCATTATTATTCTAGATTAGCCGCATAGAATAAATACAATACGTATATGCCCTATGATCATTTTTTCCACTGACTGTACACCAAAGAAAAAGACATATATGGAAATATATTTCCAATATCAATGCTATCATTGTCACTGATACCTGGATCTAATTACTATTCTAGATAAGCCACATAGAATATTTTATTTTTTTTGCACTGAATTTATACTGAAAAAAGACATATTTCCAATATCAATCCTATAATCCGCACTGATACCTGAATCTCATTAGCATTCTAGATTAGCTGCATAGAGCAAATACAGTAAATTATTTGCTCTACGTTCATTCTTTTTTACACATACTTTATACTGGAGAAAAAGACATTTCCAATATCAAGCCTATCATTGTCACTGATACCTGAGACACTCAAGATCAGCTGCAGATAGCACATATAGTTTTAACCTATCTGTACATCAAAGAAAAGGTATGCCCTATATTCAGTTTTTTTTTCTTTACTGACAGTATACTGAAAAAAGACATTTTAAATAATCATTCCTATCATTATCACTGATATCAGAGACACTCAAGATCAGCTGCAGATAGCACATATAGTTTTATACTATCTGCATATCAAAGAAAAGGTATGCCCTATATTCAGTTTTTTTTTCTTTACTGACAGTATACTGAAAAAAGACATTTTAAATAATCATTCCTATCATTATCACTGATATCAGAGACACTCAAGATCAGCTGCAGATAGCACATATAGTTTTATACTATCTGCATATCAAAGAAAAGGTATGGATTTCCTACATCACACCTATAGTTAGCTTTTTATACTATCTATATATCAAAGAGAAGGCATGCATTTCCAACAGCATTACCTATTACCATCATCACTGCTACCTGAATCTCATTATCAGTCAGAATTAGCTGCACAAAGCACATACAATAATCATATTCTGTACTCATTTTCTTAAACTGGCTGTATAATGAGTAGGGCTCTCACAAATACAGTAGGCGGCTAATACGAATGTATTCACAACTATAGGGTCGCGAATACGAATGCTAGTATTCGTAGAATGCCAGCTGATTCTCCCTTATTTGGAAAGAACGAACGATCCAACGATTTGAAAACAAGAGCGCCGTTTTACCTTATAAGGACAGGAACGGTCCCCAAGCTCAATCGATATCAACCGGTTTAAGTAATCGTGCGCCCACAAGATAAAATGGAGGCCCTTCAAAACTTAGCGCTGCTGTTTTGAAGTTAGCGGTGCTGTTTTGAAGTGATCTCATCAATTTTCAAGGCCGCAAACAGTTAGGGCATTTCATTTGTGAGTATATTCGTCTGTATTTGAATATACAAATGCGTATATTCGAATACTATTCGCATCGCGGCAATCCGCGGTGCAGCGACTATACGAGTGTATCGCGGGAGCCCTAATAATGAGGAAAATACACATTTCCAACATCCTTCCTACCAGCATTACTGATACTTCAATCCCATTACCATTCTAGATTAGCTGCGCAAGGGGCATGCAATATAATCATGTTGATCTTTGTTTTTCGTATGTGTTTTTTCACACTGACAGTAAAGAAGAAAGGGCATATTGCCATAAGTACCATTTTGGCTAAAATTTCCTGAATACACTCCCAAAACATAAATGGGTAAAAACCTAGGGGATTTTAGGATGATGCCAGGAAAATGCAAGGATTTGTAAGGAAATCTCAGCTACTTTTTAGAAGATATATTTTTGCAAAAGAAAAATGATCAAATCATTAACAATTGTGTATGGCATTTGCAAGGTCATGATAGCTTCACATTTCTTTCTTTTGATATTCAATCCATTCATCTGACATTGAATATCATCACATCACAATTCTATGTTTGATGGATTACGGGGGAAAACATAATTATATTTTTTCCAAAAAATCTGTCATTTTCAGAGGCAACTAACATCTTTGTGCAAAATTTGAAAATATCAATATTGTAATATCAGATGCAGACCATCACCTCACTTAACTTTTAGTACAACACTATGCCAATAGATGGCAGCACAGAGCCCTGGCCTACAGTCATCCCAAAATCACGTCCTGACAACTTTTAACATAATTCATCAAATATCTACATACAAGAATATTTGAGGATGGATTGTTAGACCCAACAAGAACAATACCTTATGATCAAGTATTTTTCAAAGTATTGCTTTGTTGTCAATTTATTTCCATGTTTCCAATTTGTTTATAGGTATGCATTTTAGGCTAGATAATAGTAGTTATGAGATTTAAAGATGATGAGGTAAAGAAAAGCACTAACAGGGATGCAAAGATTTTTGAAAACCATTTGAATCTTGTAATGTTGGTATTCATTGGATAGCACTCACAGAGTACTCTCAGATGAGTACCCATATGCCAGGGTTTCAGTCATTCTTCAGGCTTTTTGCATCATTTTGTATTGGCCAAATTAGCCACCACCAGCAACATATGGGGTTCAAGTTGAGGCCGTAAAGAATAGCACCAACTAATGAGCCAATCATGTCTACGTATTTTAGACGATGTCAGCCAAATGAAAATCTCATTCCGATTAACTTGGAAACAGATCACTTTCACCAAGTATGCAGTGAGGGTAACATGACAACAACCGTTACCTCACAAAAAGTGCAAAATTTATTTGCCTCTGGCTAAGCTACCCTAGATCAAAAACGAGAGCCTGTTAAGTCCTAGACCAAGATAAGAGAGAGGCCGCCTGACCATCATCAAAGCTACCAGCCCTAGATACTGCTATAGGTCCATTACACAGCAATAAATCTGTTATGCCAGCATTGTCACACTACAGCAGCCTCAGGCCAGGCACAGAAACTTCATTACCACATTCTGGGAATTCAGAAGTCAGAATATCACAACACACCATGCAGTTATAGTTGTAGAAGTTATAATAGTAGTAGAAGTAGAAGTAGTAGTAGTTGTAGTAGTAGTAGTAGTAGTAGTAGTAGTAGTAGTAGTAGTAGTAGTAGTAGTAGTAGAAGTAATAATTGATAATCAGTATACTTACTACTACTACTACTATTACTACTACTACTACTACTACTACTACTACTACTACTACTACTACTACTACTACTTCTTAGGGATGTCATTGTTTAGAATTTTTTCTCGATTCGATATATTGATAAATTGTTTTCGATTTCGATTATTTCGATGCATTGATATATCCATAGAAATGCTATCTATGCCATGATGGAAAATCATGAAGCATTTATGATGGTTTTTCACCATTTTATGAGGGTCCTGCCTCATTTCATTGCATCTTCTTGGAATGCAACAAGAAAAGTGAGGCATGACCATGTAGAGAAATGCTTTTAGAAAGTATGTGACAAACAACACAAGCAATATTCAGCTCTCAATTTCTTCTCTAAGTGTCCATTTTCATGTTTTTGATATTTTAATACATTGCGATATGTATTGACAAGTGAAAGCAGGCTGTATTGTTTAAGGAGAGTTATCGATATATAGATATGCCCCATATCAATGACACCCCTACCAGGAGCGGATCCAGCCCTAAATTTGACTGGTGCCAAAAGTGAAAATGTCCACTGAACACCGTAAGTGCTCGGCACTAGCGGCCTGGGTTCAGAAGCCAAAGGGTTATTGATGCTCTGAGATGCATTATCAGCCATTCCTGGCACTTAAAATTATGAATTTAATGGACTTACTTTTCAAGAAATTTCATTTTATTTCTAGTATTTCTCAGCCATATACTGAACCACTCATTACTTACTACTTATTTTTGCAATGGATTTCATAATACTAATTTATGGGTAAAATATATCTTTATTTCTGAAAATGTAATGATCGCTTACATATTACACTTCACATTCACTAACCCCACAGGGCGGGGTAGTGAATACCTCCAAATTCTCCTTAACAGATATCCCATTTACATGTTTTGACGTACGTGCCCAATCGGCCAGTGGACAAACGAGTAAAGTAGATCTTGTCAGTGTGCAAATCAACACAATAAAAGTTTATTTTCAAATTAATTTTTCAATTTTTGAATGCCCAAAATATGGTTCACAAAATGTGCACTATGCGAAAGGTGAGAACACTATCCCTGCCCCCTCCCGGGGATTCAATTAACTGGTGCATTTACCTGGTTAATCCTTACTACACTCCATTCAAAACGGACAAAAGAGCGCCGGGCTACCAGTATATGTTGACCAGTATAATCTACCTATAATGTTACAATACTACCTACTAGTTTATGATTTCCTAAAAATCTGCTGCTAGAATAATTATACTTCTATATCAAGTTTTCAAAGTCATCTTCCACTTTAAAGTGAAGAGATGACAACGAGGGTTGCTTACCAGCGCTCATAGTGGCGAGTGTAATCACGCTGCCATGAATGATAACTAGTTATCTGACTTATCTCCACACTAATCTCTATCTCCCCATGCCAATATCTGCCGTCCTTATCTTCTCTCTCTTCCTAAATCCACCTGTCCCAGGGGGAGTTTAAGGAAATCTATCCGGGACATGATGCCCTTTAACTGGCTGTCTAAACTGGTGGTGTGAACAGGCAGGAATCAGCTCGCGGATTTGACCGGTGCCAAACATCCATTTTTTGAACTGAGCGGTGACTTGTCACCGGAACCACCGACGTGGATCCGCCGGTGCCTACTACTTCTACTACCAATATTACAACTTTTTTAACGAAAAACAAAACAGCCCAGCCTTACTGTGCTGTATATGGAATAAGCCGAAAAGAACTCTGAAGGGTAGAAAACGTCCGATTATAAAAATATCCCAGCATGCTTATGTTATTCTTTTCTCCCCGTCCCTTGGTTTCACATTTTGCCTTGGGCGGTCTGCGACCTGATTCCCCAGCGACGAAGCCGCGCTAAGCGCTTGCTCGTGCAGACCCACCACACATGATGTGCATGATGTGAGAGCATTGAGTGGAACCACCACTGCCTCGGGCACTGTAATAATTATCCAATCTACACATTAACACATGCACCCCTGGAGATCTCCTTGACAAATTTCATCAGAACCTATGCTACTTTTCATCTGAACCTATGATACTTTTTAAAATAAATTTGATTTTGAAGGTATTTTATTGTCAGAGTGATGTCACTGAAGTAGTAAGGTTTTTTGGGCAATAGAGGGTCACAGAACCTCTGTTCATAAGGCTATGACAAACACTTTTCATTTAAGAATCTCAGGATCCAACGATAGTATTCACCCTTCTTGTATAACTACAGAGAAGGGCTGTCAGGCCAGTAAAGTGTTACCCCTGTACAGGCCCCTAGTGCAAACCAACTAATATGAGAGGAGATAACATAACATGCATTCTAACCAAAACATGACCTTAATAAATTTACCGAATGATTTTGATATTTCAGTCTTCATTTATTTGGTTATTTGACTATTCATCATTTTGTAATATGATGTAATTGTGTAAAGCCCTATTCAGTTATTGCACACTACTAGTTCAGCTAGATCCGTCCATCTTGTTGAAAACATATATGCATCAAGGATTATTTTTAAAGGCATTTAGTATCCAGAAATCACTTTCAAAATAATAACAGTAAGAAACTAAGCAAGAATGGGTTAAATCAGCGAATGTTTCTGTCACTTTCACTTAATCATTTCTCTCCAATGAGAAATATAATCTGCTTATCGAAAATCTCCTAATATTCTCCAGAAGCCTTTGAAATAGGGCTCCTATTTGCATTTCCAAGACGGACTAGACATTTCTGCATCTAACTGAATTAAAACTATCAGTTTTTGCGAGAAGACAATGCGAACCAAACACCCTGAAAGCCGAGTCTTGTTATCTTAATAACGAAAGGAATCGGGAACAAATGAGAGAATAATCAAAACATTAAATAATCAATAGAAATTCATTTTTTTGCTAATCGGTGTGTCATCTGTGGATTATCGCACAATCTGTGGTCCGTGCTCAGTCAATGAAAACATCATCAGACATGCAATATACGCAAGAGTGAAAATGCTTGTCATGTCGTGTTTAATGATGCAGATAATTATGCATATCATATACCATTGTCTGGTGCCACTACGATAAAGGCCAAAGGGTCAACATTGTTTTTCCTCTCTTACTGTGTGTGTTTTAAAGATAGCATGCTGGTCTGGTTAAGCTTTATTGCAAGTGTATGGTCTTAGCAGAGGGAGTGGGAAAGGGAGGGCAAGTCAAATGAGAGCAAGAGTGAGAGAGAGAGAGAGAGAGAGAGAGGAGAGAGAGAGAGAGAGAGAGAGAGAGAGAGAGAGAGAGAAGAGAGAGAGAGAGAGAGAGAGAGAGAGAGAGAGAGAGAGAGAGAGAGAGAGAGAGAGAGAGAGAGAGAGAGTCAGAGAGAGAGAGAGAGAGAGAGAGAGAGAGAGAGGAGAGAGAGAGAGAGAGAGAGAGAGAGAGAGAGAGAGGAGAGAGAGAGAGAGAGAGAGAGAGAGAGAGAGAGAGAGGAGAGAGAGAGAGAGAGAGAGAGAGAGAGAGAGAGAGAGAGTTTATGCGGGCAAGTAGCTAGGATGGAGAAGTGACCAGATGAGGGGGGTTGTTTGTTGACATAAGGGACAGAGTTAGATCTCATGGGTCTCCCATTACAGCGCCAGTACCTCCTACAGAATCATGAAGGAATGCATAATAACACTCCACAGTGTCCCATGAAACAATACACGGCTACAAAATTCCTTCCCAGCACACAAACATGGCACTAATAAACATCTATACTTTTTCACATCTTTCTCTGATGGCCTTAAACGCCTTAAGAGATGATTGATAAAGGGGCACTCAGCTATGGCCTCTATGGAATGCCAGGAGCACAGAGAGGGCATGAGTACATAAATAAATAAACAGTAATTAACAGAAATTTATCACTAGAAAGGTTGTATATCAAGAAAACAAATTGCATTCCATTACTTTACATTCCCCACGAGGCCTGCTAGCCTGGTAAGGCTACTCAGGAATCATATCATAACCCTCACGCTGCTGGTGGCTAATTTGACCAATACAAAATGATGCAGAATACCTGAAAATGACTGAAACCCTGGCACATGGGTGCTCATTTAAGAGTACTTGGTAAGAGCTTCCAATGCAACATGGGTTAGATGGTTTTCAAAAATCTTTGCGATGTTGTGCTTCGGGCAAAAGTAGCCTCAGCATTGAAAGAGTTAAGTTATTTTCAAATGACACAATTCAAGTGGAACTCCAGGCAGGGAATGGGTTAGAACATATTTGAGAGTACCGCATACTTAGAGGGTAACATCTCACCCCGGGCTCAGCCTCTTCCCCTTACACCCTTCTCCTTGACATTCTCAGAAAACAACAACACCCCTTATCAACATACCCCAGTTATCCACAGGCAACTGTGATGGTACAGCTACTCTCAGAAAATAGCATCTTCCCCCAGAGGTGCTTTGTGGCCCCTTCAGTTGCAGATACAGAGGGGGTTGATGAACCCCTTCCCCCATCCTTCTAATTCACTCACACTTCTCCTTGACATTCTCAGAAAACAACAACGTGCTGCTGCTACCCTAGTCCTCCATGGGCAACTACCTAGGATGGTACGGCTCCTCTCAGAAATAGCTACTCCCCCTGAGGTTCTTTGTACCCACCCCCCTTCAGTTGCAGATACAGAGGGGGGGGGGGGGGGGGGGGTTGTTGAACACCCCCCCCCCCCCTCCTTCCAATTCAAATGTGATGTGCTTGCTAAGAAATGTCACTTTTCTTTAATTTTGCTAAAAAAACAATTAGGTAGAATCTATTTCTCTATTAAGGACGATACCCCCCCCCCCCCCCCCCCCCCTTCGGAATGCAAAACATAGCCCTTACACAGATATCCTGGATCACAGCCTCTGCTCTCCCCCATATCAATTTAGCAGTGCTCTAGTTTTTAGGAGGTTGCCTTGCTGGTAGAGCTCATCCCACACACAGCTACTCCTAAGGCTATCTCACAGTCTGACAATTTTGAAAATAGTCTGACAAACCGGACAAATTCTCAGGAAACATTTGAAGGTTCACCTTGCACCACATTTCTATAAAGAAAATTATCTTTTTATCTTTATGACATATCGCTGACTCTGCTATGATCTCTTCAAAGTTTTGGGTTGACGTATTAGCCGTGGGCCTGGCCGGGTTGAGTGAAGAGAATGGGCACCGGGCATGTGGTACGCATAAAAACTGTCTCATCCTCCGATCTGTCTACCAGTTACTACTAGCACCACAGCCCAGTGATGAGGAGAGTAGGGTGAACCGGTGCTTGCCCTGATATATATCACACACTTGTTAGGCCAGGCAACAACATGCCTGTTGGTTCACTGATAAACAGTGAATGAGATTAAGATCTGCTTCCAATATAACATCTGTGAAAATAAAGATGCTTTTATCTATTTTTTCATTGATAAACAAAATGAATGAAGTCAAAATTTCAATTTGGAGATGATCTCCTTCCATGATTATATCTGTGAAAATCAAGACACTTAAATCTTTTTTTCATTGAAAAACAATATGAATGAAGTCAAAATTTCAATTTGGAGCCCAAGATCTGATACCATTATTTCATCTGTGAAAAATCACAACACTTTAATCTATTTTTTCATTGATAAGCAAAATGAATGAAGTCAAAATTTCAATTTGGATTTGAGCCGAAGATCTGCTCCCGTTATTACTTCAAGACAGAGAAAATCAAGACACTTTTATCTATTTTGTTCATTGATAAACAACATGAATGAAGTAAAAAAAATCAGTTTCAAGCCAAAGATCTGCTTCCATTATTTCATCTGTGAAAATCAAAGAGACAAAACACTTTTATCTATTTGCAATTTCATGATAAAAAGAAGAAGGATAAGTTCATTGTAGAGCATGAAGAATAATTTTCATTCCTTCTTTTTACACATTTCAAAACTAAATCTACAGTTCAAGCTTTGGTGTCACTGTTGTAACATCGGGTAGGTAGGTGTTTTTTAAATGTGTGTTTCATGTATGTCTTATGTTGCCTAGGAGTTAGAAGGGCCAAACAAAAATTAGGGTAGGGATGTTTTTATGTCAAAACTTATTACGGTTGGGTTACAGGAAAATAACTACTTTTTTTTTAGCCTTATCAATATTTCCAATCTCCCCCACATTTCAGTCCTGCACCATTGGCCTTAAACCACTTGCTCTTCTGCAAATGAGCAAGTCAAGCTAACCTCGGGAGTCAGGATCACAACCAGAGGCGAGATCTATATATAAATTTAATCGTGTAAGTCATTGAGTGTTTATTTATTGTAGCATTAGTCTTGAAATAGAAGATTAAGAGTAAGAGCGGGGCTGGTGGGTGGTGACGGTTTGTTTATGTGCTATACCCTCTGAGGGTTACTGTTGAGCTCTGCTGCTAACTACCCTGTGATCTGTGATCTGTGAAGCTATGCCAATAGTGTACTCTCCTTTCTCCGGTATGCCACCAACGTGAGATCACATCCTATGCTAGCCTGGAATTTGGAATTTCATTTCTTCGTCACTTTTTCTGCAATATTGCAGCTAAATCGTGACTAGCCAGTTAAACAAAAATTTTAAAAAGTGAATTTCGAATGGCAAATTTTGGAATCTTGATTTTCGTCACTTTTTCTGCCATATTGTGGCTAAGTCTTGACTAGCCAGTTTTTTAAGTGATGGAGGAAACCAGAATGCCCGGCGAAAACCAACGTCTAACCCCAAGTCACTGGGAAGTTTCTCACAAGATTTTTTTCTCTTTATAAATCTTTCACATGAAAATTATACCAACTCATAACTATGTGTATCCTAATTTAGTTCTTAAATTGCTCACCAGGTGGCACACGGTGAGATCTTTTCAGTTCTTATGATTCTGACTTACCAGTGTGATCACCCTTAGTGCCCTCTATCACCAACCACATGAACTAACACCCAGACATTAAGCTAAGATAGAGTCCAGAATAGAGAAAAGCATTACCTAACAGGGTGCGACATTGGTGCTTGCCCCGTTGCCCTGGGCAAGTAGAATTGGTAAATTATAGCTGAGGGGCAAGTGAAAACTTCATCTTGCTTGCCCCACTGGGCAAGTATGCTGTATGTATCATAAAACATCCAATTTTTCAAGGGCAAGTGAAAACTGAATCTCACTTGCCATACTGGGTAAGTCGCCGCAGAAGTTCATGTCGTGCCTGGCCTAAGGAAACCATAGACTAGGAGCTAATCTATTCTGATACCAATACTGCTCTCTCAATTATATTACATAACAAGACAAGGCAGAACAGGATAGTGACGTGCCAGATAGTGACCAATAATGGCCACTGACCACGGCTGAGATGGACATGATACGAAATGTGGTCAAACACTCCTAAGCAGCATGGAATTTGCCTAATTTAGTTCTTAAATTGCTCACGAGGTGGCCAATAGTGAGATGGACCAGATAGTGACCAATAATAGCCTCTGACCACGGCTGAGATGGACATGATATGAAGTGTGGTTAAGGACGTCTAAGCAGCATGGAATTTGCCTAATTTAGTTCTTAAATTGCTCACGAGGTGGCCAATAGTGAGATGGACCAGATAGTGACCAATAATAGCCTCTGACCACGGCTGAGATGGACATGATATGAAGTGTGGTTAAGGACGTCTAAGCAGCATGGAATTCGCCCAATTTGTCCACATGCTGATTCATCACTAATCCATGTCTTATCCCCTTAAGCTGATTTCCTCCCAATTACTGGGAGATCAGATTCAATTAAGACATGACAGGTCCCTCCTAATATGTCTCATCATCATTATGTACAGCTTTTCTCTGTAATAAAGTTTGTGTAACAGAAAGTCAGCATGATGTCATGACTATTGTAGTCATCAGGAAGTAGAAGTGACCAAGAATTGTTTATTCTTATAAAAGGAAGTGTTTATATTGTGGTTTTTCACAATGGATTAACCCTTATGCTGGTGGTGGCTAATTTTGCCAATACAAAATGATGCAAAAAAGCTGGAAAATGACTGAAACACTGGTATATGGGTACTCATCTAAGAGTACTCAGTGAGAGCTATCTAATGAATACCAACATGACAAGGTTTAGGTTTTGAAAAATCGTTGCATCCTTGTGCTTTGGGTAAAAGTATTCTTAGCATTGGAAGGGTTAAGATTAGCAATTTCGGTTTTCGTAACCGCCGCCTAACCCCGAGTCACTCGCAACTTTCTCAGATGCCCCGGCCAGGATTTGAACCCCTGCATTGCATGGTCAGAGACAGCTAGCAATCAGTGGAAACGCGCGCCTTAGACCACAAGGCCATCACGGCAGGCACCCAAGATTCAGGACAATAGGGCATTGTATACAACGAGTATTCATGATGTGGTCACTACTTGGGGATGGTCACAACTTTTCCTTACTTGCTTAATATACACTCATTCATCAGACCACTACCATGTACAGCGCACAAATGAGTAATGACAAGTCATGACATGACATGACATCTAAATGTGTCACCCCTTACTCTCACTGACCCATTCATTCCTTTAGTAGCCAGAAAAGCCTGATTATTTTGGTGATATTTTTTTTGATGAGAGCATCTTTTGCAACATATCTTAATGAGAAATGTTAATCAGTACCCCATCTACAACTAGCCTTCAAATAGTCTGATATTGCATGTCCTATTTCCAAGTTATTTTCAGAAGTATCAGATCAACCATGGGTACACTGTCTTTGGTGGAATCGAAGCATGAATGCGTTGAACTCTTTGTAACAGGAAGCGTATGATGTCATGGTTATTTCAGTCTAGGATTTGAGAAGGTGGCATATGAGTAATGGCAAAGACATGGTCATAGTTTATCTTCTGATACTCTGTAACTGTAAGTGTATGATCTCACAACTGCTACAGCTCGTGATGTCTGATAGATAAGCTAGACTACACCAGTCTACACCCCTGTTGTCAGCACACAACTGTGCTGCCATCTATGGTTAAGGATCTACATCATATCTGTTTAACCTAGCCTTGGAACCAGGCTCTATGGATCTTTTACCCAATTATTAGCTAATGACAGTGCTGCCATCTATAGCTAAGAACTAGCATTATACATATCAAACTCAGCAGGAGGAGCGGGCTCTACCAGTCTATACTAATGTCATAGCTATGTGCTGCCATCTATCATTTAGTAATGATTTTGTACATAGTTAACACAGCCTAAAAGCAACCTCTACCAGTCTATACTCATATTATAGCAGATGACTGTGCTGCCATCTATATTCTAGAAGCATTGTTCCCCAGCCTTTAACCAGGTTCTACCTATCTTTTACCCATGTCATAGCAGATGATTGTGCTGCTATCTAGAGTTAAGAAGTAGCATTGTTCATCTGCCTACAACCAGGCTCTTTGTTGTAAGCAGATGATAGTGCTGCCACCTATAATTTAGATGTGATACTATGGCAATAAACTCGGGCTATACCTTTCTTTTACCCGTGTTGTTAGCAGATGAAATTAGCTGAAGGCTTTAGCAGAATGAGTCAACTGTCAGGGTATCGCAGCCGGCTCCTGTCAGCAGTCGCGCTTAATTAGATACATGATATTGTTAGCGATAGGATAAGGGAACAGTGGGGAGAAACTTCATTAAGAGTTCCCAAGAAACTTCACAATCCTGCATGCACTTGGAGAAAATAATCATAGCATTTGCAGATGCCAATCTTCTCTAAGCATAACAATACTGAGGGAAAGATACTGGCTCTGGATTAGATTACTCATGATGTACATTTCAGGTATCTTCAAGTAAACAACATGTATCTGGAACTTTGTGCAGAGATTTGGTGTCTCATATGTTAACTAATCACTTAGGTATCATATACCTTGTCAGACAGATATAGAAGTATCTTAATGAAAATGTGAACTTTTGAGAAATAGCTAACTAAGGTTATTGACCTTGACAATCGTTCTTGTTAAACTACCTTTTATATACTTTTCAAATATCACTCTATTTGATGAGTTATGTATAACGAGCATTTTAGTTGTCATACTATGTGCACACTCCAGATGAACAGGCTTGTTAAGAAATATATGTAAAGGGATGTGCCAATATTGCTTTGAGTGGAATTAGAATGTCTTAAGCCAAATCTTTATTTATATATGTAACATCTGCCGATTGCTCATGCTTTACTCCTTTAGATGATTGCACATACCCTAGTAGACTAGGTTCCTAGTCCTTGAAGAGTTTACCTTCCCCTCTGAGTTGAACAACCATATATGTGTCATTGACCTATGAATAGCACCATATGCGTACTCGTACATAATTCAAATCTGCTCGCACACTGGCCTTGCCAGCGGCACATCCTTTACCCGTGATATGGCCTTCCTACTTCTAATGGTTTTGCACAAAGACCAACACCACCTATTGAGATAAATATACACTAACTTGCCCACCCTGACCCATAACCACTAGGTAAGAGGCAAAGTTAAATTATATATAACAGCCTAAACTCTAGGCTTGTAAGGATCAGAGCCGCAGCAGCCCAGTCCTGGGCGGGACTAATCTGAAGGCTGTGTGGTGCTGTCAGCGGCCAGCCCAGGCGTCGCCTAATTGGATCTCAGGATATTAGTAATAACAAGATAAGGAAGGACCAGAGACATTTAATTGATAGCTCAGACAATAACCTCTAATTCCACACATGCACATCTAAAGAGGGAGAGAATAGAGGACATTGCACCTAGTTAGCTTCCTACACCCTTCTGATAATTCTATGGCCATAGAAGCAACTCCTAAAATCTCCTGTTAAAGACCAGATTGTCTAAGAACCAACCTGATTTTAAGGATGGCTTAATTGTAACCCTTAGAAGACTTCTCTAGAGACCAGACTGTCTAAGCACCAGCCTGATCTATAAGAAAGGGTTAATTTCGACTCCTAAAATCTCCTGTTAGAGACCTTAACCTGCCTTTGCGCCAACCCGATTTTTTAAAGAATGAGTTCATTTCACTAGAAATCTTCTGTTAGAGACCTGACTGTCTTAGAGAAACCTTGATCTATAAGAAAGGGTTAATTTCAACTCTAAGAGTAAGAGCCAACCTGATTTTTATGGAAAGGTTAATTGCAACCCCTAGAAATCTCTTGTTAAAGACCACTGTCTTAGAGCCAACCTGATCTATAAGAAAGGGTTAATTTTGACTCCTAAAATCTGCTTTTAGAGACCAGACTGTGTAAGAGCAACCCTGATCTCTGTATTGCTATCTTTACTGCTGCTCAATGAAGGTATATAAGGAGATTAGCACTAACACCATAGAGCAGCGGCTTCTAAGACTTCTAATTAGTGGGAAGTAGAGGATTTATTGGCACAGTTCCCCCCTTAAATGAACTGCTGCAGAATCCAATTTACCAGCCGACAAGAATTAGATGGCACCTAGATCAATGTTCCGTGAACCTCTGATAAACTGGGTGGGGGGCCAGACATGTTCATCATGTTTCCTGAAACACTTCAGGGCCTGCCCTCATGGCTGTGTGGTCTAACGAATTGCCACTAACTGCTTGCTGTCTCTCACAACTGAGGGCATGCCCTGACAGCTATTAGTGTTCCAAGGCATTGCCTCTGACTGCTAGCCATCTCTCACCACTGCCCAGGTTCAAATTCAGGCAGGGGCATGTGAGAAAGTTGCCAGTGACTTGGGATTAGGTTGTGGGTTTCACTAGGTACAACTGTTTCCTCCACCATGTACAATTGGCTAGTCACAACTTTGCCGCAATATGGCTGAAAAAAGTGACAAAAATCTAAACTCCTGCAACACTTCCTTAGCCTAGCGGCCAGGCTCTGTTAATAAGGGCTAAATCTTTAAAAGTTACCATCAGGGTCTTAGCTGATATTTGGAAACAGGGTGTCCAAATAGAGGTTTCATAGACTTTTGCGTGTCTAAAGTGTGGTACAAAATACATACTACTAATAAAATAAACCCTATACATTTACATATTTTGCTTTTTTAGGCCAGATACTGCTTTGTGTGTGACACTACAGCTTCTACATCTTCTATCTTCTAAGAAAAGTCATTTTCAGCAAATTCTGACATAAACTTTTGGGTGTCCAAACTGTCAAAAAACAGTGTTCTGCGTGTCCAAATGACACGCTGGACGCATAGGCGGCTAAGCCCCTGGTTACCATCTATCAAGCTTCCACATCTGTAGACATACATGGATGTATCTTTAGTTTCAATACTTAGGGAACTTTCTAAAGATATTTTTAAAAGTATCATATATCCAGATAACAACTGTGAAGATCTCCAGGCATGAACAGATTAACCCAATCATACATGGAGAGCTAAAAAACAAAAACATCTAGAATATTTTAGTGAAATTTTTGTGACTTGAGCATTTTCCGCAAACATTTGATAAAGAAAAGTTAATCAGAACTGACCCACAATATTTCCTCAAATGGTCCAGATTCCATAGATTGAATGCACTTGCATTTAAAAAATCTCTCCTTTAATTATTTTTGTGAATCTTCGCTTATTTCCTTCGAGTTATTTTCCACATTTGTCATAGATTCAGATGACAACCGTCAAGGAGATTTCCAGGGATTTACATTTTTTTAAATCTCTCCTTCAATTATTTTAGTGAATCTACCCTTATATCCAAAGTTATCATAGATTCAGATGACAACTGTCAAGGAGATTTCCAGGGATCTACTTTTTAAAAATCTCTCCTTCAATTATTATGTGTACCAAGCTCATTTCTTTCTAGGTATTTTCCATAGATCCAGATGACAACTGTCAAGGCAATTCCCAGGCATGATTTATGGGATCGCTCTAAAAAGTCTCTTGCTGGCCTGTTCAACTCATTCTACTTATGGCCCCTATTTGTTCTAGTTCTTCATGAACTATTCATTCAGGCCCCTTCACAAGTAGATTCTGCTTAGGGCAATATGCCCTTATTTCCTGAAATCCGCACGCGGGAGCCGTCCTAATTGTCCACTCGACGTCCATTATGAATCCCTGCCAAGAAGCCAGCCCATCCTTCACAGTCCCCCTAATGATATTAATTGCCCAAATAGGATCATTATAACCAGTAGGTAGCCGCTCGTTAGATCAAAGTGTTTACTTTTCATTAAGTGAATCTAATTATGCGCCTACCACAATGACTCACGAAACCTCTCAAAATGTCCGTCATGATTAGGCCTTTCGACCCCGACAAGAGGAACTTCCTGAGTAAGGCGTGGGGCCATTGAGAAACAGGGGAAATTGGGAGTATTCCAAATTATTATTGTCTCTTCTGACGGGCGCTGACAGGGGGAGGTCATGGGGTCATAATTAGACATGGCAGCAGTGGCAATCAAATATTAAGGTGCTCACAGAGTGGAGGTTTCCGTGTCTTTTAGCGAAAATCAAGTTTTAAGGTGGATGACTAGATGTAGATTACAAGCATCCATATTTTAAGTGGCAATTAAATATTAAGGTGGTCACAGACTGGTGGTTTCTGTTTTCAAAGCAGAAATCAAGTTTTAAGGTGGAAGTAAGTTACAAGCATTCATATTTCAAGTGGCAATCAAATATTAAGGTGGTCACAGAGTTAAGGTTTATGGGTTTGTTTGTTTTTAGCAAAAATCAAGTGTTAAGGTTGACGTAAATTACAAGCGTCCATATTCCATGTGGCAATCAAATATCAAGGTAGTCACGGAGGGAAGGTTAACATTTTTTATTGCGTAAATCAAGTTTTTAAGGTTGATAATGACTAAAGGCTTCCTTATTTTGAGAGGCAATCAAACATTAAGGTGGCTACTGAGTGGAAACTAACATATATAATGTATAAATCAGGTTTTAAGGTGGACATAGACTAAAGCCTTCCACACTTTAGGTGGCAATCAAATTTCAAAGTGGCCACTACTACATGTATTTGTCTGAGTTTCAATCTGATTTGAAGGAAGATGTTGACTATAGGATTCCAAATCTTCATATTGAAGCATTTTTTAAAATTGTATAAGTGGAACTCTAAGGAAGGAAGGTATAATTATAGCGTGACCCATGTCACTGACCAAGTGCAGAGTGCCCTGTGTGTATATGTGTTGGCATGAGTCACAGGATATAGTTTGTGGTAGCCAATAATCATTGTCAACACAAGGAGCAATACCGGTATGAACAAGGATTCTATAGTTTTCCCCATTTGATATTGGTATTAGGTTTGATACTGATTAAAGGTACAATTCCCTAATGGTAGCATACAGATGAAAATTCCAAGTGGAACTCTCAAAAGGATGGAAGGTATAATTATAGCGTGACCTGTGTCACTGACCAGGTGCAGTATGTCCTGTGCGTTTGACAGGAGTAACAGGATATGGTTTATGGTGGCCAAGGAGCAATACCGTTATGACTTATGAAAGATTTTAAATGACTTAAACTCATTTGATATCGGTAGTGGGTTTAATATCAAATATAGCTACAATCCCCTTGAGTCACAGGATATGGTTCGTGGTAGCCAATAACCATGGTCAATACAAGGAGCAATACCGGTATGAACGATGATTCTATAGTTTTCCCCATTTGATATTGGTATTGGGTTTAATACTGATTGACGCTACTATACTCTAATGGTAGCATACAGATGAAAATTTCAAGTGTAACTATTAAGTTAAGCATGGAAGCGATAATTATAGTGTGACCCATGTCACTGCTGACCAAGTGCAGCATGCCCTGTGTGTGTTATATGTGTTGACATGAGTCACAGGATATGGTTTATGCTGGCCACACACTATTAGTGCTAACAGTTTTTTTCTCTATGATTATCTGGTGGAAGTTGATAAACCACAAAGCCACAACCCAGCTCATTATGGCAACTTTATTAACGACTCCATTAACCCTTCCAATGCTGAGGGTACTTTCGTCCAAAGCACAAGGATGCAAAGATTTTTGTAAACCATCTAAACCCTGTCATGTTGGTAGATTTTAATGAAAACTAGCTATATAAATTGGGTAGTCTTGGTTGGTTTTCATCCATCCATGCTCTGATGAGTCATGTCTAGTTGTTGAATAAGAGCTCCTCAATATCGCTGTAATCAACGAGCTCAAGGCATCAAAAAAAACATGACACTTCCTCCTGAGCTAGACACACAGAAAACACACCCCCAACACTGTATGCTACTACTACACGGAAATATCACAGCCAAGCAGCAGAGTGCATGGTCTCAAGTTTGATTGAAATCAGGGATTGAAATGTAACACATTCCTTGAGCAAAATACACTTAAATATCACATCCCATCAGCACAAATTCCATGAACAAAACCAGGGAACAAAATTTATCAAACCCGGTGACAATAACACCATTTTCAAAACAAAGGTACACAAAACCAGGAAATGAAATATGCATATTCCATCAGCGCAAATTTCTTAATCAGGGCCTTAGCCAGCAGGGTGCTTAGGCATCATTTAGAAACCCAAACCCTCATTACAAACTTCAGAACATGCAATGTTGTGAGAAATTTCCTTAAAAATGTCAATTTGAAGCAAATATTTGAATTCTTTGCATTCAATATAATTTCACATGATTTTGTGTAAGGATATTGTGATTTTCTCAATAAGTATTGAATATAGAAAATTGTAAAGGAGCAAATCACTACTGAGTTTTGTACCATATTCTAGAATGGTTTGTGTGTGGCATGAATGTGTTAAATCATCCCCTAACTGTGATATCTCAGCATGTTTGGCTATCTTAATTGCTTTTCCCATGTAGATCCTATACTAACAAGTGGGTGGACACTAATAGGGCCTAGCGTTCAAGTGTTTATTTCATTGACACTTTTATGTAATCCAGGGATCTATAAAGCAGGAATGTCACCCTGGCTCTGAAACCTACGTAATCTGTTTCCTTTACATAACCATAACAAACTGTAGCTAAGGTTTCTCTATTAACATAAACATTATAAAGCAATCGAGAGACAGTTTTTTCAAAGAATATGTTCTGTGAATAAGACCCCACACGAGTATACATGGTTTGAGGGAAAGAACTAAAGAGTAGAAGTCAAGTCCGATATGTTGCTTCTACTACTAGTACTACTGATGTTGCTACCACTACTACTTCTGCAACATCTACTACATTCACCATCTACTACTACTACTACTACTACTACTACTACTACTACTACTACTACTACTACTACTACTACTACTACTACTACTACAACTACTACTATTACTACTGCTGCTGCTGCTGCTGCTGCTATTACTACTACTACTACTGCTGCTACTACTACTTCTACAACATGTATGATTACATGTAGTATGGATGGGATTGTGGATTTCAGATATGTATATGTGATTGCCCCCTTGTATAGAGCATGAAGAATGCTTACATTCCCTTGAGGGTTCAACAAGCTGACTTTATCCTTCCAATACTGAGGCTACTTTCGTCCAAAGCACAAGGAATCAAAGATTTCTGAGAAGATCTAAAGCTTTCATGTTGGTATTCATTAGATAGCTCTCACGGAGCAACCATTTGACAGGGTTTCATGTATTTTTCAGGTTGTTTGCATCATTTTGTATTGGCCAAACTAGCCACCAGCAGCATAAGGATTAATACCAAATCTCTGCCATCCAGGTGTGTCATTTAGAGAGGAGAGGGTTAATTTGGATGGATTCACATCTAATACCCGATCCATCGAGCCCCTCATTCAGTGACAAGCATTACTCTCAGCTGCCTCTACTCCCCTGACAACATTGCATGACATGCTTGCATGTTCCGCGCGTACACGCTCGTGATGATGCCTTAATGTCTCCAAGATTTTTTGCCTGGGAGAATTCTTCCGACAAATGAACATTCCCTTGTTAATAGTGTAATTAGTCAAGTTACGAGCGTGACAATCTGTCTACCTATTTTGTCACTATTGAATCTTGTAGATCTAGAAGGTCGCTGTTAAATGAAGAAATAAGGCAAGATTGCTCTACTGTCACAACAAGCAAAAGTCTCCACTTTGAAGTCTGTTATTGTCTTCATTATTAAGATGTTCAATTCAATGTCTTATTTTCTGTTTTTCTTGTATTAGCTACACAAATAGGCCATCACTGTCACCAGAGCCCAGGGTCCGACAATAACCAGAAAACTCTACAAGCCTGGTAGGGCTAGTGGCATATGGAATATACTAGCCCTACTCCAACCTGTACTGGCCCTACCTGAAAATCCAAATAATCATTAAAACATTAAAAATTATCTAAATATGCAAGAAAATATGCTATTAATCTAAATCTTCCTAAAGGCACCAACCAAAATTTCAACATGTCAAATAATCAATCTTATCATGACTGGTAAATTTGTACTAGTCTGGTAGGGCTACAAGGGTTAGTAATTTACTAGCCCTACCAGCCCCTTTTCACATTTTTACTAGTCCAGACTAGTAGGGCTACCTTGTACGTCGGACACTGAGAGCCTAAGGCTGTGTAATAACTTGGGGATAGATACAACTTTCACCAAAGAGAGCTTGCATTTTAACCATGAATTCTCACAAGTTCATCTTGAAATAGTCTTATGGTGCTCTCTTTAAGGATCTTTCCTAAACTTGGCTTGCCAATAAGATTTCATCAAAATTGCAGGACTACTTTTAGGGTGCCCTTAGCACTATTGGGTTAAAGAATGGTTGCTTCACATCGGAATCAAAATATGATGGCATAAATTCTATGACAAACCTGAAGACAGTTCATCAAAAAGACATCACAAAGTTTTCACTGGGCCAGGAAGGCTAAAACACTAAGATTATATTAGCCCTCAGATGTTTCTGCTAGCCCTTTTAACAAATAGAAAATACAATGCTCTACAATACCCCAACAATAGAAAGTTCCACTACAGTAGCACATCAGGGCTATATGCTCAAAACTTTACTATCCTGACATATTGTTAGTAGCCCTGAACTATCAGGCTACTTTTTTGTCTAAAGGGCCTAGGTTGATTTATTTTCACCCGATATGACCGCCTAAGAGACTGTGACAGGTAATAAGGCAAGACAAAGGAGCTGGGCAGCTCTAGGGGAGGCCTTGAGACATGTCCATTTATGTCAACTGCTGGTCAAGGGCTACTGACCACCTGACCACTGAGGCCATTAATGAAGTCATCCCTGAAGCAAGCTGAAATGGCCTGTCTGTACTGGGTACATTTTGCTGGCAAATACATATATATCAATATATGAATGAATAAGTGAGTAAATGAATGAATGCATGAAGGAAGGAAGAAAGGAAGGGAGGAAGCAATGAACGAAGGAATGAAAGAATATGTACAAGAATGAATGAATGAGCAAATGAAACATTGAATGACTGAACAAATGAATTACAAGTAGTTGAATTTGGTGTATTAATGAATGGATGAATGAATAAACATAGCACAATAGAAAATTAAATATACTATCCAAATAATCTTGATCTTCATTGAACTCATTTCCAGTTAAAAAACGACCCTGGCCTGGTCATATATAAAACATATGTAAAACATTGGGGGTATGTCCCATAACCACAAAATGCATTTCCTTCAAAACATCCCATAATGTATCTCACATGAGGTTGGGTAGACATGATAATGTGTTTCACATGAACCCAAATTGTCCCGCTTTTGTGTGGAGACAGAAGTCTGGAATAGGAATAACACTACACAGTGCTGAGGGGTAAAAGACAGGAAAGAGCTTAGGGACATCTTGATGGTATTTAGGTAGACTAGCTCCTAGTCTGTAGAATACTGAACTCTTATTTTTCTCTGTTCTTTATATCCATCTATATTTTACTTCGTATCCAAGTGATAGTTTTTAGGGTTAAGAGAGGGCCCAAGAGGTGGTCCCCTACATTGTCTAAAACCAAGGGATTGTACACATTTCACACTGGCCACCTGGTGAGCAAGTGTAGAACTAAATCAGGAGAGACTATATTTTGAGTTGGTACAAATTTCTGCTTAATATATATGAATAGGAGTAAAAAAAGAAATGCTCAGCCTATGGCTAGGCTAGACCCAGACGATACTTTCATGGAAACATGAATGGGTCTGGTAGTTCTGAAGTCTGGCACCAACTATTCAGTGCCAGTTTCTTGCCAAGACTGTGTCCAACTCTTGCCATGACTTAAGTGAAAGGATTAGTAGCAATATAAATATTATCTCTAGCCCCTGAAGATGGCACTTGCCCAAATCTCCCAGCCTAGTAAGGCTGTAATCCAGTGTCTGGTAGGTTAACCAATTCATGCCTCTAGAGCCAAAAGACTATTTTTGTTATATTTTTGTGACGAGGGCATTTCATGGAAAACATTTGAAGGAGACATGTTGATCTGAATCTAACCCTTTTTTTTCTTTCAGACCGTTATAGGAAACAAACATTTTTTTCTGGGCCTGAGAAGAAAAAAGAATATTCAGCAGTGTTCCTATCCTCTGACCAAGAAAAGGATAACTAAGTCCTCCAGAACGACTAAACACTTATACAGTAGAGCGTATACAATTTATCATGTTTCAAAAGGTATTTTGTAATCAGAGAGAAGGGCCATATGTTTGACCTTACAGCCAGCAGGTTAAAACTGGAGAGGATGAGGAAGTTTTGGCGAGGGAATCTGTGGTTGTCTACGGGCAGTATCACATCCGCAAGGTGACCACCTAAAACAACAAGGTCAGTGTTTGAGGCAACAAATAGCCCTGCACTGACCTCTCCACTCCTCTGGTCAAGTAAGGTATGCACACAACCTGAGGCACAGTTCTGCTACCAACATTAGTGCTTGCCACTTGACATGGCAAGTAAAACTGACAGCATGGCAAGTAAAACTGATAACATGGCAAGTAAAACTGACAGCATGGCAAGTAAAACTGACAACATGGCAAGTAAAACTGACAGCATGGCAAGTAAAACTGACAGCATGGCAAGTAAAACTGACAACATGGCAAGTAAAACTGACAGCATGGCAAGTAAAACTGACAGCATGGCAAGTAAAACTGACAGCATGGCAAGTAAAACTGACAGCATGGCAAGTAAAACTGACAGCATGGCAAGTAAAACTGACAGCATGGCAAGTAAAACTGACAGCATGGCAAGTAAAACGCAGAGTATGGCAAGTAAAACTGACAGCATGACAAGTTGAAATCATCCGTGACTTGCCCGCCATGGCAAGGTGAAAATAAGAACATTTCAATAATCAAAAGATAAATGTATAAGCGATTATAAATATGTGACTTACTTAAAAACAATCAAATTGCAAGGATTAAATAGTTCACAATATGAGGCACAGCTGAACAAATTGCTCAACCTAAGTGGTCTTTTTCCAAGAATTGCGAAGTTCTAATTTTTGCTTAAAGCAAGTGAAAATTGGCGACATGGCACTTTTGAAATGATATCAGTACCAAAAAGTAGGTTCGGAAAGTTATTTCAGTCCCTCCTATTCAGGGTTGCTAAAGTTCCTTCTAATCAATAAAATAGTCAAGTCTCAGCAAAACAGTATAGGCTTGAGTACAACATGCAAAACTAGCACAAATTCTTCACACATCATTTCTTCCTTACCAGATATTGAAACGATTTTGATTCTCAATTAAGATAAAAGTTCTCATGGTCATAAAATGAACTGCCTAATTCTGCATTTTTCTTTTAAGTTCCTTTGAGACATTTATTGTTTCAGCCAACGAAGAGAGAAATCGTTTTTTGGCTGCAGGGCTGGTTCAAATCTCTGTGTCTCCGCGATCTAATTGGCCACCATCTAAACCCCATGAAATGTACATGGGGAGAGCTGAACCCGCCACTTCAAATCAACACCCCAAACCCGATACCCCTATCCCCTTCTCATCTTGTCCATCAATCCACACACACCGTGACCTTGGGGCTGCCATCGTGACCTTCACGCTCCTGCATAAATGTTTTGCCAATTACTTGCAGACTTCGGAGCCTTCCCCTCTGCCTGGTCAAAACGTTGGGCTGCTCATCTTGCCGAGGAAATGACAGATTTGGTAAATATTTCCATATACCACCCAGTCTAGGGTTTCCAGACAGCCCAGGCTGGCCCAGATATGCCACAGGAAATGTAATAAAACGCTTTCTCGCCCTCCCTCCCTTCTCTCTCTCTCTCTCTCCTCTCTATCTTTTCATCTACTTCCCTGACCTCCTCCACCACTCTTTCTCCAAGCCCCTCTCTTATCCGCCATCCTTTCACCTCCACTCCCCCTCTCTTTCCTTCTTCCCTCTCTCCCCCTCTTTCTTTTCCTCTCTTACTTCCATCTTGAGTTCTCTCTCTTCTCCCTTTCCCTCTGTGACTCTGTCTCTCTCCCTGTCTGTCAGCCTGTCTCTCTCTTCCTCCCCTTTCTCTGTCTCTCTCTCTTCCTCCCCTTTCTGTCTCTCTCTGTCTCTCTCTGTCTCTCTCTGTCTCTCTCTGTCTCTCTGTCTCTGTCTCTGTCTCTCTCTCTGTCTCTCTCTCTCTCTCTCTCTCTCTCTCTCTCTCTCTCTCTCTCTCTCTCTCTCTCTCTCTCTCTCTCTCTCTCTCTCTCTCTCTCTCTCTCTCTCTCCTCCCTGCCCCCTCTGCTCAATATGCCAGGTATCGTTTCCCAGGCATTCTCAGTATCCCGTGTATTCTAGTAGGAACAATAGTAGGAACATGTCACGGTATGGCCCACAGCTGTGGCAGGAGACAGCCTTTTCCTTGTCAACGACCGCCGACCAACCGCCGGCGCTGCGTTGTTGCCTCACTGGGGCACGCTGGGAGGGAAACATAAATAAACCGCTCCTGTCAACAAAGGCTCCCGATACCAAGAAAAGCACAACTTGGGAAAACCCTAATTCTCAATGCCACCTTTTAAAGTCTTTGTGAAACAGCGGAGGATGATGACGATATCAAGAAAGATGATTATAGTGTATGAAATCAAAATCATCACTATCTTCATCATTTGACATTACAATAAACATAATCATCACTACCATACCAACGTGCAACATAACCCGTTGCAATCAGGCAAGCAGAAAAAGCCCCTAACTTGTCCCGCTCGGCAAGTAATGTTTTGGAACCTATGTTGCACCCTGCATAAGGATGATGATGGTTTATATCATCATCATCATCATGCCAACAAACATCATCATCATAATACCAAAATAAATTTTGGTAGATGATTTTCCGAAATGAGGTAATGATGATGACTGTGAATATGACGATGATATTAATGATAATGATGATTATGCTATTATTCATTGTGTTGTTATCATCACTCTCTTGACTAAGGTGTCGGATACTAAAATGCCCATTATGGTGGTAAAATTGATGTGTTGGAAAGATAAAAGAATCTATGTTGATTTCTTTTGCATAATTCTTTATGCAGATGAATAAATACATATTCCTCTTCCTTTTGCTGGAGGCAAACTACTCCTAACAAAGCCTCCCAAATTATGATGTACATTCCATAGACTAGCGCCTATAATTAAACTGATGGTGAATTTTAGCTAGGATAAAATAATGGAGTGATATCAGCCACTATCATCATCATCATCATCATCATCATCATCATCATCATCATCATCATCATTAACATTATCATCAACATCATCATCAGAATATTCCTCTAGACAGATAAAAAGACAACCCTAACATTAATAAGAATATGCATGCATGCATTCATTCATATCTATCCATCACTGATGGGCCTGCCCTGATGGCCATGCAGTGTGGTCTAAGTTTTTGCTTCTGACTGCTAGCTGTCTCTCACCACTGTCCGGGTTTGAATCCCACCCGGGACCTGCGAGAAAAATGCTAGTGACTTGGGGTTAGGCGGTGGTTTTCACCTGGTACTCCAGTTACAACTGGCTAGGCATGACTTAGTCGCAAAATAGCAGAAAAAGTGACGAAATTCCAAATTCCATTACTGAAGTGTCATTGGTCTGGAGTGATATTACAGATAGCACTGCCTGGAGCGAGTTGTAGGAGACACAGGCCATGATTGAGCCTCCCGGGCATGTATGTTGTATGAAATGCCTGAATACTATATACATAGAAATGCTGTTACTAAAGGTGGATGTTGTCATAAATAGAGATATTTCATAAAACATAAATAATTCTGTTCTACCAACAAGCCTGAAAAAGTCACCTGTAAATGACAGAACTATCAAAATGATGACACCCTTAACTGACCAATGTACTTTTTCTTAATGTTACAGTATAATACAAGGGCCCTACTTCTCAGAGATTGTTAACCTTTACAAACCCAGAGATCTCTTTGATGAGGGCTGTCCGAATATATGACACGTTTGAAATTATCTTTACAATTCATCAAATATTTGTGGGAGAGATGTTAGTTGAGTGCTGATTTGAATTTCTTTATTTTGAAAGGTATGTCCAGGTGACACTTGTCAAGAAGATCTCCAGGCATGTATGGATTATAAACAAAGATAAGTGCAAAGAGTACTCACCATTCCGGCAAGCTTGTTCGTCCACAGGTCTATGCAGGGGGTCTCCCACCTGAGCGCAGTACACCTGTCTGGTTTGGTGGCCGGATCCACACACCTGTGACGAGTTGACCGCCAGGTAACACTCGTTCCACTCACCACTGAACCACTCATACCTACAAGATAGGAAATACACAGTGAAATACTACTGAATATCAGAAATGGAGGTACACTTTCACATATATTTATACCAGTTTAAAGGAGTTTCTGAAGCAATGATACCTGTAGGAAAATAACTAAAGATTGGCTTTTCTTAAATGCCAGAAAATATAAGAAATAAGAATAAACATCAAATATGAAATGTCTTAAGTTCGATATCAAATACATGTATAGGATATCATACATCTTATCACGGCTATCAAATATTAGAAATCTGTTCATCTAATGAACTGGTCATAAACACAGATGGACTCTTTCTCACTCTCTCTCTCTCTCTCCTCTCTCTCTCTCTCTCTCTCCCTCCCTCCCTCCCTCCCTCTCCCTCTCTCTCTCTCTCTCTCTCTCTCTCTCTCTCTCTCTCTCTCTCTCTCTCTCTCTCTCTTCCCGGACTGGTGTTAAGCCTATTGTTATGTGATATCTATCAAGCTATTTTTTTCTTTAAATCTGTGTTGATATTAGAAATGTGAGAAGTGTGTGGAGCCCTATTAATCATTTGAAGTAAGGAATTAAGCAAGAACTTCACACAAAATCTTTGATTAATTCTTTTCTTGGGCACTAAAAGCAGGAACCTTTAAGTCTCAAGTAGCAGATTGCTGTTTCACAGGCAAAGCCAATGAGCCACAACTCAATGAACATGCTTTATCTTTTCCTTGAATGGTTTTAAGTCAATTGTTATGTTATGAGGTTTAACCTTTTACTGCAGCTTGATGTTTCACAGGCAAATGAAATGGGCTAACAAGAAAAGACTCTATTGATTGCATAAGAACTTAAGAAATAATAACATTTAGTATTTGTTTTAACTAGTCTGAGTAGTTTCGACAATAACTCATTGTTCTCACTAACCTTTGTTCTCATTTATAATTGAAAGTTGGGACTTAAATGGGATTTTAGTCCCAATTGTACTTCACTGATACTTGCATGCCTACTTTTAAACTAATCAAATCGTAATTTCCTAAGCAAACTGTCACTTCTGATCAGGTTTCGTCTATTGTCGGTGTAATTAAATCAAAACTTACGAACGCCAAAGATAGAGCCAGGGACATTTTCCTTTTGAAGTGTATTCATCATTTTGTAATGGGAACCGTTTATAATGATACCATATGGTGAAAATGGGCTATTTACGAAGAAATCATTCTCTCAATTCTGACTCACACCCGACAATTTTTTTTTCACATCCGTCTTCACCGCTGGAGTACAATTGTAAGGTATGAATTATGGGATTTTAGTTTGGTTGCCGAATGGCTCAGAATAGCCGGTGTGAATCACCTGCAATAAAACCAACAGCTTTGATTGCCTAACCTTCCACTGGGAACACTTAACCCATTCATGCCTGGACATCTCATTGACAAGTGTCGTCTGGATCGATGAGTTTTTTGAAAATAACTCTGGAATTGGCCATAAATTCAGAAAATATTTGAAGGAGAGTTGTAGACTGGGTTCTGATCAACATTTCTCCTTCAAATGGTTAATGAAAAACTGCCTAGTCGAAAAGATGTTTCACTTCTGGGCCTTGAAGTCATGTAAGGGTTAATTCATTTTATATAATTGATCCATGCTGGAATTAACTTAGATCTGGAAGCCATATTTTCATTCCTTCAATCACCTTCAAACAATGAATTCATAAAAGCCCATAAAACAGTTTGAATGAAAAAGTGAATACAATAGTGTAATAAACTTCATGAAAGTAAAAAATGCTGATTTGTATTTTAAAAAATGAAAAAGAAAAAAACAAACAAAAAGAACACAATAAACAGAACAGTATGGTCACGTTTATCCAAAGGATGCAGTTGCCATGCAACACATTTATGCAAAATAGCTAGCTGATATCTGTTCAGGTGCGTAGCCTGGGTTGCGGAAGAAAAGAGAGAGAGAGAGAGAGATGCTGGAGAGCCATGCGCCAGTGCGCCCGACATAACAAGGTCACATGACCTGCTGTGAGATGTCATATCAATAACGAGCAGGATTCATTTCTCTACCTGGCTGAGCGTGAGGGAGACAATTAACCTATTGTTCCTATTCTTGCTCTCTTACTCACTCATTGATTCGAGTTATTACCTGACTATTAGATACAATACAATGGAGATTTTCTCTGCAAACATACTTAACCCTTATCCTGCTAACCACAACAATAGTCGTGGTGTGCAGCAGTGCTCATAGGTTTCACAGCGGGATAAGGGTTAACAACTTTTATAATAACTTATGATAACCACAGGTACTATCTATGGTTTGCCTTAACCCATTTATGCCTAGAGTTCATCTTGACATATTATTTCTTGATCTATGATATTTATGAAATAGCTTAGGAATGATGGAATTAGGAATTATTGTTTGAAGGGGAATTCCATGCTGAAGTCTGAATAAAATCTTTCCTGCTAGCACTTCTTTATTTCAGATGTATCCCTAAAAACAGTAAATTTCAAAATAAATTGTATGAACATCAGTAGTGTAATATATTTGTCTCAGCAGGTATCATGTATCAGGTATCAGGTTGATATCAGGTATCAGGTTGACAGCATTATGAGGTTAGCTCAAATAAAAAAAAATACTTCTTTTTTTTTTTAAGAAAAAATCCTTGTGGTAGGAATTTTACAACTTACTGTGGCAACATCCCTATGAAAAGGAATTTGGCATTTCGTTTCAGGGCTCGACGTTAAGGCCTGCCCGAGGAAGGTAAAAATTTCAAAAAGTCAGTTCGGGCAGGTGATTTTGACATTGTACCTGCCCGACAGGGAAGGTAAATATTTGCAGTGTGATCGATACTCAATCGCAAAAACCCAACAACAATCACTCACAAAACAGTAAAACTCACTGCTAGTGATGTCCTCTCTAGCTGGCCATGTAAACAACTGAGGCAATACCACCGGATATGTGCTACCACGCTCCTGCACATATACTGGTATGGCTCAGGAAAGCATGCTATTTCAGATGTCTTAATCCATTTAGAGCATTTGAAATTTAGGAAGCGTTTGCAAAACTATTTCACTATGTAAATAAAGATGTTTTACCGGCTTGTGCAGAACTTTATTGGCGGGAATTGTAACCCTTTCATTAAGATGAGGTTTATTATTGAAAATATTTTATTTTTAGCAGAAATGAACATATGAATAAATATGAAATAGAAAATAAATTACAGACAAAACCCAAAAAGTCAGCGAGGTTTTTTTTTTCAGGGCAGGTGTAAATTTTTCAGGGCAGGCAAAAGTTCAGGTCACCTGCCCTGCAGGGCAGGTTGTTTCAAATGTTAACGTCAAGCCCTGTGTTTAGTCACTTTCTCTGCCATATTCAGACTAAGTCCTGACTAGCCAGGTTTAAGTGGGAGGAAACCGCCACCTAAATCCCAGTCACTGATAACTTTCTCATTTTTTCAGATTTGCACTTACATATAGGTGAGAGACATCGAACAGTCATTGTCAATGGCATCCACTCTGCTATCATGGGCCTAACCCTAGTGATAGTTCTGACATCTTTATAGGCAGTATGTCACTTTGTTTTGAAGGGATTTTTTTCTTCTCCTCATTCAGTGAAATAATTTGTTAGATAGAGTAATAGAATCACGACATCCATTTTAAAATGACTGTCTGGAGGTACCATCCACTTGAATAAAACTCAGGAATGAAACATGAATTCACATACAATTTGACACAGAATTTTAGAATTGTTGAATTGTTTCAGCTTAACATTTTCCTTTCTAATATTTTTCCGAATATATACTTTTCCCAAAAGGATAAAAACAAAACAAAATAGTCCTGCCATGTTGGGCTGCTACATGCATCAAGAGAGATGGGAGCTAAAAAAAGGCTTCCGGAAGATAAGGAAATCTATCTTGGCTCTCAAATATTTTTCAAAATATATACTTTAGCCTAAAAGATATATACAAAACAAAATAGTCCTGCCATTTTGGGCTGCAATGTACATCAAGAGAGAAAAGAACTGAGAAGGCTTTCCGGAAGATAAAGAAATCTGTCTCTGCCTGTGTTCTTTTTGAAGTGTGATTAATTAGACACGAGCGGCTGGCCCACCCTGCTATTAAAAGAACAATCACCTCTCTATTGTTCTCAGCGATTCCTCCCCATCTTCTCATAACAATAGGCTGCCATCTCCTTCCTCTCCCCTGTAACTGATACCACGCAAGTCGCTTTTTTTCCATGAAAGGCCATTCACAAATTTGTTGCGCACCCAAGCGGAACATCCAGTTACCGTGGCAACATCCCTATCTAGACTGACTAGTATTCTCAGGGGCCACTTTTCATTGTGATTTTTTTGGGGAGTTTTTTACACGACAATGGATGCATTGTCATGTTCTGGCAGGTTATCAAAACATTAAAACACGTTCACCGAAACTGAGAGCATTGTGTTGATCAATTAATGGGTGTGATAATTTATGCCACCTCCCCAAAACCAGGGTGATCGGGCAGGCGGCTTCTGCTTGGGTTCTCCAAAGGACAAAGTGGGTAATTAACTCGCATGTTTTATGTTGATTGCCCGAGAAAATATGCGAAAACGACATTTGAAACCAAATCTCCGATTGACATTAAATCACTAAATCAGCTGGGATTTTTTGGAGTAATTAAGTAGGGGAAATGGGATATTCTATCTACAAGGCTGAACCTATCCTTTTTCAAGGCTTCAACCAAGTAAATCTGATCCCCTAACGCGTGTGAAAATCACACTTTTCAATCCACAAGTACCTTAATAATAAGGAATATTGCTATCTTTCTGTATACAGCCATGATCTCTTATGAATTTAGAATATGAAAATTGCATGGAAGCCCTGGCAAATGTACTGCTACACTTCAACCATTTATTAACACTCAGGGTTCCTATAGAAAGTATCGTCCTGCTACTCTCATACTTTTGAAAATAACTTGGGAATAAAAGTGAATGTTCGCAAAATATTTGAAGGAGAATTGTTGTTTGACTTCTGATTAACATTTCTCCTTCCAAGTATTTCCCAAAAAAATGCTTTTATTAGAAAATATTAGCAAAATCCTCAGGCCTGTTTTGGCTGCTCTAAGGGTTAATGGGTTAACCCTTGTCCTGCTGAATTGCTGAATGGAACCTACCATGACAACAGCATTGATTTGGTGCCCTGAGACAAAATTAACCATTAAGGGTTTATGGGTCACAACTTGAATTTTGAGGATTTTGAAACACTGGGCCTTGATAGGTTAAAATGTTTATTGACTTGGTGGGGAGATTTGATCATTTGACCAGGCAGGTGAGGGGAGAGCAGGATTTCTGTTTTGTCTGATTCACAGTACAATCACAGAGATATGAACCGTGGTATTGACATAGTAAATTGTGTATAAATAATTCTGTCTCCAGCTGAATTTCCTCTTGACAAACATGTGGTTGTTATTTCGCAGACTGCTGTCTCCTCGTGTGGGTTTACCTGCTCTTAACACTTTTGCTGCTGGTGGCTAATTTAGTCAACATGAAATGATGAGAAAAAGCTAGGAAATGACTAAAACCCTAGCAGATGGGTACTCATCTGATGGTACTCAGTGAGAGCTTTCATCTGAATACCCACTTGACATGGTTACGATAACTTTCGTAATTTTTTTGCAATCTTGTGCATTGGACGGAAAATAACCTCAGCATCAGAAGGGTTAACCTAGTTACACCACCAGTAGCAGCACATAATGATTTTGGGAATATATATTCCAAAAATGAACAAATTATCTAAAATTTCATGAAGGAATGTAAAGTGCAGCACAACATACAACTCTTCTTTCAAAACATTTGAATGAATGAGCTTAATTTTTTAATTAACACCAAATGGATTACCAGTTGAGTGGTGATTGGTACCAGTACTCGATACAATAACAAATATTGATATTGAATAGGACAAAGTACCATATCATTTAAGATCTGTTATAACGATACTGGTATCATGGTATTGCTGGACATCTCCACACGAAAGTAGTTTGCTATTCATTAGCCAAATGAAATATTTGAAGTTGACAGTGCAAAATCTAACAAAATTGAGTTTCTGGGAGGCAATGGAGTATCATTAAGAATATCATTAAGATATCCGATCATTATAGAAATATTGATAGTGTAGTGTATTGCAAACATCTTTAAAGGTGCCAATCCTTACCGTTAAGCCCTATCCAGACAAGCATGAACAGGTTTACTCATCATACATGACATTTGCCTACATTCTACAATCTGAATTTATCAGGGCATTTTCAATGCAACAGACACTTGGCATTTGACTACAACTAACTGACTAACTAACATTTGTCTATCAGCATGTTTTTAGTGGCTGCAGGCATAAATGTGTTAACTTATATCTGACATTTGTCTGCAGTACAAATAGCCTAGCAGTGTATTGTCTGGTCTGTGTGTCTAATCAGCTTTGTCTGATACTGTACATACATGCGGTGCCAGTGGGGAGTTACTTGTCCAAACAAGAGCTTTGTGATTTATTACGGCTTACACCCCATTGTTTGAGACTGGCCCCATACTGATAGATGTGAATATTGTTTTCTCTGTTTCTGTTTCGTCTGATCCCCCCTCTCTCTTTACACCTCTCTCTCTCTCTCTCTCTCTCTCTCTCTCTCTCTCTCTCTCTCTCTCTCTCTCTCTCTCTCTCTCTCTCTCTCTCTCTCTCTCTCTCTCCCTCTCACTATGTCTCTGTCTCTCACACACTCTCCATTTCTCTCTACATCTCTTTCTTTCTCTCTCTCACTATCACTGTATCTCTATCCCTAGCCCCCCCCCCCCCTCTCTCTCTCTCTCTCTCTCTCTCTCTCTCTCTCTCTCTCTCTCTCTCTCTCTCTCTCTCTCTCTCTCTCTCTCTCTCTCTCTCTCTCTCTCTCTCCCCGTTCCCCCATGTTTTACCGTGGACACTGTGGCGCCCCCTCAGCTGTGCAGGCCCTCATCTCGTGAAGAGGGGGGCAGTTCAATCCTCCGAGCTTGGGTAATCTCGTCACACTTCTCTTGCGTGTCTGAGTTCCGTCCCGTGCGTGTCGGCTCCCGTCGAGGCAGGTCTGTGAGCAGGCCCCCCAGTTGGACCACTCGGACACAGTACAGTCACAGGGCATGGCACAGTACTCCGACTCGGCAGGCTTAGGGCGACCTAGAGAAGAGAAATAACAAGAACATGGTCAGAATTCATATTGAAGTTTCACTGAACTAGGATAAAGAAATCACAAGGTAATGGTCAGAATACAAGCTTCTATCAAAGGATGAAAATGGTGATATTCATATTTAGGCTTTGGGGGACCTGGGGAAGAGAAATAACAAGAAAATGGATAGAATTCATATTTTGGCGTACCCTGGGCAACCTTAGAAGAGAAATTTAACCAGAAAATGGTTAAATTCATATTCAAGGTAGGTTGACCCAGGAAAGTGAAATAACAAGAATATGGTTAGAATTCATATTTACACAAGTCTAACATATTCACTAGCCTGGTATTCAGCTTTATTTAGTGAAATAGGCATAACCCAAACAAATAATGAAACTACTGTAATAGTAAGAGGGTGGCACTATTACCAGGTGGGTCAAGAAGAGAACATAAGTCCTTACATATCATAGATAAACCTTATTGAAGATGAAAACAGAGCTTAATCTTAATATGTAAATCATTTTTAGTATGAATAGGGAATATTTCGAACATTCTCATATGAAGAGAAGTGATATCCTTGACCACAAACTACTATGAAGAGTTTAATATCTGAAAGAACCCACTAATCTCTTGTAAGCTTTACCAACCAGTTCCCTAACAACCAGGCACTTCACCAATACATAAATTTCTGCTTGAGATCATGCTAAGTTTATTCCTGCAAGTGACACATAAAGATAATGAGTGGGAAAGTGAACACAGGGCAGGCATCATCTTAAGTGGCACTTTCTAAAGACAAAGAAGGATAAATAAGCATTGTGCAAGTAGTGCTGGACCTACTTTACTTTATGTAGAAATAGATCCTGTTCGCACCACTATTGGGCAAACTATAGATGGTAGCAATGCGTGCGACAGAGGTCTCAAAACGTGCTGTGTACAAGACAAACCCTTTAATCACTGTTTAACTCAAGATTTTTTTAGGAACATGACCAAATGATTCGTTTAAATGTTTCACTTGCATTTCAAAAGAGCGATTGTACTTAAAAAATGTGTAGACCCCATGTATTGATATCCCCAAAGGCTTATGATAGTACTTTGATTTAGGTGACGTATTGATTGATATAGGTCTTCATTATTGCTACGAAGAGTGGTATGTTAGTGTCACAGCACACACCAAAAAATAGCTGGGCTCCAAGACCAAGTTTCTGTGCTTCAGGATTCGTAAACTTGGACACCCCTGGCAATGGGTTAAAATCTAGCCTAAATTTCTTTTCTTTCCCTTCCCTTTTGAAAACAAAGACTTTTTAAAACTGCATGTGTATATTTTCTCTTTCTTTTGGCCTTGACCCAATTATGACTGCAGCACCCAAAACACACTGATAATTTTGTCAACATATATCTTTTTTGACAAAAGCATTTTCAGAACAATATTTGAAAAGGAAATGTTGATCTTACAATAGTCCATTTTTTCTTTGATCTAATCAAAATTCCTGTTACTTTCAACAATATCATAGATCTACACATTCTTGTCAAGATCTCCCTGCATGTATGGGTTAACAGATAGCAATGTAAAACATTGGAGTGACATGTTTCAGAACTATGTTGGGATTTAATGTGTGCTGAAGGATTAACAGAGATGTTAGGACAAAGACGGTGGGCAGGCAACCAGTTTAACCCTGTAATGCCCACAGACCTTCAGGAGTCAGGGGTCAGAGATCAACTGCAATCATTTAAATCAGGGGCCAGCAAGGTTCTGCACTAGAGAAAATTAGCTACCAAAGCATTGTCTTAGTAGGCAATGCATCTGCCCGTCATTTGAACACCCAGATTCTCACCCCTCAGGACACAAAAAACAATTGCGAATAATTTCTTAAAATGTCTATTTAATGTATATGATTAAATTTTATCACATCAATATTAAAATGACCTTGTATAATGATATCATGCCTTATTTCAAAAAAGTAGATAAATACATGTTTATGGTTGTATTTTTAGTATATTGTGCTTTCCCATGAAACATAGGACACCTAAAATATCTATGATACTTTTGACAATAACTTTGGAATTTACAATTATTTTACAAAATATTTGAAGGAGAGTTCTTAGTAGTGTTCAAATGAACATTTCTCCTTCAAATCTTTCCCTGAAATATGCTTTTGCTCATAAAATTTTGCCAAAATTGTCAGGCTGATTTTAGGCGCTGCGAGCATTCAAAGGTTAAAGATGGCTAGGTGGGAGGAGGCAGCTAGTAGTGTGGTGACTACATAGTGATAAGCCAGACCACTTCACAGTTGCCAAGTTTCACCACGAACCACCAGCAGCCGGCAGGTACAGACAGCAAAGAAACACAACCCTGTACTGCTGCACTGCACTGGCCTAAAACATACTATTTTGGTGATATAATTTTGACCCAAGCAAATTGCAGAAAATTATTAACGGAAAAATGTTGATCAAAACCCAACAAACAATCCTCATACACATATTTTGTAAATTTTTTATTTTCAAAAGTATCATAGATCCAGGCTTCAGTTTCCAAGTGAATTCATTATCTATCTGTTGCTATTTTCAACAGTATTATTTATCCAGGTGCTACATTTCAAAGGAACTCTAATCTAGAATATGGTAATATGACTAATACTTCTAGGGAATAGGGGTAATGAATGCACCCTAACACAGGGTGTGGGGACATATCTTTAACTAGTAAATTGCTGTATATGCAGCAAGCATCTTGGGTGTAAACCTGACCAAATGGAGCTGGTATACCAAGAAATTTCTAGGATAATGCTAGGAAAATTCCAAGATTTCCTGGAAAGTCTCAGATTTGTTTGGATAGGGTTGAGAGTTAGGTTTATGTTTTTCTCAATTTGAGGATGCCAATTTAGCTTTGTATTCACATCCATGTATAACCATTCAAGATAGAAGGATATGGTCCCTGACCTATGTATGCCATCGACAGCTTCACTGTTGGGTCAACTCAGAGGGGTAAGGAACCTACTAGGATTGATGCCTGACAAATTTGTTGAAAAGAGCTCTTAGCTCGATGCCTATAGATCCACTTCTCTGTCAAATGCCTATTACTCCTCTCCCATGACTTAGTCAGGAGGTTAAGTCTACCTCCAATGAAAGCTTTCTGATGGAATTAACCCATACATGCCTGTAGCGGCAAATAACGACCTGACTATTTTGGCATTATCTTTGTGACCAAAGCCTTTTTTGGGAAATATCTGAAGGAGAAATGTTGATCAGAAGCAAACCAACAACTCTCCTTCAAATATTTTGCAAATTTCGGCTTAATTCCAAAGCTATTTTCAATTTTATAAAAAGTCCAGACGACACTTGTCTTGGAGATTTCCAGGCAAGAAGGGGTTAAACAGCCATCTATTTGGACAGGCAATGAAGGATCACTTTGTACACGCGAGAGCACTACTTCATTTTTCTGACGAGTGATTTTCTCTGTAAGGAGCTTCAAACAAAGCCTGTCGACCCTCAGTCGCAAATCGGCTGCCCTAAACGCACCACTGTCCTTAATGGAGGTGTTTGTTTATGTGATGCCCTGATGGATTGGAGAGGTTTAGGGATTGTCACATCTACTCTTAAGATGCTGACACAAGCAAACAGAGCATGCAGCCACTAACACGCAAACTGTATGGATCTATGGTACTTTTAAAAATATCCTAGGAATGGAAAGTAGAAGCACAAAATATTTGAAGGAGAGTCATATTTTGTATTACATTTAACACTTTTTCCTATGAATATTTTACAAAATGATTTTTTATTTAGAATTTATTTCTTATTATTTGTCGTTAGGGTCTACATTACTTTTGTAAATAACTTTGCCACGAAGAGTGCAATCTTAATACATATGAAGGAGATATATGAATATATCATATTGCACTTAACATCTACTCATTAAATATTTGACAAAATGTACTTGTATTTCGAAATATTCCCAAAATACTAAAATAGACAGGCCTTTTTCAGATGATACATGATACAGGAAGAATGGATTTAATAAGTGGCATTTGCAAAGGTGGATAAATATTTCTTCGAAAAGGGATTTTGGCATTAAAAATTTCATAAAAAAAGATAAAACATCAATTAATCTTCAATGAGACCTATCGCCTTCCAGAAAGACCTCCTAAACCAATCCACCGAGCCTTGACACACTTAACAACGCAGCACCCGGAAACACAAGTCACTTCAGAAACCTGTTTTTGCAGCCATTTTTTACCCATAATTAGTATGAGATATGAATGGTGAGTCTGTGGTGGTATTTCAATGGTAAGTTGTTGTATTCAGCTGGAGACAGGACCTCATCAGGTTTCTCTGTGGTACTCTAAAGGGCAAATGCACCATCAGAATGATTTAGGTTTAAAATGAGCTTATACATGTCACCTTTCAAATAAGACCTCCCCGAAATGTCCTCTTCGGCACTCCTCAGTTATGGCTTACAGAAGTGTACAAGTAACAGGCCTGAGACAGCCATACATGGGCATGTATAAGCTCATTTTAAACCTTATATTCTGGTACATTTGCCCTTTAACATTCAACATGACAGCAGCCATACATGTATTCAGTATTTTCATAGGATCCTTCTGTGAAACATTTTTTTGGAAAATATTTACAGGAGAAACGCCAATCATGATACAGCCTATAAGGCTATGACTCACCTCCAAATATGTTTTCCAAATCCAAAATCTATTCCTGGTTATCTGCATATTATTGGCAGGGTGCAAATCTTGGTCCTTCTCTGAGAATTTGCCATAAGCAGGCTCAGAACCCCAATATGCATCAATTGATTCTCATAAGTCTGTGAAATTCAGATTTTATACCACCAATTTTAGTATATATTTTAACCCTTATGCTGCTGGTGGCTAATTTGGCCAATACAAAATGATGCAAAAAACCTGTAAAATGATTGAAACCCTGGCACATGGGTACTCATCTGATACTCAGAGAGAGCTTTTCAATGAATACCAACATGACTAGGTTTATGATGGTTTTCAAAAATCTTCTCATCCATGTGCTTTGGACGAAAGTAGCCTCAGCATTGGAAGGGTTAATATAAGATCAGGGCCATTTTCAAATTATTTTTGTTGATGGCCCATAGATCTGCATTTGCAAGGGCAAGAAGGCCAACCATTTTCTGATATTTTAATATCAATTATAAATCCAGGGCCCTTCAACTTGAAAAAACAAGTCGGCATTGTAGTTATTCATTGTCAATAAACCAAAAATCCCAGCAAGGAAAATCTTAATATAGAGTGAGCAGAGATGGTTCAATGAGTGGGACAAAGAAATCAGGTACAAATATAACCTTTTTTGGCTTTGAGAATGTGAACATTAACATTTGGTCGGGATGGTAGTTAATCATTGTCAATAAACCCAAAATCCCATCTCGGAAAATCTCAATATCAATGGAATGTGTCAGTTTAGGAGGCTGAACGCCATTCATATCCTAAAGTACAGGTGTCAAAAATAGCATGATGGATGATAACAAGAGCTCTTTTCAGCTTCTCAATAGCCCTAGTCCACACAAAACATACTCTGCTACCTGCGCTCAGCCAGTGAGGGATTTGATACCGGCACATTCATGAATCCCTAATTTAACAGCCATGATGTGCCTAACAATTTTGGCATTATCAATTTGAATTTGGATTTGGAGTTCCAATTATTGTTGATTTTTCTGCAATATTGATATCTTATTGTGACTATTCAGTTACAAAAGGCGATAAATACTGAAGAATGCAAAGAGAACGCAAGTCATTGGCAACCTTTTCACATGATTCAAGCAAGATTTGAATCTGGCAAGCTGCGAGTGGAAACACCTTTGACCACTAAGCCATCAGAAAGCCCCAGAATATCAAAAATTAATGTGCGCATTCTCAAAGCCAAAAAAGGTAATATTTGTATTGCCTGTAGTGCCCCTATTTTCTCCCTATCATCTTTTAGTGATGTATCTATCTATCTTACAATATCATTTTTCAAGAAAATTTTGAAGGAGTAAATGTTGATCCGAAACTATTGAACATCTCTCCAATCCTTCAATGATTTTCTCCAATTTACCATTAAATCCAAAAGTTGTATTCATATTATCAAAAGTCCAGACAACACTCGTCAAGAAAATTTCTAGCCATGAATGGGTTAAATACTGTTGACCCTGTTTGACAAAACTGTATGTAAATTGCACAAGTTGACAATAACTTTTTCTTTATCAAATCCTATGCTTTTGTTTTGTTTTGTTTTTTATAAGGTGATGTTTCCCTGATGGTCTCTAAAACTCACAAATGTCAGTTTCACAGCCATCTTGGAAACATCTGGTAGAGGAATGTCTGAGCGCTGTCCATTGCGACTAGACGCATGCACAACTAATGGTAATCAACCTCTAACTGAACACATCTTGTAGCAATGAGTATCAACACATGTTGTCATATATCCACTGTGCAGTTTTCCTTGGTGGATTTCCCTCGCTGTCTGTCTGTTCTAGGGTGGCTCCCAAATAGTACCAGTCTCAAGGACACATATGCTATGCTGTGTATCCTTAAAGATGAAGATGACGATGATGATAATAATAATAATAATAATAATAATAATAATAATAATAATAATGATGATGATAATGATGATAATGATGATGATGATGATGGTAATAATAATGATGGTAACAATAATAATGATAACAATAATAATAATAATAATAATAATAATAATAATAATAACAACAATAATAATAATATCAATAATAATAATAATAATAATAATAATAATAATAATAATAATAATAATAATAATAATTATAATAATAATATTTAATAATAATAACCATTACATCTAGAAGGTAGCAAAATCAAGTAATGAATTCAATTTTCAATTCGGCCCTCAGGTTTCTGTTAAAAGGACATCACCATAACAGGCAAGCCTTTTGGCCCTACAGGTAGGAATGGGTTAAAGGGATAGCCCTAGAGGTACTTTAATCACGCACTGCCAAGAAATAACCCAAAAGAAAATACAAACACTAGTAGAGTAGGCCTCCAGCTATTCATAACTGAACTATAATCAGGCGTAAATCCAAATCCACCCATATTAGACATAGCCATAGAAATAGCCGAGGAGAACTGGGCAACTGACCAATACCCATTATATACTCAGTAGAGAGAGGTCAAGGCCATGATACTCTTGAACTTGAACCCAATGTATTCATAAGACAGCAGGTTATTTCTGGGCACAAATATACGTTAACCTATTTATGCTCATTGAGCCAAAATACTTCTTTTGGACAAGAACATTTTCAGAACATACTTGACAAAGTGCTGTTGAAAACCTAACCCATTCAAAAGTTATGAATCCCAAGGTATTGTAGATCAAGACAAATAACTCCTTAAAATATGAATTCACAAATGAATAATTACATTTTTCTTTAAATTCCATATATCATAGTTTATCTCACTCTATGGCATGTTTACCACCCCATTCCATGCATGGGTACCTTTAAGCATGATGGTGTGACTTCTAGTAGCTGCAGTAAGTGTTACCCAAACATCAGAGTCTTCATGTGCATAGGTCAACCCTTTTGTGCCCCCCCCCCTTTCTGTCACCCCTTTTGTTTGCCCCCCTTTCTTTGTCCATCATCACACCCACTCCCTGCATACCAACTTCAAGGTGAGTTAACCCTTTCATGCTCACAACCGCCGCATGACAATTTTGGTGATAACTAAAAGTGTTCTTCCGATTGTTCGAACATGCCAAACAGTGTTTGTTTGTGCCTCCGATTATGATGATCGAACGCAATTTTACATGTTCGGACAAAAAAACAAACATGGATAAAAATTATATTCAAAGAAATAGCTGGACTTTCGGTAGTCCTGCCGGTCAGAAAATCTGAGAAACAAAGTTTATTTACCTATGTATTGCCCCACCAAAGAGGAAACACTGCGGGACCGCTCAAGATCCACCTCTCTGAGCGTACCGCGGCGATGTTACAATGCCGCCATTGTTGTTTTGTTATCTGCACACCATAGAGCAAATGCGCATGACGCAATTACACTAGTGTGTCTTGATACCGCTAGGTGTCGCGGTACCTTATGACTAAGGTAAATAGCAATAGCGGCACGGAAAAACATGTACACAACTTCGATTATTAATCGGTCATCGGTCGTTCAGATGGACCGATGATCGACTTGGAAAATTTTGACCGATTCCAAACACTAATAACTACCATTGGGAAGTAAAAGATTTTTTTTGAAAATACTTCATTCACTTAATAGACTTTGTACAACTGATAGTGATTTCACAGCTCAAGTGTTTGGTTTTGAAAATGAAAACAACTGATTTTTCAACTCTAGTTCATGTCTTCACTACTAAGTAGTTTTAGCTAGTAAAGTGTTTATCAGGAATCCTTTCAATATCACCTCCTTTTTTTCTTTTTTTGAATGGAAGGAGTGGATGACCCTTCTTTTATTACATGCTCCCTGTTTATTGGTGGTGAGCCTATTTGTATGGCATACATGTTTACTTCTAACAATAAATGGGTCAAGTTCATGAGTATCTAGGTCAGAGGTCAACAACTGCTTTCGGTAGGTCAACCATCCACTTTGGACTGGAGAAGACAAGTGGTCATTCAGTACTCTGGGGAGCACACACATACATGTTAATAGATTTACCTAAAGCAGGGGCAGTAATGCATCTCGATCTCTCTCTCTGACTCTCTCTCTGACTCTCTCTCTCTCTCTCTCTCTCTCTCTCTCTCTCTCTCTCTCTCTCTCTCTCTCTCTCTCTCTCTCTCTCTCTCTCTCTCTCTCTCCACACACACATTCAGACCAAACCTCCCCTGGATAAAATATCTACATAGTGTACCTGATAATAAAGACCACCTGTTTAATGTGACCACTTATAACGTCCCTTTATTGTTCTTGGTTTACAGGATTGATGGTATAAATAGCCTATTAATACCCATCATAAGTCAGTTAATATGAGCATGAATGAAGACAACAGAATAAGCCCCCCTCCTCCCATTGCCCAGCTTTTCCTCACAACCACAAGGGAAATGAGCAAATCGCGTTATGTTTACTCGTCTCCGGCCAAACACGATATCAAACAAGAATGTCTCTGTGAATAGCCGTGTTATCTAGGAATCTGATTCTGCAGGAAGTCTGTGAGCCAGCTGACTTGGTGGCTAAATGGTACAACTCTGGGTATGTTTAGAGACCCTGCTGAGAGACAGATAGTGGGCCTGGCTCAGATTACTGAGGATGTACACACTTCAGGAGTTCAGGTAACTTCTAGCAAGTGGGTATCTAAGTATATAACCTCTTTAAAGCTAACCTGCTTCACAGCAGTGTTGAGATTTTGGCGCATCATCAGCGTGCAACATAGGCTCCAAAACATTACTTACCGAGCAGGGCAAGCTGCCCTAAAGTTTAATTTATTTATTGCCCCACCAGCACTTGCACCCCGCCACTCTGTTAAACAAAGGTAAGTTACATTGCAAGGACTCTGCCCAAAATATTACTTGCAGAGCAGGGCAATTTAGGGTCTTGCTTCTGCTTGCCCCATTGCTGTCTTTTGCTGAATTCACTAGCAACTTGCAACAGGGCAAGTGGTCATGTTGCGCGCGCTGGTGTACTATTCCCTTTATAGATATTTCTGCCTATTACTCAATATGATTATTTACTTTGAACGATAGATGTTAGACCATAATGTGCACTCATCATCATGCTGTTCAAATAACCTAGCTGTGCAGCAGGAATAAGATATGGGGATGACTCTTGACCTCCCAGAGAGGCTGCCATTGAGACTAAACTCAGTTATACAACTCTGTGAAAATGAATATGTTTGTACTGAGGCTTAATTTAGGAACATGTTAACACCTGACTCTGGTCCAACTCAGCACTTATCACACGGCCCTGCTTGTACAGTGGGACAGAGAGATTGGAGGAAAGCTGAGAAGAACCAAGACAAATATATGTATATTTGGATCTGCCATTCTATCGGAACATGTCATCAAATTAACCCTTCCAATGCTGAGTCTACTTTCGTCCAAAGCACAGGGATGTAAAGATTTTTCAAGACCATCTTAACCCTATCATATTGGTACTCATTGGAAAGCTCTCGCTCTCAGATGAGTACCCATATGCCAGGGTTTCAGTCTTTTTTTCAGGCTGCTACCCTGAAGTAGACCAGTGCCAAAAATCAACCAATTGTATACAAGTAACCGCATCAATAAATGTTCGCATTCCAGAGTGAGCTGCACTCTTCGTGTTGCTGGTCTAGTTGATGGATCTCAGGCAGCCTTCATATTCCTCCAATTCTAGTCCTCCACAAAATGGGACAAAGCAATGTCTTTAATGTTCTCTATTAGAGACATACATGACTAATGAATAGTGGCTTTCAAATTCCCAAGAAAAGTATTTTCATAAGCTGTTATTTGTGAAAACAGTGCTGCACAGTTTGACAAGCTCTGAAAATGAAATCTACAGATCTGATGGGATCACATGCGAATCCCCCCAAACAATGTTAGTTCACGAGATCACCACAGATGAGTGAAATATTATCATAATCCATACCCTGGTAAGTAACATATACAGCATGGCCCTGGACTATGAGTATGTTGAGATGCCCCACAGGCATACTTAGAGTTGAGGTTTTTCGGGTGAGTTTGAAAGGTTTCAATTTTGACAGATAAATATGCTGTTTGAAGTGACTGTCATTGAATATGAGAACTATGTAACAGTTGTGATGTCTCAAAGCAACTCTGGGGGGGACTGACAGGTAGGAAAATACCTCTGCTGTTAACTCCCAGAATAAGGTATTGTATTGTTTAAGAATCAACCAATAGGATGAGAAAGTTTGCTTCCACACTCTCTCACCAACTCTGCTCCGCGCTCACTCTCTATCAATAATTATATATATATATATATATATATATATATATATATATATATATATATATATATATATATATATATATATATATAAATATATATATATATATATATATATATATATATATATATATATATATATATATATACATATATATATATACATATATATATATATATATATATATATATATATATATATATATATATATATATATATATATATATATATATATCCTTTTAACCCTGTATACAGATCCTATGATAGCAAATATTTCCCTATTCCCCATCCGATCCCCTACCTCTGTCCCTGCCACCCTAGGCTACCTTGAGATCAGGATGCTAATGATAACTACCTATATCCTATGATATTAATTAAGTATCTTCTTTACCCCCTCCCACTCTTCAATGACATGAAAGTATTCCTCAACTCATCCACCCCCCCCCCCCCCCCTCCTTCCTGTCTCTTCCTCCCTAAGTCCATGCCTCCAGACCTCTACACTAATGATAGCTTATTCCTGTGTAAAAATTCTATGATATTAAGAGTACTTATTTCTCTACCCCATCCACCCTCCTGTGAGATTAAGGTATTTCCCTAACCCCTCCCCACCTCCCTGTCTCTTCCTACCTAAACCCCTGGAGCCCTCCAGACTGGGACATTAATGATAGTTTATCCCTGTGTACAGATCCTATGATATGAGTATTTCTCTAACGCCTCCCACTCTTTTTCCAGTTTCAAGCACTTTCCTAACCCCCTCCCCACCTCCCTGTCTCTCCAGCCCTAAGCCCATGGCTCCAGACGTGGACAGTAATGATAGCTTATCTTTGTGTACAGATCCTATGATATCCCTACCCCCTCCCACCTTCCCTGTCTCTCCCTCCCTAAGCCCCTGGCTCCAGACGTGGACAGTAATGATAGCTTATCCCTGTGTATAGATCCTATGATATCCCTACCCCCTCCCACCTTCCCTGTCTCTCCCTCCCTAAGCCCCTGGCTCCAGAAGTGGACAGTAATGATAGCTTATCCCTGTGTATAGATCCTATGATATTAGAGTATTCCCCTAACCCCTTTCCCATTTCTCTCTGCTACCCTAGGCCCATGGCTCCAGACCCTAAGCCAATGGCAGATTCTATGATATTAGAATCCTATATGATATTAGACTATTTCCCTACCCCCTCCTATGATGATCAAGTATTTCCTTCACCCCCTCCCCACCTCCTTGTCTCCCCCATCCCTAAGCCCCTGGCTCCAGACATGGACAGTAATGATAGCTTATCCCTGTGTAGAGATGCTATCAGTTGCCATGGTTGGCGTGGAGGCTGTGTGTATCACGCCAAGTAGTTGATGTATGTCTAGACCACCCTGGCTGGGGAAAGCCCCTGTCACTATCAAGTACACATCCCTCCAACTTCAGCGGGACTGGACATGCATCGCTGGACACTCAACAACTCCCACTGACCCTTCCTAATCCTACTTCAGGAGATGACCCTCTTTTATATATATAGACGTGTACCTTTAAAACAGGGGTTGACTGTTACCTTACGGGCCAGTTTTTGCTCCTTACTTTTTAAGCAAATCTCGGGCAAAAAGAAATATTTAAGAGGCAATGAGAATTCACATCAAATCTTTTTTCTTTTCAAACATTACTTACAGATTGGTTCTTCTTTAACATTTTTTCTAGATCTATATAATCTACGCACTCTAGATATGCCTTCCAACAATAAAATAACATATTTTAAGTATAGCATGAACATTGAACTTCAGTGGAGAAGATTGAGAGATTAAATTTTGATTTACACTCTAAACAAAGATTTAGTGTGAAATCTAGTCAGCAAAGAGCCCTGGCAGCTTGTGTTTGCTATGTAAAATTATTACCGACTTGAAAAAAAGATTGTCTACAATAAATATTGAAATAAGGAAAGAATTCCCTTCATTGGCCTTCAAGCACTTTTGACTTTTGTGATATCCTTAATGTTGTGGTCTTGTGGACGAGCTTGGCAGCATATTGGTGATGAAAGGGTTAGAGTAAACAGTACTCAGGCAAAGTACCCATCCATTTCCTCAATGGTCCCCAGTGTTTACACTCGGTCAGCGCAGAGTCATAAACATGTTCACCTACTAGTAAACACTGGGCCCCCTCAGCCTGTGAAACAGGACATATCTTCCAGGAAGTGAATGTTGTATACAAATACACATTTCATCACTGCCCCATCAAGGGAGAGACTTCAAGACATCTCACACATCCCACCATAAAGTGAGCATCCAAGAGAAATTGAGATAAAGGGTGCAACATAGGTTCCAAAATATTACTTGCCGGGCAGGGCAAGCTGCCCCTAAAGTTAACTTGCCCCGCCACTCTGTTAAACAAAGATGAGTTATATTGCGGGTACTCTGCCAAAAACATTACTTGCCGAGCAGGCAAGTTAGGGTCTTGTTCTGCTTGCCCGATTGCCATTTTTTGTCAAATTCACTTGCAACTTGCAACGGGGCAAGTGGTTATGTTGCACGCTGGGACAGCAACTTTCTCCCATGCCTCAAGCCAGATTTGAAACCAGACAGTAGTGAGGAACAGCAAGCAGCCATTGGCAATACCTAAGACCACTCGGCTACTACTACTAATACTACTACTCTGCTAGACTGCTACTACTGTCTCTCCCATTGTAATTTTTTGCCAGATGTGAACTTCTAATTTTCCCTCCAACCCAATGCTAATCCATACTGTGGAGTGTGGACCAACCTCAAACCTCTGCTGCCGAGACAAGTCAATGTTTGAGCACCAAGTCAATGTTTGGGCACTGGCCAGCAAGGTAACCTTACACTGTAGAGGTATGCGCTTCTTGTTTCCAAATCCTCGTGTCCACAGATAAAGTATTTAACCAACCATAGAAAGGGCACTAAAATAGATAGGACTTGAACCTGGTGATGATTAACTGGTGGTGACCCTCAGCAGCTTGGTACATGGCTTAGTGCCCTATGCCCACTCAGTACCCCTACCTTGTTCATACCAGTGCAACCCATACCCTTTATACCCTGCCTACATGGCTGAGTGATAGGGGTGCTCGATGCCCACTCAGTACCCCTACTCTGTTCATACCAGAACACCCCACTCTTCCATACCCTGGGTACATAGCTGAGTGAGAGGGGTGCTCTATGGCGACTCAGTGCCCATACCCTGTACATACCAGAGCACCCTATACTCGTTCATACCCTGGGAACATGGCTGAGTGAGAGGGGTGCTCTATGGCGACTCAGTGCCCATACCCTGTACATACCAGAGCACCCCATACTCTTTCATACCCTGGGTACATGGCTGAGTGAGAGGGGTGCTCTATGGCGACTCAGTGCCCCTACCCTGTACATACCAGAGCACCCCATACTCTTTCATACCCTGGGTACATGGCTGAGTGAGAGGGGTGATCTATGGCGACTCAGTGCCCCTACCCTGTACATACCAGAGCACCCCATACTCTTTCATACCCTGGGTACATGGCTGGGTGAGAGGGGAGCCCTATGCCTACTCAGCGCCCCTACCCTGTCCATATACAAGAGCACCCCATACTCTTTCATACTATGGGTACATGGCTGTGCAAGATGAGTGCTCTGGACTGCTCCGAATCCATTCATATCCAGATTGACTCATTCTGCAGACACAAAGGCAAATATTTTGGAAAATCAGAGTTTAATAGGTGTTATCTGATTGAAAAATAGGATGCCCTAAAATTTTACAATTGCCAATTTTGGGCACCCAGTTTCTCAATCCTGGTTAAAGCCCTGGCTACAGGCCTGAGTTGGTTAGAAAGAAACTGTCTTCCTACAGGGGTGCACTGTTAGTTATTATTCCATGACCAGTGATACTATAAAAATACAAAATTATGCAAACACATGCAACAGTAGGAATTTAGTTTCATTGATTCACCCCAGGGGGCGCTTTGATGGGCATGTGTCATCAAGGGACCGCAGTCATGGATCAGATTACTCACAGATCGATGGATTTTTTTTATTGTTTTATTTGAGTACCTGAGTCTGAAATCTAAGCTGAAGTACAAGTCCCACATGTAGGTTTGTTTTACATGTTAGTCATTAAAACCAGCAGCCAATAACTTCTTTCTGATTAGTTTTCATTATCAGAAAAATGCACTAAGTTGCAAAAAGATCAGACTTCAGAAATGATGCAAATGATTTTCAACTTTCCCCTTGGACTAATATAATTTCTCTATATATTAATGAAATGTATGCATATAAAAGTTGCATATCTGTCTGACATGCTGCATCTAAACTGGCCTATCTGAAGTATTCCGAAACCATCCTTATAAGGAAGAAAACAAAAGAATATTCAAACATGAATAACATGAATGGAATGGTTCCGGTATTATTCAGTTAAGCCTCAAAACTAGTCTTTGGGTTATATATTTATCCTTGCTGCAAATGCCTAAAAGGTTCTGAGATTTCTTTTGGAACATCATTCGAACAATACCTTTTTTGGAAAATATTTGATGAAGAAATGTTAGATAGATCTGCCTCCTCCAAAAACCACTGGGAACCCCTCTTTTTCCTTTGTTATTTTTAGGAGTACCATAGCATCTCAAGGGCACTTGTCTAGTAAAACTGCATCATGGGCTAAAATGCCTTCTTACTTCAGGGAATAGAGAGAATTACTTTGACAATAATTGACAAGCCCATTGCTCCATTCTAAGTCCCTTGGAAGATGTCAAATTCCACAAAAATCAGGTTTTAATCCAGTGACCAACATTTTATCTAACTCACTTAAAGCAAAAAAAATCCCTGCTGGTTTGACAATTATGCTTATTTCAATGAAAAAGAAGAATTTGAATGGAAGTGGATTTTTGTTGAATAAATTCTGCAGTAAAACCAAATATTGTTAAACCTATCACACCTATTTACTTTGTTCTATTTTGTTCTTACAGACTCACAGACCTATACTTAACCTTTAATCCTTTAGCTGTTGGTGGCGAATTTGGTCAATACAAAATGATGTGAAAGGCTGAAAATGACCGAAACCCTGGCACATGGGTACATATCTGAGAGTACTCAACTAGAGCTATCCAATGAATACCAACATGGCAGGATTTAGATGATTTTCAATGTTTTTCCTGAGGTTTATGCCTTAGACTAAAGTCCTCTCAGCTTGAAAGGGTTAAAGGACTTAGTTGATTTCTATGCAGCCATGAATTTCCCCCTATAGGATCAGGGGAGCTGGCAGCTCTGCTGTGTTTGATTGGAAGTGATAGTTAGAGTGTGTCAGCAAATGTCAGTTCCACTCGGTGGGTATTCCGGGGCCAGTAGACACAGTAAACACACTTTACCTCCTCGCCAGATGTGGGGCCAGCCCGATAGCCAAATGGTCAAAGGTATTACCACTGACTGCTTCAAGTCTCTCACCACTGCCTGGGCCAGCCCCCATAGCTGAATGGTCTAAAGCATTGCCACTGACTGCTCCTAGTCTTTCACTACTGCCTGGGCCAGCCCCCATAGCCAAGTGGTCTAAAGCATTGCCACTGACTGCTCCCTGTCTCTCAACACTGCTCAATTCTATTGGATAATATCTGAATACTCAAAACTCAACCTATAACACACCTTTAGAAATTTTCTGAAATACCATAATCCACCAATTAATCTGGAATTTTATAAACCCTGTTTATTATAACAGAGGGGGTGGCAAATTCATTGTTATTCAATTAAATGGTCACTGAATTACCATAATGATTTTTCTGAGTAATATGAACCTTCGAAGTAGCATGCTTTTAAAAGATGTTGCAGGATACTTTTGAAAATAATGTGGCAATTAAGAACAGACAAAACTCTCAAATATTTTACCAGCAAATGTTCAATTCCAGAGTTATATCCAAATGTTTTATAAATCCAGCCAACACTTTTTCAGATCTTCTGTGCATGACCAGGGCCTGAGAAGCAGGCTCTGGTAATAGGCACAGATGGGGAAGTAGGTAGCATTAGGATCCTCCTGTACACCACTGAGGAGGCGGCCTGAATGATAACAGTGCCTGCCTATTAATTAGTTGCATGGTGTAATAATTAATTGCTGGTTAGGTCAGGGGCCAGATGGGAGATACCACTCTGACAGCAGGGTTTGTTTACATCTTGTTCTCGTTAGATCCCTCTTAGGACTGGCAGTTAACTCACTCATGAATGCCACCTAGGGATTTCTCTTTCTCTATCTCTTTCTCTCTCTCTCTCTCTCTCTCTCTCTCTCTCTCTCTCTCTCTCTCTCTCTCTCTCTCTCTCTCTCTCTCTCTCTCCTCTCTTTCTCTCTCCTTCTCTCTCTCTACCTCTCTCTCGCTCTCACTCACTCGCTCTCTCTCTCTCTCTCTATACCTGCCTACATCTCTCTCTCTCTCTCTCTCTCTCTCTCTCTCTCTCTCTCTCTCTCTCTCTCTCTCTCTCTCTCTCTCTCTCTCGCTCTCTCTACCTGTCTCTCTCCTTCTACCTGTCTCTCTCTGTCTCTCCCTCTCTCTCTTTCTTCTCTTCTCTTTTTTTATTTACTCCCTCCCTTCTTTCCCTCATTTTCTCTCTGCCTCTCTCTCTGAAATCTATGTGATAAATAAGGTTAAGGAATGATCATGTATGTATTTACTTACACCTCAAATGAGTCCATGACATACAAATGAAAGAACTGGGATATGCACAAATGGTTAAGTTCTATGCAGATTCAAGATTAGAAACCCAGAACTAAAGAAGTGAGGTCATATACAGCCAATAGAATATAATGGCTTCCGTGATCAAATACAAATTTCTGCCAAATATGGCAATTATTAGCAAATATGTCTAGACATCTAATTTTAGGCACTATTATAGTTTACCATTTAAGCATGAAGCCGTGGCACAATTCTACTTGAGGGATCCAGGGACCCTGAGAAACGTCACTACTGGGAAAACCAAGTTAGGAGTGCATGAACAGGTTTCTAGGTATGAGGCACAGTTCCCCAGGTAGGGATAGAGTAAAGTGTACAGGTAAAACTGTGATTAAATATACTGTAGCTGTATAGTCTATCCTATTTTTTCAATTTCAATCATTATTAATTTATTTATCTATTCATTCATTTATCTATCTATCTATTTCAAAGGCAGTTTTTTGTCACGTTCTGGAATATTTATTCCCTTATTTATCTATTGAGAGCAAACTACACTTTCAGCCACTGATAAAAAAAACAGTGCATCATTGCTCATCCAAGAGCTACCTTTACTTTCAATCTCTGATAACAAACACACTTGTGCAAGTCCATCTTTACTTAACTAACCCTGTTCCCTGTAAAGTGAACTGGCTCTTACTTGTATTTGATAGCATTTGTATCAACATGTACACTTGTATACCTGCTCCACGGATCCAAGGGCTGGCTGCCATTTCAGAAGGAAACCTTTTCTTTCAAGCCCTGTTCTCTGTAAAGTGCACTGGCTGTGGCTTTACCACAATATATACTGGCTGTGATTTTTGTTGGATAACTGTTGTATCAACACATAACTGCTCACAAGATCCAAAGGCTGACTACCATAATTTCTGAAGGAAACATTTTCTTTTGAGCCCAGCTGTCTGTAGAGTGCAATGGTTGTGATTTTTGTTTGATAATGGTTGTATCAACACGTACCTGCTTGACAGATCCAAGGGATGATTGCCATAATTTCAGGGCTCGAAATTAGGGGGTGCCGGTAGCTCAGGGCTCCCTTGAATGCTCCTGCGGCTCCCTCAAATTTCTCCAGTGAGCCAAATATGTACTGTTTGACATACAGAATACTTTTATGAAGCTTATGAAGATGCAATTGGGCTCCCTGGAAAAAATCTTAATTTTGAGCCCTGCTATCTGTGGAGTGCACTGGCTGTGATTATTGTTTGATAACGGTGGTATCAACACGTACCTGGTCGACAGATCCATTCTAAAGGAAACCTTTTCTTTTGAGCCCTGCTGTCTGTAGAGTGCACTGGCTGTGATTATTGTTTGATAAGGGTTGTATCAACACATACCTGCTCGACAGATCCAAGGGCCGACTGCTGGGGTTGCGCTATTGAGTTGCGTTAGTGACCCAGGACAGATATATAGACTATACTGCTAGCCATTGTGCTCAACTAGTCAGATGTAAAATCTCAGTCCTGATCAACGTGCAGACCTAACCAAATGAGCAGTAGAACATTAAACTAGTTATTGAGGAATTACCTTCTGGAGCTTAACCATGATGCAGAGAAGTCTCTGTGGAGCTCAGGCAGTTTGAACCTTTTCGTAAGAGTTCTTCGCTCTTTTAATCTTGAAAACTCTCTATTGATGCATCATGGAAAAAATCTGTCTCTGACTTGTGCCTGAAGCAGCACCGGTGACACTGGCAAATGAGCTCCAGGCATTCAAAACTATATATTTTCTAAGAATCGCATGCTAACTGGAAAAACAACGCTATTCCAATTATATGTGATCATCTATCAGTCAGGTAAACCGATGACCGACTCCCATAGTCAAGTATGAATCCATGTAGGGTTTTGGGAAATAAAACCAGGGCACCTTTGGCATGAAGTGGTTAAAATTCTCCACAATAGCAACCCAAGCCCCCTGATTGCCAGAGGTTGGACCAGGTGAAACAGATCTGATGCCGGCGCCCTGTCTGGGGCAGTCGGGTATGCATCAATGTAGGGTGTCACGTTGCATAACCCAGGAGCCAAACACGATTTGTTCCCGAACCAAACAACCTCACGCAAATAACCGCTGAGCTGCGGCAACACAAAGGACGCGATAGCTTTGGCGTTTATCCTATTTTGTGGCAAATACATGGCGTGTGATCCTCAATTAACTGACCACTGGTCTCTGAGGGTGGTCACTGGGCTCTGATCTCTCTCTCCCTCCCTCCCTCTCTCTCTCTGACTCTCTCTCTCTCCCTTTCTCTCTCCTGCTTTTTCTTTCTCTGGGATCGGTTTGGTGTTTTATCCTATTTTATGAGAAATGCATGGTGTGTGATTCTCAATCGACTGACCACTGGTCTCTGATCTCTCTGTCTTTCTACCCCATCTCTATCTGTCTCTCCCTCCCTACCTCTCCCCCCCCCCCTCTTTATCTCCCCCCCCCCCCCCCCCCTCTCTCTCCCTTTCTCTCTCTCTGGGATCGGTTTGGTGTTTATCCCTTGCTATGGGAAATACATGGCGTGTGATCATCTATTAACTGATCACTGGTCTCTGACGGTGGTCACTGGTCTCTGACAGCCACAGCCGGCCCCCACTGACAGCAATGGCCAGCCCCCGCTGCTCGTCTCTCCGTCAAGCGGTCAGCCTAGGACTGGTCAGTTGGTTCGTCAGCCTCAGCCCTAAGGCCACTGCTGCCTGGAGGGCGGATGATACCTATGACCATTGATCAGTGCACAGGTCTCGACGATATTTGTTTTATATAGGGGCTGCCACTAAAAACTACATTTGGGCCCTAGATTTATAATGCTAGTGGACATAGTTTCCACTAGCTTTAAACGTATCATTCATGAAGAAAGATAAGCCTCTGGTTTTCATTCTGTATAATCCATACAAGGATAAAATCAGTTGTTCCCCAGTTATAAGCTCTACATTTATCAAGAAAGAAATGTCTCTGGTTTTCATTCTGTATTGATAGTACTATTACCCATATCCGGATTAGATCGACTGTCCACCAGTTATAAGGTCTACATATAATATTTAGTAATCTTCAGGTGTTCATTGTTAGAAGCTTAGAGCTATATCGTAAAAGGACCTTCAGCTTTTAAATCTCAGCAATATTTCTAAATATTGAATAATATATATGGATTATTAATGGTCCCTGAACTTTTTCTTCAGGCTGCTAACTTTCCCGAATTCAAAGTCCAGCTGGAAACTAATTTGAAAAGTTACAGTGGACCCCTAAAATGTTTGAGATTTTGTGCACTGAGGGTAAACAATATGACATGATTGCCATTGTATTCCATGTATTCACGTTCCGCTTGTGTGAATGATGTAGTATTCATGTGTGTGGGATGATAACAAATGTCGCTGAATATGATTCCTTATTGATTATTTGTTGCTTCATTTCATGAGCAGTGTCTGGGGCCAAGTTGTCACTGTCTATCTATGTTGCCAGCTGGTGGAAATCTGTGAATATAATGCCATCGTGCCTCTATGTGTGGGGGGGGGGGGGGGGGGGGGGGTTGGGGGGAGGTTGTGAAATGACATCCCTTGTAGACGGGGTGGCAGTGAGTAATGACTAAACCAGTGACATCATCAGTTTAGCTCCCTGAGATTCACAAACCTAATTGTGATTTGGATGGCTGTACCTCATTTGCTAAATGCTGAGATCATTTGCTTTTGGACTGCACACATGAACCGACAACTCTGAACTTAAATCATCATACCAATCAATTTCCAAAAAAAAAATTAAAAAATTAAAAAATTAAAAAAAAAAAAACAAAAAAAAAAACAGATTGTTAAATATATTAGGAACAAAAATTTTCAGTCAAATATTTCTCACAATATTCAGGGTATGTTCATGATGAGAATGGGTTAAGTGAACAACAAAGGGAGGGTTGATATTCAAACAAAGAGCCTGTTCACATGGACTTTAATCCACTAGGACCACCCCACTATACCCTCAATCATAATACCCTCACTATACCCCTCAGTCACCTGCCCCCACCCCAGGCTACCCCCACACCCAAGGCTATCACCCAATCTGCAGACCTATTACACAAAAGATCATTACAGGTCAGTGATTCCACAAGTTTTTACCCCCATTATTTCTCCTCTCAATGGGAACTGAAAGATTCATGCGCTTTTCTATACGAGATGTTTACCATGATTATCAGCCTGCATTAAGCTTGAACCAATTATTCATAATTTGATCAATGTGTATTCATAATTTGGGATTCTTTGCTGGGGCTTATTATTTGAGAATGAATAGAACAGACTCGAATTGGAAATTTTAACCCATTTATCTCCGAAATGCCACGATATCCTCGTATATATACACAGAGAGTAGTTATCGCCTGTGGATAAATAAGGGGCAAGGCTCGAAATTAAGTTTTTTTTCCAGGAACCGCAGGAGAATTCAATGGAGCCCTGGGCGCCGGACACCCCTAATTTCAAGCCCTGAAGGGGTTTAGATTGGGTAAACTAACCTGTTATATTCATGCCTGTAGTTATAAAGAAAATACTTGAGAAATAAATGTAGACCAGAACACACTGCAGAATTTCCATTTAGATATTTTGTCTACTCAATCTCAATATCTGAGTTATTTTTGAAAGAATTACTGATCGAAACTACACTTGCCAGGGATCACAAGGCCTGAATATTGGCTAGCCAGCATCTGTTACACATCAACACAGTCACTTCCTGTTCGACTCGCGATCCTAACTGTCACAAGTACCAGGGAGCAGAGGCCATCTCTCTAGTGGATACCGTGAACAAGCAGAGACATACACAACTCTAAACTCTAATGTACACTCCCTGTTAACAAGTAAGCCTGCCTCCCAGGCCATATTGATATGATACCCCTTGTGGATAGATGGCACTGCTGTATGCTGGTGAGAAATTGTTGATGTACACAAAACAAAACAACCACAAAACATGTATTTACTGATTGAGAAAAGGCATAGTGTTGTTGTGAAATGTAATGGGAATTTACACTGAGGCATTGAAAACAATTGATTGTTTCCTGTAACCTGAGCCTACCATTTATCACTAAAATATTTATTGAAATAAAGGCATTTTCATACCTACCTATCTTAATTTTTCTTTGGGTGTTACAAGAAACAGAAAATATATCATTTTAGGCCTAAGGTAAAATTTGTAAAAATCTTCAATTATTTGCTTGAAATAAACTTTTCTTTAAGTATGTCACAAGTACGATTTGGGCATCCTGGTGTGGGATCGGTTGTCCTAATAACGCCCCACACCCTGCTGCCCAACACTGGTGATTAAGCCTGATCAGGTTTTAAGCATCTGTTACCAACTGCTTCCAGATTAACACAACTACTTCCTGCTTGACTCATCGTCCCCTCTGTCATCAGCACTGCCATTTCTAGGATATCTACTAACCCTCACTAGATGGAGATGGGACGAATTTCTAGTATAATACTAAGGAAATGCCAGTATTTTCTGTGAGATCACAGTGACAATGGGTAAGGGAAATTCCTAGCATTTGTTACATCTGCATACACATCAAGACATTACTTCCTGCTTGAGTCATCGGTGTCTCTGTCATCAGTACTAGTTTCTCAAGACCCCTCTCTCACATAAGTCATCCCCCAATCACCTAACATAGCCTCTCTACCCTATAATGACTAATACACAGATCAAGCCTTTCCTTTAAACACCACAAAAAGAATTTTACGACTTTCATCATCATGACCTGATATCAGAAATCCTAGCAGGTTACAAGTGGCTTTATCTATCAAAAGTTGTTGGTGGTTGAGGAAATCGGAGTACCCGGGCGAAAACCACCACCTAACCCCAAGTCACTGGCAACTTTCTCACTTTGAGAAGTTCAGTCTTTCTTGATATTCCATACCAGCTCAGTGTTTTACATCTGAAAAAGTTAAGATCCATAGAAGAGGGACATGTGTTTCTTAAATGTGTACAGAACTACATCATTGAAAAATATCAAAAAGAGGATTTTTAAAAACTTAAATAGTGTACCAATCGTATGTATCTTTCAGGGTGATAGGGTGTCCAACTGATGCCCAGACACCCGGCTGCGGCTGGTTAGGGTCCTGAACCGGATACTTCAGTTACAGCAGGAAGCCACAATCACTGGAGGGTTATGTCCCATTGTTAGCATTGAGATACCTGCCAATTCTAACTGTTTGATCTACAGGTAGACTAGCTACACTTTTTCTTGATGTTGCCGCCGGCTTTATAATACCTTGTCAACAATAATACAATAAATAAATATACAACAATCTCCTTATTCCAATGACTTTCCTGTGTGTATTTCATCCTTTTTACTTCTTCCTCAAGACTTTCCTCACTATTCAACCCATTCAGACATGTAGCACCGACCGAAAAAATGGCCGGTCTGTTTTTGTAAAATCTTTAACAAAAGCATATTTTGGAAAATATTTGAACGAGAAATATCCATATGAAAAAATCCTACAATAATTCTCCTTCAAATTGAATATGAATTTATGGTTAAGTTTTTTGCAAAAGTATAATTGGTCCTGAATCTCCTGATTACTTTTATCAATGAATTTACCAGACATGGGCACAGGGACTTAGCTAGGATTTTGAAAATGCCTGTCCAAATCAGGTATTTCCCCAAAAAGTGCCTGTCCAGGGGACAGGCAGCGAGCGCAGCGCGCGAGCCTCTTTACGGCTGGGGGTCGCTCAAGGCCCCCAGAAGCCAAAGGGTCTACATGCTCTGAGGTGCATTCTAAGGGCTATCCTGCAAGCAAAATTGGCAATTTAGGAAGGTCATTTGATGTTTTTCACAGTACATCTAATGATAAAACATTTGAATTTTTTATCTTTTGAACAGATCATTGAAGGAAACTACAGAAGATCAATACAGGCAACCCATTTTATGTATTAATAGTGTTCAAAGGGTATAAGACAATGCATGGCTGTGTTTATTCATGTATACAAATAACAAACAGCAGGGATAGAATTTATTTGTATGCATCAAGAAATACAATGAAAGAAATATACATACAAAATCAGAGAGAGAGAGAGAGAGAGAGAGAGAGACTATAAGAGAGAAAAAAACAGGATGCATAAAGAAATACAGTAAAGAAATATATTCAAAAAGGAGATACAGGAAGAGGGTGTTAAAATATGATGCACAGATTAACAAAAACAAGATATTAACAGGTTACAGTAATCCTATTTACTTGTTTTTGATAAGCCTGGTTAAGCCCTATCAGCTGTCAAACAGTGATCAAACAAATGAACTTGGAAACAAAAGTCACTGTCTTCCTCTCCTAAGTACCAATATCAGCCCGTCCCAGAGGGGATTTAAGGAAATATCTCCGTTCCGTTCTGGGGGCTCTAGCCCCCTAACTGCCCGTCTCAATGACGGAAAACACGGGTCGTAGCTCAGTCCTTGCATGGGCAATACAAATACAGACAAGAGGACTTCTGAATGACCAGTTGACTTCAGAGAAAATTTGACAAATTTCTGTGTGTGTACATTTCCCATCTCCCAGACTTCTAGTCTACACTTAAAGGAAAAACTAACCAACTATTATATACAAACACAACAGGAGTTCTGAATTGGTCCTTTTTCATCGAAAAACAACTCATGGTGAAATCAACATTGGTATTTGTGTTTGTTACCTGACCAATTCACCCCTGAAATTGTATGTGTACTCATATTGTGCTTGTTCATCTGGGCTACATGGGTATTAGCCAATTACCGGAACCTGCCCTGAGTAAATATCTGTGAATAATCAAACGTGCGATCAACATTCAACAATGGTGAGCAACTTTGAACAAGGTAGATAATGAATCTTGTTTGGGCACACACTGGGACTTAACCAGGACCAGTTCAGCCTGTTTTTGGAAAGGCAGTTTCCTAAAGAAACTCCTTTTTGAACAGTCAAAATTTCTTTGAACAATTTCTAACTATCCACTTTTTGGGACTTAATACCATATATATCCAGCAGGATGTCTGGGTGTTATTTGGAAATCAAAACCCTCAAAATAATTTTAATTTCAAGCATATAATTGATTTGTTTTCACCTCTATGTAATTGACATGACATTGTATAAGGATATTATACCTTATTTCAACAAGTTAATACATGTTTGTGGTGAGTAAACTTCCTTGCAAAATTGGACGCCCCAAAATGTTCTTATATTTGTCAATTTTGGGCACCCAGTTTCTAAATCCTGGTGAAGTCCCTGCCTCAGGTATCAAGATTTAGGGCTGATGCTATTCAGATGACTTGAAAAAGTCTAGTAGCTAGGCCCAAAACTGCCTGACTAATTTGGTGATAACTCTTTAACAGAATTTTTCAGAAAATATTTAAAGGAGATCAAAAAACAACACACAATTCTTCTTCAAATACTTTGTGATTTTAAAAGTTATTTTGAAAAGTATCAAAAGATCTACGAAACATATCAAGGAGATCTCTAGGCACGAATGGATTAAAGGGTCAAATGATATGGATCTGGGCAAAAGTTGATAACATGTTATCAACTTTTGATCTTGGCTATATGCTGTCTGCATGTTATGAACATTATAAGGGAATACAAAACACACATCTCAAAATATTCGTAGCGGGATTTTTGATTGGGTTTGGACCAAAATTTTGTTTTTAAAATAGGTAACTACCAGCCAAGGGTTAAAAAGATTAGTTTCTACTGGGTCACGCTTTTTGGGCAATCAAAGAAACCCTACAGACCATGGTCTTAGCCAGCAGGGCGTCTGGGTGCCTTTTTGGACACCCAAACCCTTAAAAAGCACCCCTCAGGACACCCAATTTTTTTAGTGTGGAATTTCTAAAAATCTAAATCTCAAGCTTATAATTGAATATTTTCATCTCCTTATAATTCCCAGGACATTGTTTAATGATATCATGCCTTATTTTGATGAATTATACATTTATGGTTGAAATATGAGTATATTGTGATCCCCCCTTAAAAATTTGGACGCCCAAAAATTTTACAACTGCCAATTTTAGACACCCAGTTTCTAAATCCTGGCTAAGACACTGCTACAGACCCTGTACTACATACATGTGAGAAAAACCGACACCCTTTTATATGAGGTTATGGACCATGGTCACTCTAGCATGACAACCTCAAAGCCAGACTGGAAATTACAGGCATTTACCTGTGCTTTAACACAGGTAAGTCTGTAATTCCAGGCATGGCAACACCTGCAGACAATCCCTAAATACACACCTAGGTTAATGGCTGGAGATTTTTTATGGAAAACGATGCACCTCTATGAGCTGTTTTTAGCGCACCTGTGGCTCCTGAGAAACTAGGTCAAGTCCGACTTGGCCCATTCATGGCTGGGGTTCCCCTTTAATGTGCCGTCTGGTTACTGGGACACTTTTGAAAATTTCTCTCTAATTACCACAAATTTGCATAACCTTTGATGTTTTTTTAGATGTTTTTTTCTTTTTCAAATTAACATTTTGCCTTTGAGTTTATTTTTAAATATACTTCAGTAGAAAAGATGTCTGTCATGTTGTCAGGCTGATTTGGGCCATTCATGTCTGGAGTACCTTTTGAAAGTGGTCTAAATACAGAGATACTTTCCTAAATACCTTTCTGATCAGCAGAAATTTGCAAATGATTTGATAGAATGTTTTAGTTTGAGTTCAAAGTAACATTTTTTCCTTCGCATGTTCTTTGATCAATACATGTTTCCAGAGACATATATACATATAGACTGGAGATTGGAAGTCCCTAATGTTTTTGAAAGTTATCACCGATCGTGACAGGCTGTCTTGGGCCATTGCTGTGATGCTGAGATGAATGGGGTATTTCAAGGGTGAGTCTAGCCCGGTGCTCTTCTCTCCTCGCTGCGCCCATTCACACGATTCTGCCCGGTTCAAGTTTTATGGCTGGATCATTTGTAGAGCATGAAACTAGCGAGTAAAATCAAGGGTATCGAGTTTAGCCACCTCCCACACACTGTCAGCAGTCAGCTTTACACCATGTAACTAGCGGCTTAGGGGGTGACAGTAACTCATTCTGATAGGGGCATCCTGTGCCAAAGCCTTCAAATTCAGCCTCCTTTCATCCTAGACTGAGAGAGAGAGATAGAGAGAGAGATAGAGAGAGAGAGAGAGAGAGAGAGAGAGAGAGAGAGAGAGAGAGAGAGAGAGAGAGAGAGAGAGAGAGAGAGAGAGAGAGAGAGAGAGAGAGAGAGAGAGAGAGAGAGAGAGAGAGAGAGAGAGAGAGACTCTGAGCATGAATGGGGTAGCTTGAAATGTCTATCCCATTGAGCAAGGTGAATAGAATGAAGGAGTCAATTCACACCTTTGTAAATTCCTCCACTTACTCCCACACCTTAGGTTTACCATGGTGATAAGAAAGATATGAATGTGTGCAAACTTCACAGACTTAAGATGTTTTATTTCAGGGTCCAGTGCACACGACAGACAGACCACAATTGTTCACGGTCTCTCCCTGACGTCTAGCAAGGAATAAAGAGAGAAAAAAATGTTACCACCACACCGCAAACCTCATTCTCACCACTAACTACCACCTCTAAGCTCATGTGACTAGGGATAGGAAGTTAGGAACCTATAACATTTTAACCAGTACAGACAACATATATTCATATATTAATATATGATAATATATATCAATATATATCAATATATATCAAGACATGGTATCTAATCAATACATTTAATGGTATTGCCAGCCTAACAATCTTTGCTTTTTGCTATATAGCTATTTTCCCAGTAGCAGTTCATGCCTTTTTACTGCTTCGAGCAAATAGCTTTAAATACTAATGTTGTTTGAGGACATCATTCAAAGATAATACATATTTTTTTCAATAAGCTAATACATGTCTGTATTTGTCATCTGAATATATATACTGCCATTACCCTTAAAAAATAGGACAAACCAATCACTATTGCCCAGTTTGAACACACAGTTTTAAAATTCAACGGTTGAACCCATAATTGGCTAGGTTTTCCTGGGAAATCCTGGCATATTCAGAGGGTTATCTTAACCTCTCCGGGGCAGTTATATAATTCTGTTAATCAATTCAGTAAAGGTAAAACCCTCGTCATGACAAATCTGATTACCCCGACCGTCAACTGCTCATTTTCACATGACGTGACACCTACGATTTAATAATGCAAATAGGTGAAACAATAGAACAATAGAGTGTCATGGAACGGCGATGTATTTCGTCAGGATACAGCCCTATAAATACTAGGAAATTGACGACGCCATATGGCGGTCCTGAGTATCTTCACAGACACGACTATGGGAGAAATATGCAGATGTGCGCCGCGTAATTGTGGCCAGGGCCGCCCCCGAGATCCCTATCTCTCTATTACTGATCACACATGCAGATATGGATGAATGGAGCATGAGCTGGTGCTTGAATACAATACATTGACTTGTCATGATGTAAAATATTACGATGCTCAGTGGTGCGTTACGTAAGCTACAGTTCATACAAGGTTTAGATCCTTATCAGGCAACAACATAAGTTTCAGAAGTAACTTATGATGCGGACAAGTAGTTCATGATTTTTTATTTGCCCAATATCATTTTTGGCCTGTTCGGAATAATTTATAACTTATAACATGTATGCTAGAATAGCATATATATACTTGTGTATTATTTCATTTTATCATGAATTTAGTGATTTGAAAACCATTTTCCTTTTAATTCTGTTGAGTTGTTTGCATATTTCTGGGTATTTGTGCCATTTTCTATAAATAAATGTGCCATGCTCAGAAAACCTGCTTGCCATTCCGGCAAGTGTAAACTAGAATTTATTTTCCAAAGAATCAAGTTATATTTTGTTTTCTTCAATATTGGCAATTCTCATATTATCTCGTGCAAAAAATGTTGGTATATATACCTGTCTGAAAAGAAAACCTGAGTTTTTGTTCAAGTGAATTTCAAGAAAAAACACTGCATTAAATTCACTGACAACATTAATTTTCATTCATTTTATTTTCATTTATTTCAAAAACAATTGAGGACATTCTTGAGGGGAAACTTGTGAAGAAGAATGTCCCCACATATATATTGGCCCTGTAGGTCTAGTTGAGGTCTTTTTTCACTGGCCTGAAGCTGTTTTGGGGAATTTTTACTGGCCTGGGGCCAGCGGTTCACTGTAAGCGTTGAGCCCTGTCCCAGGTGGTATATTAAGTGTCCAAGTATATAAAACCCTGGTATAAAACACCACAATACATAACACACTGGTATATAATGCCCCAGTAAAACCCTGGTATATAATGCTGGGGTAGTAGTGGAACTTCAAAGGCTTGACGACATGCTGTGAATGAGCCAACACTACTGCCTACCTGTTACTCAGAATACACCTGAGATAAATCAGGTGCTCAGCCTTTTTTTATCTGCCCTAGATTTCCGAGTTGGACTGTATACTACATATAGTCAACTACTAAAAGGTCTGACTACTCGCTCATTATAATTAACCCAAGCAAGAGTCTTGGACACATTTAGACAAAATTTACCTGTCTTAAGTGCTCATAAATACCTTTACCTGTCTGAAGCAAGCATTTAACATTTCAGCCTGACTACTCACTCATTATAATAATTAATCCATGCAAGGGTCTTGGTCACATTTAAACGAAATACCTGTCTGAAGCATAAATACCTGTACCTGTCTGATCCAAGCATTTAACATAATTTTTGACTGTTCAGATTTAGCTAGGAGGGTTTTGGATCTGTGCTGATCATCATTTCTCCTTAAACATGTTCTGAGATATGCTTTCATTAGGTGGATTCAACTGTATCTAGATTGTCATTGATAAATATTATCGCAACCATTCGTGAACACGCTATCCCAACTGATCTTATTTGGGGTACCCAAGGAGTAAATAATTTGATAGTAAGTTCAGCACTCCCTACTTTTAAAAAAGAAATATTCCAAACCCTGAACACATACAGCAAACTTTCAAGGGCTATGTACATTGATGAACATTTAAAGTTTCACTAATAGGTCTTTACAGATAGTTTCCTGCTAAACTTCTTAATAACAAAGCAGTATTTATCTGCAAGCACTTAGCCGACAGTTTGTTCTATTATAATAAGTCAACAGGTATCCTATCCTAGGTTCATACGTGTAAGAGTACTTAATAACCACAGCTCAGCCTAATGTGTATTTCCTTTGAAGTGCTTAGAAATGAGTTATAATAAGTTCTTTACCCAGCTGATCAGAGCTCTAGATCTTCTTTGCCCTCAGGCAAACAGGTGGTATGGACCATAAACGTGTATTTACAATGTACTTATAAATGGAAAAAATCATATTCTGTCCTGTTGATAAGGCCAAAAAAAAAATATAGGTAGGGTAGGTAGGGATTTTTTTCTTTAACTTGCACGATTCCCTGGAGTTGGATGGCTTTGATAAAGGTTTGCATTGTTGTAATTGTCTTTAAATGCATTAATTGTAGGCCCCGGCTTCTGTTCATCCAGAAATTTATAATTTAATGGTTGGAGAATTGGTATTTAGGACGGCGAGACAATTTTTTGGGTAGGAACAATTCATTTTTCAGTAGGATTGGCAAAAAAAACTTTAGGGTAGGGGACAAAAACGAGGTAGGGTAGGGTAATAGGAACCAAACATCTTTTTTTTAGGCCTAAGGCCAAGAAAAAAATATTTTTTGTTTCCTGTAATGGTCTAAAAAAAAATAGGGTAGGTAGGTCGGTAAAAAAAAAATAGGTCAAAAATGTGTGATTTACGTTGACTGGGAGTTGGGAGGGTGGAAAAAACTTTAGGGTAGGGTTTTTTTGAATAAAAAGGTAGGGTTACAGGAAACAAACAACTTTTTTTAGGCCTAAACAAACAAAGTCTAAGCATAGCAAAAAGTCTTAAGAATAACAATTTTATACAATAGTATACAGTTTGTATACATTTAACTCTTATCCAGTACCCAGTTACCACCTAGATGCAACATTGACTGCAGGTGTAGAAGGGTTCATACTCTTCAAAATGTTGATTTTATTCCTAACAATTATCAATTTACTCAAGTTTTGATCAAAATCAACAAGCCACCCCTCTGTTAAAACTAACCCCCTTATATACAGAACAAGCCCTCTACACAAAAATCCTGGATCCACCTCTGGACTGGATAGTGGATACCCAAGAGGATCAAAAAATAACTGAGAAAAGCTGATTCTTCTTTGACCCGTCTTCCATCAGTTGATGGCGGTTTATGTTTAAGCCTAAGACGGGTAAGAAGCTTGTCCTCCATATTGATTGGCTATTATTGACCAATAGATGTTAACATGACATCTAGAGGCTTGAAGTCAAAAACAAGCATTTCTAAGTATCTAAAACTTGAAGGGAAAAGAGACCCATCAGCCTTACAGGTTCAACACGACCCAAAAGTTTTATTTAACTAGCAAGGCTGGTTACTAGCTTTGATATATTTTTGATGGAGATATCTGAAACAATTAGAATATACAGCACTAGACAATACCAAAAACTTTTAGATGCCTAACTTAGCTACAAGTCAAAAACTTTACAAGCCCTAACTTTTTTGATAGCCCCATGCTAGAAGATAAACCTTCTTATCAAACCATGCCTATTCTCTATATATACAGATACCAGATAGGAAAATGTCTGGTAATCAGACTACCGCATTTAGGTTGATATTTGAGTTGCGTATATATCAATTTCTAGTTTTTGTTAATATTTCTTTTAAAATGGTGTTTAGTTTATTTTCTGGCTATTCTCTAAGGCGTGGCAAGATACGATTAGCTGATCTATTTCCAATTTTATCCCTAGGCTTAACCCTTTCATGCTTATAGAGGCAAAAAACAGTCTGCTGAGCTCAAGGACTTAGCCAGGATTTTCATCACAGGGTGTCCAAATTGGGATTTTAAGAAGTGAGGGTGTCCAAAATCCCTGATTGAAAAAGTAAAAATCCTTACACTGATTATGTACATTAACAAATTAAGTAATTATATGCTTAATTCTTCAAGAAATGTCTTTGTTATCATTTTGAAGTTAAACTTTTCAGAAATCTATCTTGGAATTAGTATTCATAAAAAAACACATACCAAAATCTAGGGTGTCTTTTTACCTAAAATCAGGTATTTTTCATGAACTAGGGAGTCCAAAAGACACCCTGCTGGCTAAGACCCTGCTGCTGAGTCTGGCTATTTTGATGAAAACCTTCTGGTTAGAAAAGTAGGGAAAATATTTGTAAGAGTAATATTTCTCAGAAGACTTCCAACAGCACTCTGCTTAAAAAAAACTTCTAAAGTTGTTGTTGAAAAGTCCATAGATCCAGAAAACATTTTCTATAGGGACTTGTAAGCATGAGTGGCTTAACCAGGCATTAGTGGCAATCTATAGATGCGGCCAGCCAGGCTTGCCTGTGTCACATGCAAACAGTCCCATGGGGTCGCACGAGTCAGGCACATTAGCAAACGATATTAATTCCCATCAATTAATAATCTGTCGAGACAAGTGTCAAGCATTAAGTTGATGTGGAAGAAAAGAACAATGGATACCAGAGGAGAACAATAGGATTAGAGCAGGGAGCCGGTCCACTATGAGACGGAGAGGCGCACTCCTGTCTGCCGATCGCTCAAGAGGCGCACGCTTGATTAGAACACCACTCTCTTCACTCGCCCACTGGAATCAAGTGACCGCTAACGCTATTGTTGATAACGGCTAATTCCAAATGGCAGGTGATTGCATCGACTAATTTGCAACGCTGTCCAGGAAGAAACTGACACATGTTCTGGCAGAGCACTTAATATTTCTCCTAAATCGAGTTAAAATTGGACTCTGTGATTTGCATTGCTTACTAATGTTCCATCTAGTTCTTGATATTTACTGTAATTAATGAAATTTGATAGCAGGATGAAGTTCCCTAAAACAGGGTTTCTAGGCATTTGGTACTTTTCTAAAAAAAATATCTTTTGGGAAAGAATTAACCTGTAAAACTTCTCCATCAAAATATGTTCAATGTTGTTTTTTGTAAGAGAAGGTTATCACCAAAATCATAGACTGGTTCAGGAACTTCCTGGCTGAAGTGTAAATTTTCCTTTTTAATATAACACAATGGGCTATACAATGTAGCTGGTATAAGGATTTGCGGTAGATGAGTAGGTAAATCTGCACAGGCAGAAATTTTGGAACTGCTGTTTTGGACAGACATTTTTTAACCCTTATGAATGATGATGCAAAAAAAGCGGGAAAATGACTGAAACCCTGGCACATGGGAACTCAGCTGAGAGTATTCGCAGTGAGCTATCCAATTAATACCATCATAACAGGGTTTAGATGGTTTTAAAAATTCTTTGCATCCTTGTGCTTTGGACGAAAGTAGCCTCAGCATCGGAAGGGTTAAATCCTGGCTAAGACCATTGAACTGGTTGCTTTTGGCTCCTATATGCGTGAGTGAAGTAGATTATTATTTGATATTTTGTCCATTGACCCGTGGTTCACGATATTGAATATGTTTAAGCCATTGAGAAACTCAGATTTTATTGTTCTGAACAGGTGATGAAAACCAACCAGCTGAGTATAGATCTAAACAATAGGGTGGAGATTACCTGAGATATACCTGTCTACTAGCAGATGTTTTAGGCTGATTCATGGGTATGGATGGACCAGAATCACCAGATAACAATCATCTAGTGAAGCACTCTGGAACCACTGTTGATAAAAAAATGCTCTTTAGGCAGGTTGATTAACTAAAAAATATCAAGAATTAGGAATTCAAAACCATCTTCAAAGATAATTCACCATCTACCCAATGGGCCATATAATTAAAGGGAAATCATCATCAGTACTCCTGTTCTTGTATTAATTAGAATAACTGAAAAGTGAAAAATTGCCATAAATGCAATTGTGCAAAATTACAAATCTTCAATTCATTATTGCCTGTATAAAGTGAGATGTAGTCTAAGTACAAAAGCATCAGAATCATCCCAACATGTCTTGTTCAAATAATGTCAAATGTATGCTAAACTTTTCATTCAGTTAAATCTCAAGCATGAGAGATCCAGGTAACATTTGTCAAATAGAACTCTAGACATAGATGGGTTAACCTATTCACAGCTAGAGACCTTAAGTCAAGTCTCGTTCTGGGATACTTTTGATAATTACTTTGGAATCAATATATAACTTTTGGTCTGAACTCTTAGAGACATTTTCCCTAAAAGCTTTTTTCAGAACAATGTCTTTGTCACAAAGACATTACCAAAACTGTCAGGAAATTGTTATGGCCCTAAACTGGAATGGATAGGTGAGGCATAAAAAAGTTGTTTGTTTCCTGAAACCCTACCCTAACAAGTTCTTACTCAAAAGGTCCCTACCCTAAAGTTTTTTCTGCCCTTCCAAACCCCAATCAAATTAAAACACACATTTTTGAACAAAAAAATAATTCAAACAAAATTATTCTACTGACCTATCTCCTCTAATTTTTCTGAGCGTAACAGGAAACAAACATTTTTTCTAGGCCTGAGAGATGAGTGGCCCAGCACAGCTGGTAGGGCTCCACTGAGACAGACCTGTTTGAAGCATGGCTCGCATAACCATACACTACATTTCACATGGCATGTACAAGTCATCAATCCTCTTACCTGTCAGATTCTGCTCGCACAGTTGTGCTGCCACCTTCTGGCCCATCTGGTCAACGCAAGTGACCTGCCGCTCCCGCATCCCTTGACCACAGTCCACCAGGGTGCGATAGGAGAGAGGCTGAAAATAAAGGATAATAAAAGGATAGTTATTAACTGGGGGCAGACAACTAGGCCGATATCAAATATGTACAGTGAGATCTTTCATTCAGGACATCTCAAAGATGTGAACACCTCCTATTGTGAACACAATTGAAATCCCAGTCCCATTTGTGCTTTATGCATTAAAGAAAATACCTCTGAGGTGAGAAAATCTATTGTGAACTCTCACCCTGCTCCCAAGCCCCAAGGTATTCACATCTTTGAGGTTTCACTGTACACATTTTTTCTTTCCTCATGGATTGGAATTCAACCTATTAATTAATGATTTGAACCTCATAAAATTTATGCTCAGACCAACAGACCCCCTTTGAGCTTTTTTTGTAACTTTAGGTATATATATGTATGTCTTAAGGGGTGGTTCTGTGCACAAAATATTATGTTCCTCAAAAGTTTCAAACATATTTCATTTGTCAGATTGTAGGAAAAGCTTTCATTGTTGACTGAGCCAAATGTGGCAACTGTTTTAACCTTTTTTGTTGAAAAAAAGTTAGTGTTTGCCATCCAAACTTGGCAAACCTCTTAGGAGCACTGAGTCCCAGTTGGATCTATAGATACTTTCTGCCTCACCTATTTAAAATGTTTATTCAGTTCAGGGTCTTAGCCAGGATTTGGAAACTGGGTGCCTAAAATTGGCAATTGAAAAACTTTTGGGCATCCAAATTTTTGAGGGGTACCACAATAAACTCAAATTTCAACCATAATCATCTGAAATTATCAAAATAAGGCATGATATCCTTATACAATGCCTTAGAATAATATGGAGATGAAAAGATTTGATTATATGCTTGAGATGGACATTTTAAGAAATTCCTCACCAAAATTTTTGGGTGTTCTGAGAGGTGCTTTTTAAGGGTTTGGGTGTCCAAAAAGACACCCAGACGCCCTGCTGGCTAAGACCATGATTCAGTTCATTAGGTGCCCATTGTAATAGTTGTCCATTGCCGACAGTACAAACATGAGCGATCTAGAGTGGAATTTTGCAGCGGTGCACCTATCAAATGACCAAAATCAACATTTTAAGGAGTTGAGACAGAAAGTAGGCATATATGTAGGACTCCAAAGGCCGAGATTTACCAAGTTTGGATAGCAAACACAAACTTTTTTCAACAAAAAAGAGGAAAAAAACATCTGCAAGATTTTACTCTGACACACTAAAGGCCATTCGATTTTCTATACTTTTCAAGACCCAATATCAAAGTCAATTGCAAACATAAAAGGGTTAAGGCGGGGATATACCTTTCGACAGCTAGTCCATGCTCCAACTTTCCAGGTATAGTTTTCTGGCTTTTTGTGCAAACTGCACTTGACGACCCCTCGCATACAGGGTTCCTCATCCCATAGAGGGTAACAATCTCCGCCATACTCTGCGGGTATGAGGACTTGGCGGGTACGGTGCCGGGATAGAGGGTTACACTGCAAACCGCACCTGGACCAACTCGACCAGGCTGTCAAAACACAGTCTTGTTTACATCGCCGACATTTTCGGTGGCTCTTTGGTTTCGATAAATCTTGGCAATGGAAAGGTGCTACCTTTACCGGGGGTGTCACATACTCTTTCGATGTGATTGTTCCATTTGCGCCCGCTTTAGGGGCTTTGTATTGACATGTTATATTTCTCGTCTGCACACATTTTCTACAGCATGCTGTCTTCGAATCATCGGCTCTACATTCCGACCAACTGCTTGTTTCCCATTCGAACAAGCCGTTACTCAACCCACTACTCAAACACAGAATATACACAAACAGCAGCATTGCAAACTGATTCCCCATACTTCCTGACTTCACACATCCACCACTTCAGGTAGATTTAAGGGGAGATCCTTTATCCGTCTAGATGCGGTAATCGCATTCGCTTGAATAACCCAACATGAACATTAAGAGAACTTCGCGACGATTTTCACTGCACAGCAAGTTTCTTCGCATTTAAAGTTTTTTACAGCGTTGTATTACATGTAAGTGGGAAGGTACGATGTTCCACTTCCGCGATGTTATTGTATTTGTCCGCTATGCATCAGCGAAGAAGCCCCGCACCTCTCTCCGGCTACTCCGAAGGCGAAGCACTACCTGTCCTGTGGCTAGACTCTTCATCGCATGGCCAAGCCTTCTGTCCTGAACTTCCTCGGCACAAATCGTAATGCAAACAAACTCCTACAATCGCTTACTACACGATCGTCATGGCCCAAAAGCGTAAATCCTTCTATCCATGATTCCACATGATCTTTCTGCTTGCGTACATGGTCCGATTCACCCTCAAACAGAAACTTGCGTGGAGTTTGTAGCGGTTGAATAAAGCGTGACAACAACTGCTGCAAATGAAATTGGCGCTTGGCTGTTACTCCGAGGAACGACCTTGACCTTTCGAACTACTCGCTGTAGTGCCTCGCCATCTATCGTCTGAAAATGATACTAAATCAACAGGTGCGTGAGCAATTCGTCATCGACAACATAGATGGCAGCACCGACAAGAAATGACAGGATAAGAGGGGACATGGGTCTAACTCCACCAGTTTAGTCATACTGGGGGTTTAATTAAAGCTTATGTTTTAATTCAAATTTAGATATTTGAAATGAAGTTTTATCTATGGTTCTCATAATCAAATCATTGCTAGGGATAGTTATTACTATAGTAATGGGATGTTCATTTTTTTACTGCTTGAGTCTTACATGCCTTTGCGCTGCTTGCTTGCACATGTCCATAAGGCCACTCCAATTTATTTACTTGTCTTACGTGCTCAGGAGGTAGGAAATGAGCCATTTTGGAATAATTAAAAAAGTTGAAAAATGCAACTATTTTTATTTTTTAATCTTTTTTAGAGTCTGCCGACTAGGACTGGTAGCGTTATGTTTCTACCAGCCTATTCTCAACTAAATAAAATCAATCAATCAATTAATCCCTGTAACCTGAAGGGTGGGAGGTATACCTCCTCAAGTCTGGGGCTCTACTACAGCAATGATAGCTTCCTGTAGATGATTGAATCACCCTTACAAAGAATATTCTTAAAACTTGCACTTTTTTTCTTTTTTTTTGGAGTCTGACAGAAAATTTTGAAACCACTTTCGTCCGTAAGACACCAAAGGTGACTTTTTTCTTTTTTTTTGGAGTCTGACAGGATTTTTTTTCAAAAAAAGCTTGTAAGACAAGTAACTAAATTGGAATGGCCTAACATTTATTTCAGTGAGAGTATGATTTCATCGATTTTTCTTTGATTTCGAGTTACCACCTTTTCCATTCCCTTATTAAAAATAATTATATATGAAAATACAGATTGCAGTATCTCAACTATTCTCAATCACTCCAATTCCAAATCACTCCATTCTTCTTAAGGAGCATATGCATTATCAGCTCTACGTATACAGATACAGATATATCAGAATTACCTGTTTTCTCTATTGAACTATAGGCGATGAAAACAATATCAGTCATTCGTGTACCACACTTTAGTGGTAAACATGATTCATTCAGTATAGCTAAATCACAATTTCAAATATGCGCTGACTGGAGTATCATGTCATCTCTTCTATTTTCGGTGTTCAATCGAAATGGGTAGTTATACTGTCGTAGGAAAATGCAGTAAACCTCCCAATGCGAACACCCCTGGAAGTGAAACATCTATTATATAAACCATTGCTAAGTCTCGTTTAATCATCTTACATTTAGAAAAGATCTCTGAGATGTGAACACCTCATATTATGAAAACCATTGCCAAGTCTCGTTTAATCCTATTACATTTAGAAAAGATCTCTGAGATGTGAACACCTCATATTATGAAAACCATTGCCAAGTCTCGTTTAATCCTATTACATTTAGAAAAGATCTCTGAGATGTGAACACCTCATATTATGAAAACCATTGCCAAGTCTCGTTTAATCCTATTACCATGAGAAAAAACTCTTAAATGTGAGCAAGACTCGGGCAAGACTTCTGAGATGTGAAGATCCCCGTAAGTCGGTGAATTATTTTGCCCTTGTCCAACTCTGTTCACTGTAAACACTGAAGTGCTATTATAGCCGAAAACCTTGGTCTGGTAATATGCCGTTCCTTTCTATTTTCTTTTAACCGATTAACACTCAGAGCAGCCAAAACAGGCCTGACAAATTTGGAAATATATTACTTTCAAAAGCATTTTCTGGAAAACATTTGAATTAGAAATGTGTATCAGAAGCCAAACTACAACTCTCCATCAAATATTTTGTGAGCTCTCGCGTTGTTTTGAAGTTATTTTCAAAAGTATGAGAGTAGCAGACGTTAGGTTCTAGTGGAATTCTAAGTGTGAATGGGTTAATATAAAGGCAAAAAGAGGTGAGCACATGATGACAGAGATCGATCAATTAACCCATCTATACGTAAAGTACCCTTTGGAAATAAGCGTCTGAACATACGATTCTATCAAAATAACTTGCGAATAAAACTTGATTCAAAAATAGTTTATGGACAGTTGTCGGTTGAGTTCTAAAGAATATGACCCCGTCGAGTTCCTATTCTTCTACAACATGGCTTAACATATAGCTATTTTGGTTTTGGGCGCTACCGGCATGAATAGGTTAAATCACTCAGAGTATGAAGGAGCAGATATGTTCGTATTGATTTTAACTTGTCTATCCTCTCAGATGGGACCACGAAACAGAAGCTTCATAGACGGTTATATCATAAGAATATTTAACCCTAACACTGCTGGTGGCTAATTTGGCAAATATAAAATGACGCAAGAGACCTGAAAAATGACTGAAACCCTGGCACATAGGTGCTCAACTACTAGTATCCTATTAATACCAACATGACAACAGGGTTTAGATGGTTTTCAAAAGCCTTTGCATCATTGTGCTTTGGATGAAAGTAGCCTCAGCATTGGAAGGGTTAACCCCTTCAATGCTAAGGCTACTACTAGTATCATGCAAAGGACAAAGACGTAAAGTTATTTGAAAACCATAACAAAACCCTGTCATGCTGGTATTCATTGGATAGCTCTCGCTGAGTGCTCTTAAATCAGTACCCATTTGCCAGGGTTTCGTTCATTTTTCAGTTTTTTTGCATCCTTTTGTATTGGCCAAAATAGCCACCAGCAACATATGGGTTAAAAGACCATGAGGAGGTTTAGTATTAATTCTATACCTCTTTGGGTGATCATTTTTCCTTTTACTGCTAGTAATTCTTGTTTTATATGACCAGAAACCAGGTAGGGAGAACACGAGGTTATATCCTGTTGTACTGTTTCTGCTTGATTATGTCTTATTACTACAGGTCAGGGGTGTACAAGTCAAGTATGGAAGTCCAGGAGAAAAGACAACACGTCCTTCAGCATGGCATATCTTTGGTGGTTGCAGTACTGTTTTTCTGAAAAACAACATAATTTTTTTTGCCGTTCACACGAGCACCATCGTATCAAGCTGATCAGGTAATCAAGATTATCTATCTCTCAAGGTGATTGGGAGGCTTTGCCTTAGTCCCAAACCATCAGAGATAAGAGGACCTCATGGCGCCATCTATATGCCAATGACAGTACTACAATGAGGTTGGAAAACTTTTCAGGGAATAGGCACATAGGCGGATTAATGCCCGTTTTCTTAGGTTAGTAGTTTATGAAAATACGTGATATCGTATTGCTTTACAGCAAAAAATGTAACTTTCACAAAATCATATGTACTATTAAACGATTTAATAATGTAAAATACCCGCACGAGTAAAATTAGGAACACGGTAACCTGCGAAATTCGTGAAATTTAACAATGGCCTTGTATTTAGATGAAGAAAATAGAAATTGTGATCTTTTAATAATCTGATGCTACAACGGTGAAATTGGGAGGCTGGATCCTCCACTGAGGCCACCCTAATACCCCCCCCCCCCCCTCACACACACTCAAGCATCACACTCGTCCTCCTTAACCCACATATCTACATACATTGTTCAATACCCTACGCATCGTATGCAACACGCGGGCCTGCTTTCAACTTGGAATGCGTGGGTGATATAATTATAGTAAACAAAGGTACACCTCTATTGATTGAGCTAAACATGAGACTATGTAAACACATTAAAAGGGTTTTCTGTTCAGAGAAAGTAGTCGGAGGCGCAAGGTACGGGTGATCCATCTGGGGTCAGGGTTAGGGGGTGGGGGTGGATAACCATTAACGGTGGCATCACAGCGAAATATCACTTAAGCCCGTCATGATTAACTCATCAGCATATAGAACACACACTTCTAAAATGGTAATTGAAACCACTGTTGTGCTCATGTATGTCCAGGGTGTTGCAGTATATATATATATATATATATATATATATATATATATATATATATATATATATATATATATATATATATATATATATATATATATATATATATATATATATATATATATATATATATATATATATATATATATATACATATATATATATATATATATATATATATATATATATAATATATATATATATATATATATATATATATATATATGTATATATATATATATGTATATATATATATATATATATATATATATATATATATATATATATATATATATATATATATATATATATATATATATATATATATATATATATATATATTTAAACATACATACATATATACATACATTCATACAGATATATATATATATATATATATATATATATATATATATATATATATATATATATATATATATATATATATATATATATATATATATATATATATATATATATATATAATGATTGATTGAATACAGGTTGAGCTTTCATTCCAACTTGAGGGAACACGTAACAAATTCATGGAAATCGCCCCTTGCATGGATTTGAACGTATCATTGGTTCCTGACAAAGGCCACAGAATGATTCACTGTGATACGTTGATGTTCGGAGTTAGATTTCAGGAATTAAAAGCTGAAATGTATCGTGGACTACAATGTATCTTCCATTCGCTTGTAATACCAATTATTTTGATTTATTTTTTATACCATGTAGAACGCAAGTCTCACAACATTTCACAAACATATTCATATCTTTGTTAGTATTAAGACGTGAGTTAAAGGCTGAAATATTCCTTGCACGGTTCCGCCTGACTCCATTGGCTGAGCAACGGCACAAGTCCATTGAAATGTTCCGATGATGATCTGTATGCTTAACCCTCGCTATGCTAAGGCTACTTTTGTCCAAAGCACAAGAATGCAAAGCTTTTTGAAAACCATCTAAACCATGTCATGTTGGTATCCATTGGAAAGCTCTCACTGTGCCAGGTTTTTTGCATTATTTCGTCTTAGTCAAATTAGTTACCAGCAGCATAAGGGTTTAGAGTTCCTCAGATATTGTCGTCTGGATCTATGATATTTTTGACGATACAAGAATTAAGATTGATTTTACAAAATATTTGAAGAAGAGTTGTTGGTAGTCCTCTAACATTATATATTCAAATATTGAAAGAAAGAATTCACCAAATCGTAAGGCTTCGTTTGGCTTCTGCGAGCAATAATGGTTGTTATGTGATGCTGGTGACACACTCAAAATAACACATCTCTTAGTTTAGCCCTCTTGTCCCCTTTCTAACAATGGTTATCCAATCCCTGATGTCTTGAAGTTTCAACTATAAGTTTTCTTTGACATAGCTGCTTGACCTTTACAATCCGCGTCACTCATACTTCCGCACGTCTCAGATTTTCACATCCATGGAAGTATACCATCTATGTTCATCGCTCGCTTATTGGGTCATCTTATGTGCTACCTTAGGATGTTATAACGATATCTCTGCTTAGACAGTATAGACAAATTACTACCATAAACCAGCTAATGAGCCACGGAATACAATGCCATGGAATTATGTTGTGGACCTTTCACAGCCATGCAATATATCACTCCGCTGCACTAGCATAGCAAATTGACCATTTGGACTAGACTGACCGCAGCATTATCAAAGAGACAAAAATGGTATGAAATTTGGTTTATTGTAGCTTTTCACGCCAGTAATGAAATGAAACAGTATTGAATTGTATTATACTTCATTTTCGTGCCCTTTATGTTTTTCTCAATTGTCCTATGGTTGAAACTGAACGAAGTTATTTGATTACGTAACACATAAAGTATAAATGCTTCACCATATCCCGCCAATTTGGTGACATCCAGAGAAAATCCGATGCAAGGTGATATGAGTGGAGATGAAAGGATTGAAAGTAGTATGAGGACAGTGCTGCTGGGCGTATTAGGAGCGCAAAGGCAAATATGGTAGAGGGGTGGATCCGCACGCCAAAATAGGCAGGCCAGCGCATGGAGCCATGTCTCAAGGTGTAGTTATTGTTATGGCCAAATCAGCAGTAATTTCGGCATTAACACTGACTTTCCGTGTCTGACTGTCTAATCCGACACGTAGCAAGATCGAAGCACGTGACCCCTGCAGTATTGCGACAATGAGCCGGGGTCAATCGAAAACATCCAAATAATTTTCCCATAGATAATGTTAATGTATAGTTTCAATATCACGCCTGACTTTGGTTTTTGGTTGCTCCGTTTTATAGATAAACTCGCTTCCAAAATCCAGTTATTTGCAACATCACTGTATATTCTACCTGTTTAAGCCATCCTCTGGCCGGCTGCAGTTGACCTCAGCTGAAATCTACGGGTTTTACGGGCAGAGCCCTCCGAAGCCGGTATTAGTGCAATAAGTAATACTGGTAAATCGTCGTCTAGAGCTGTTATACTTTCAAAGATAACTTCGGAATAAAGCGCGAAGTCTCAAAATATTCGAAAAGAAGCATTAGGCTTGATTCTGGTTAATATTTCTTTTTCACATATCTTTTGAAAGATGCTTCTCTTAGAGAGCTATCATGTTGTAAATTGTAGGTTACTTTTGGCCGCTTCCGTCATGATTGGGTAAGGCCTTATGAAGGAAGACACACACACACACACACACACACAGATATATATATATATATATATATATATATATATATATATATATATATATATATATATATATATATATATATATATATATATATATATATATATATATATATATATATATATATTCATATATATATAAATATATATATATATATATATATATATATATATATATATATATATATATATATATATATATATATATATGTTTGTGTATATCATATTGTATAATATATATATATATATATATATATATATATATATATATATATTATATATATATATATATATGTATATATATATATATATATATATATATATATATATATATATATATATATATATATATATATATATATATATGTATTATATATATATATATATATATATATATATATATATATATATATATATATATATATATATATATATATATATATATATATACATATAAAGTATATATACATATACTTTGGTCTGTCCTTGGGCAAGACAGTTTATTCCATATTGCTTCAGTCTACCCAGCTGCAAAATGGGTACCTAGCATGAATAAGGCAGTGCGTAGAGTGTGTGTGCTATATGCTGCAAGTTGCTCTGGAATATCCCCGGGGGATTGAAATGGTTTCCGTGTGCACAGTGCCTGCTAGGGGAGGAAGGTCGTGTGAGCGCTTCGGTGGATACAAGACTTAAAACCGAATACCTTTAACTTATATATATATATATATATATATATATATATATATATATATATATATATATATGTATATATATATATATAAATATATATATATATAATATATATATATATATATATATATATATATATATATATATATATATATATATATATATATATATATATATATATATATATATTTATATTTATTTATATACGGTACGTTGTGTACAGTATTGCCACGCCCTCGCCCTTGCTGGGGATTTAACCACTACTCAGTTCTCTTAGAAAATATCGTATGTAGCTATGTAGTTAATTTGAATACAATGGTAAGAACTCTGATAATGGAGTCTTGAAGGGTGTGTTACGAAAAGCGTTTCCCTTTATTTCATCAAAATGCTTCTATTTGAAAGATATTTTGCCAAAATAGTCATGCATTTTTGTTGCTCTTGCAATTTTTGGGAAAACATACGATCAGCCAGAGTGTAGAGACACTGTCCTTAAACATTAACTAAATAAACGCAGAACAACAACAGGTTTGTAAATATGTGCACAACTAAAAATGTTGACCTTAAAACAACACTACATATCCATATGAGGTCATTATATAGGACACATGCTAAATACTTGATAAAACAACAAATATACATAACAACATTTTGTTAATAGTGGTGTACATCGAATGGTGTGGTATGCTTTGGTTACTGCAAACACACAATGGAAAGCAACATACACTATTGCCTTGCCGCATTTCAAACCATAAAGTATTAACCTTAATTCATATTAAACAACATATGTTGTATTAATATGAATGTGGTCCCTGATACGTGCAGTCAATACAGTTTCAAAACGCTGTAATATAATACCAATAACCTAGCTTGGCATCGTTAGTGCTGGTATGCCATAAGTATTGTTTTTTGTTCCAGTCTGAAATTCTGGTATCCAAGATCTTGTAGTCATGTTTTAACATTGATCCAGAATCTAATAGCTCTTTCACATAGCATATATGCATGTTAAATGATTTCCGTTTGGTTACAAAATTCACAATCTTCTTGCTCTACTAAAGAGCAGCTTGTTAGTAGCTTGTTAATAATTTTCCCAAAATCTACCCAAGCGCTGTCTGTGCACATTAGTCTCCTTATCCAAGTTGCTTTTAGGGACATAGAAAACCTTTTCATATTGTGTAATTGTAATCCACCCAAATTGGATGGCAATTCCAGTATTTCTTTTCGTTATTTTGCTCGCTTGCCTCTCCAGAGAAAATCTAATATCATTGCTTCAAAATTATCGATATATTGTTGAGATGGATTTGGCAGGGACAGCAGGATATGAGTTATCATGCTTGATATTAGACTCATTATAACGGAAATTTTGCCATTAATTGTAAGTCTTCTTCTTTTCCATTGACCAAGTATTTTTTCATTTTAGGAACTTTTATTTCTCATATTTTGTAATTCTTTCGTATTAAATTCTATTCCTAGTAGCATGAAAACATTTGTCCAGACTAATTTATTTTTTCCTAAATCTATTATCCTACTGTCCCCTTTTACACCAAGCTGGACCACTTTGGTCTTTTCTATATTCACTTTTAATCCTGAGATTAAATAAAAGAATTTCAAAGTGTCCAGTGCTCTATTTACGTTTCTAATATCATTTGTCAGTAGTAGGGTGGTGTCGTTGGCATATTGTGAGATTTTGTGCTTTCTTCCACAGATCTCTATTCCTTTTATCTTTTTGTTTTCTCCAATGGCTATCCCCAGTATTTCCACGCATATCACAAATACATAGGGTGAGACAGGATCACCCTGCCTACACCCCTTTGTAATGTTATCTCTTCCGAGAAATAGCCATTTTGAGTTATAATTGAGCAAGAATCCTTCTGCAAAATCTTTATCCAATTTCGAATTTTTGGTCCAAAATTACATAAATTAAATATTTCTTGTATACATTTCCAGTCTAAAGTGTCGAAAGCTTTTTCGAAATCTACCAAGACCAAATATCCTTCCTTCTCTTGTGAATCACATTCTGTCATCAGGTCATAAATCAGTCTTATATTCTCTCCTATGAATCTATTATTTACGAAGCCCTATTGATCATTATGTATTATACAATTTAGTGTGGTTTTTATTCTATTACCCAAGATACCACTAAATATTTTGTATGTGGTATTTGATAAAGTGATAGGTCTCCAGTTCTTTATATAACTTCTATCTTTCCCCTACTTAGGGAGACATGTTATAATACCAATTTGTTGTGGTTTTGTCAATCTATTATTTTTAGGTACTCTTTGAAAGTAGAGAGCATCACATATTTTAAGTCTACCCAAAATAAAAAATTTGTTGCTAAAGCCATCCAGTCCTGTTGATTTATTGTTCTTAGTTGCAAAAACTGTGATTTTTATTTCTTCTAGCTCTACTTCTTTTTCTAGTTCTTCCTTTATTCCTCCTGGAATCCTTTTGATGTATTGGGTAACCCAATGCAGAGAGGAATTCTCTAAGTTTATCGTTTCTTCCTTTCTATATACTTTCTGATAAAATTCTTTTTGTGCATTTAGAATTCCTTCTCTATCTTTCACTAGTTTACCATTTAAGTCAAAGATTTCTCTCATACTTTTATTTCGTTGTTAACTTTTGAACGATTCTCCACTCTACCGAAAAAGCAAAGAGGGAAAGTCCAAATAGTTAATTCTGGAAATTTGCAAGAGAGAACATTTTTATTCCACAATAGACTACCAAGGGGTGAGAGATATGCCACTTGAATATGGAATGAATGTGCGTAATAAATCAATTA